>JAOTOM010004601.1:7500-359059 GCA_034440615.1 Ashinkailepas kermadecensis
AAGCTTGACTGCGGCAGAGATGGATAGCGGGAATAACGGAACCAACGTAAAATTACGCACCGGGGCATTGAGCACGCAAAAAGCTGGATATCTCTCGCGGAATCAGGAAGGTCAAAGGCAGAAAATGTTCAGATTGAATAGGGAAAATGGCAAATCACCAACAGCAGGTCACCAAACCGGGAAGGGTCTGACCTTCTTCACTCTCACCCTCGCAGGCATGGATGTCACTCTGTGAAGTTGATTTGGGGAACAAATGACCCTTTTGATTGTCAAAGCTGGGTCTGCAACCATTTTTGTATAGTGTACCTCCATGAGCCCAATGGTTAAGCTTTGGTCTGATTGGGTTTTGGTGGGTAAATTAATGATTGAGGGGTCAGTGGATCCCCATAGCGTAGCCAAAGTGGCCCACACGCTCGCAGGATATCCACCTATGGGCACCTAGGTAGGTCACTATATGTGGAGTTCCTACATTTTTTAAGGAGCTTCGAGCACCTCGAAAGTTCGGTTGAATCCGGTCAATGCTTGCAGATTTTAATGTGGGATCCAATGAACAGCTCTTCCAATGTATTCAGTTCGTCAGTGTTGGCTTGGCAATAGTCCCATCACAAAGTGGATGTAGACAAAGCACAACATATACACCTTGCAGCGGCTCGGGTCGCAAAATCTACAACTTGCCGCCGCAAGTTGTAGATTCGGGTAAAAAATCGGTCACAAAATATACTCACTGGGTCACAAAATATATAACAATCGGGGCACAAAGTGTACACCTTGCAGCGGGTCGGGTCACAAAATATACACCTTGCGTTGGCTCGGGTGTGCTGGAAGCTTTCAAGATGGAATGGGCTGATGTGCCGAACACCAAGCAACCTTTGAGTCATATCGTGGATCAATGATGTCAACAAACATCAAACGTGTGGGCGTTGGTGGACGAAGCGTCGCTGTGTGGGCGTTGGTGGACGAAGCGTCGCTGTGTGGAGAGTTGGTGGACGAAGCGCGCTGTGTGGAGAGTCGGTGGACGAAGCGTCGCTGTGTGGACAGTCGGTGGACGAAGCGCGCTGTGTGGGCAGATGGTTGACGAGGCGTCGCTGTGTGGACAATTAATGGACGAAGCGTCACTGTGTGGCCAGCATCTACAGTGCTTCAGAGTGCCAGAGCGCGCCCACCGACAATTGATGTCCCAGGTGTGCTGTAGTTAGAGGGGTGTGTTTATTTTCAAGTACATTGGTAGGCCTAAGACTCGAAAACAAAGTGTGCTGAAAGGAATTTAACTTTCAGACATCTGCGATTTGCCGGAATTAGATTAATTATCGGAAAGCACTGCTTTCCTTCACCGATTGAGAAAAATGGAAAACCTTCCCCACCCACATCCATTACCGGCGCAGCCCGGGGTGTGGCGCCGTAAAATTTGTGTTCCACCCAACCAGATATATGGCGCTGCAAAATGATTTAGGTGGAAAAGTGAAGGCGTTATATTATGTTCGCGGTGCCGAAGTGAAATTTGTGTACGTGTATAAATATGCACATGCTATGCTACTAAATGATATGGTGTACGTGCTTCTAGGGTATTATATAAAATTAGCCGCTATGTGGCAGCCACTAGGAGTTCCGTACCAAGTATTCTTTTTCAGGCGCCTCGGGTAACAAATGAAGGTGGGTAATTCATTTTTGTTTACCATTTAGAAACAAAGACCGCTATTGGAAAGAAAATACTTTTTTTTAATCAGAAACTCTTTTCGAATGACTCACGGACATCATCGCTGGAAAGCAAGCTCTCTAGTTACCGCCAGTAGCCCTGCAATGAGTTGGAACACTTTCCCATATTATATTTTTCACCACATTCCATCAATGCATTGCGCACAGGGATGATCCTCTGATTGTGTCCAGTGATTGACGCAAGATTGGTATATTGGTACATTGGTATCCAGTATATTGGATATGTTCTGCCAACGAATGACTCTGGTTAAGGAAGCCAGGTGAAATAATGTTTGAGCGCAGACATTTACTATTGAGGACTCTTCGCTGTCCAGGGACCTATTATGATCTGAATGACTCTATTATGCATCAACAGTGGCTTTCCCATCTGAAGTACTTCCATTATATATATATATATATATATATATATATATATATATATATATATATATATATATATATATATACATATATATATATATATATACATGATATATATATATATATATATATATATATATATATATATATATATATATATATATATATATATATATATATATATATATATATATATATATATATATATATATATATATATATATATATATACATGATATATATATATATATATATATATATATATATATATATATATATATATATATATATATATATATATATATATATATATATATAGGTTTACTATATTCAGAACAAAAAACATTTATACTTCGTTGATTTTGTCCTTAGCGCATTTCGTTAGGGTCGGTCAGGCTTGGGCATTATATGGGAATGCAACAGAAAGAATTTGATTGGCCTAAAAGTCGATCACTTTTCCCACCGATTGGCCGGGTTCCAGCTCGATTGAAGGGGGCCATTAATTCCTGCTGAGTGCGCTGCCGTATATGCTGATAACTTCCCTCTGCATATGTGAGAGGCAATCCTGAAGTGTCTTGGTAGTGGTAGCAATCATGCGATTGTCATCGCTTGTTTAATTGTCATCAATATTACTTTGATTATGTTTTCAACCAGTTGGCAATCTCCTGAGCATACTATTATTGCATTTCCCATACGATTGAGCTGAGCATACGATTATGGCATTTCGGAAACACTAACAGGCCTCGAAAAGCTGAATGGATCTGTCTTGTTCAACGATGGGACTTCTACGCAAGAGGTTGGGAAATTGGATTTCCTTGAAAAAATAATATATCAATAAGCCACTTGCTTAGGTTCTTTTACGCATTGGACAGGTTTCATCATGCCAATTAATACTACTTTTATATTAAGACATTACGGTGTCAAGAAACACGATTTTCAGTAATGATATTTGACGTAATGCGGTAAATAGGCCAAATTATATGGGGGTTCAGGTGTTGCCGTCTAAACCGTCTGTGATAAAAGTCAACTGATTTCAGAGATCCCCAATTTGAAAATGTGTTCATGAATGATGGAATCATAATCGACGTTTTGGTACGCAGCCTTAATTGATGCTACTAAATGCTACTTGCAGTTCACGCTTCACATGATGATGAGCAGCAGGTTATTTAGCATTTAGCTCGACATGTTTGGTCTGTCCCGACATTTTACCTTACCAAAGACCGGTTGAAAGCCCGGTACTTATCCTAAAGATCGGTCGAAAAGCTCGCCGGTCTTGAACGGTCCTTCTGACTGGGAATGCCCATGCTCAGGGAAATGTGTTGACACCGCCTGCTTAGTCTTACAGAAACCATCACTCGGTGCACGGCACATGCCTTCGTTTCATTTGGAAAGCCAGGTATCGGGTGAAAGAAGTGCGAAATATTAAGAACGCTGAGACACGAGGTTCAATGATGGAAAGTGATTTATTTGCTGCTTTAGGAGGTGTTTGCTGCAGATGGCTTAGTTTGTCATAATTTACCCGAAGGTGCTCAGGTTTCGAAAAGGCGTGGTATGACTATTTTACCTACCAGTTGGTGGTATTTTTCACGACAATTGTGAGGAAACGATGATAAGCAATGTCTACTAATGACGTTTTGGTCATACACGTGAGCTACTAGCCGGGTCACTGAACCATTTTGTTAGACACGAGAGCACTTTGCAGAATCCCACTTGGATTACTTCAGGGACGTGCCATCGTCTTGAAGCAGCAAACCGTCGATACTCACCATAGCAGGATCTCTACAGACTCCGGCCTCCCTGACCAGTGAGGATGCGCACCGTTGGTGGCTGATCAATTCAGCCAGACAGCGACTATTACGCAAGCACGCGCCTTACCCCATCGCCGTCTTCTTGGCAAGATCACCCCCGCCTCAGGCGGCTGCGAGTTCAGTCAGCGCCAGCTTGACGCCCTCACCCGCCGTTGGCACGTGGTGCACAAAAAGTCGCCAAAATGATGTACGTGGTGCCGGTCCAGCCTTGGTTTCCCGTTCCCTTCTCTGAGACAGGCAGACGCTTCCTCGGTCTTGTCCTAGTCATGCTCTGTCTGCTTGGCCTGGTCTTTTCCGCCGCCAACTTCATGATGCTGGCCGACATCGCCAGGGCCATGCTGTCACTGCGCTACTTCTACCCTCCGTCGGAGCACTTCTTCAGGCCGGTGCTGTTGACCCTCCTGCACGTGGCCATTCACGTGGGCGTGTACGCGTGGTTCGCCGTCGCCTGCTTCTACACGTCGCGCTGGCGGACACGCACGCGCTTCAACGAGTACATCTCGCTGATGGTGTTCGGCTTTCTGGTGATGTCGCTGTGCGAACACCCCGTCTTCGTGGCGCTGTACGGCGGCGTGCGCGGCTGGACGGACGGGCTCGGCCGACGCGTCGATCGGGCGTCTTTCTTCTACAAGTTCAACGACCTGGCGCGCTTCAACGTGGACCGCCTGCAGGAGGAGCACCGCTGCTGCGGCGGCAGCGCCTCCTGGATGTGGCACCTCATCGACTGGGTGGGCCTGCGCGACGAGGCGTTCGTGCCGCAGGAGGTGCAGCGTCGACTGCGCGGCATGCCCTGGCAAATCTACGCGTCCAGGGATCAGGTCAGGTGCAGGCGCAGGTCAGGTGGTATCAGGTCAGGTGGTGTAGAGACACCGGGGCGACACGCGGTGTCGGCTTGCAGCGTGTGTAAGCTGACGATGAGCTTCCAGTCTCGGCCTTCCAGCTGTGTGACGATATATCGGCGTGACTTTCTGGACGTTATTCTGGCTGTCATCAGTTTCTGTGATCAGCTATGGTTTAGGGTATCCCACCATAAAAAGCGCACACTCACAACCGGCCCTGGAATCCACCATTCCTCTGAATTTTGAGGCTCTACTGCCTTCCCCTCTCCCTTCACCGCTAGCCCCAAGATGTTCAATAAACTCCTCCCTGCACCCACCTGACATGAATAACCTGACGCACCCCTGTCCGTTACGTATCCAGAACCCCGACACAAACCAGCTGACCCGGAGCTGGGCCGCCCGCGCCGCAGGAGAAGTTTGTTCGGAGCCTGACCGAGCACCAGCTGTCGGAGATGCGCAACCGCAGCATGTCGCTCTGTAGCGACTGCCCGTACATCAAGCCGTGGAGCTGCTGCGCCGTCGACCTCAACACGCACGGCTGCCGGGTGCCGCTCGCCACGCTCACCTGGCCAGTGTACAGGGATACAGTGACGCACAGCGTCAGCTGCGCGGTCGCCGTCTACGTCGACGAGTTCTACGGCACCATGCTCGACTGGGGCGCCGTGGCTGAGCTGATGAGCTGGCTGGACCTCGTCATCGCGCTGCTGGCCAAGTACCTCGACTCGGCCAGCAACGAGGCCATGCTGTCCGGCATCCCGGACGGACCTTCCCAGGTCAGGTGATACACGGACCTTGACGTATCAGGTGATACATGAGGTTCGTCAGGTCAGATGATGCACGGACCTTCCCGTGTCAAGTGATACATGAGGTTCGCCAGGCTAGATGATACACGGACCTTCCAATAGCAAGTAATACATGGGGCTTGTCAGGTCATATGACATGCGGACCTTATCAAGCTGCAGGTTACATGGACCTTTCCTGGTCACATGCTGCATGGTCCTTCCAAGTCAAAGTCAGTATATTGAATGCGGCATTAATATGCTTTCAACATCTCCTGTGCTCATGTCACAACCACATGGCTAAATGGTGGCGACGATGAAAGTGACTCTCGCAATTTGTGAACGAGTGCACGGTAGTGCGCAACAATCTACATTACGCATCCGACTGATGGGAAAGCCAGTTCGACATGTTCATCTGGAAAGCATCCGCAGACACAGTAGTTTTTTATGCTGGAGGACATCGTGTCCCCCCCCCACCACACACCATACACCGGTGACGGCCGGAAGCGTAGAAGTCCTTCCAGCAGCCTCGGTGTGCACCCTTGGCATGGTGCCCCATCCCCAGCTCCACGTGCCCGTGCCTTTCGATAGTGATTGCCAGAGCCGGCGGGGCGCACGTAGTCATCGGTCCATGGATCACTGACGCGTCACGCTCCGCCACCGAACCGTCAATTTTCAGTCAACCGAGGGTTGCCCGTGTCAGTGTAATGTGTTGACAGCAACGTATGCTAGTCACGACGCACGCGTCCCCACACCACATCCTCCAGTGTAATGTGGTGGCAACGACGTATGCCAGCCCCGACGTGCACATTCCTACACTACACGCTTCAATGCCATTTTATACACATGTGTCCCTTACTGCCGTCAGTATCCTCTGTGGTGATCGGTATCTCTTTTGCTCCTCGTCTGTTCCTTCCTGCCCTACCTGTCCACAATGTTCTCCGTGTCCTATGATTCACATCTGTCTTGTACTGCCATTCTGATCCGCCACCATCATGTCCCTCCAGTTTGTCCCTGGACCGCATACGCCCTACACGTACACGTTCGCCTCATGCTGGTTTCCGATGACGTTCACCGGCACCGTTGACCTTGCCAGGGCTACCTGATGCAGCGGTGCTGCGGCTGGTTCTGTCCCAAGCCCGGCTTCATGCCGGAGCGCCCGCCGCCCGCGGCCATCACCTACCGCGCCGAGGAGGCACCCTCGGGCGTGTTCGGGAACGAGCCCGGCGGTCTGGAGCACCAGCTGGACGAGCAGCTCGACAGGGAGGTCGAGCGGAAGAAGCAGAACAGGGAGGATAGGCGTCAGGAGCTGCGGCAGGCGAAGATCGACAAGAAGATCGCCAAGCATCGGCGGAACATGGGGCTGACGGATACGGAGGACGATGCTTCGATGGACGCGGACGTGGATGACGAAGCCGATGTTGTGGAGGCCAACGATGACTGGGGCGCTGACTAAACATCTAGCATGATGATTGGGGCGCCAATTAAGGAACACGTATGATGACTGGGGCGCCGACTAAAGAGCCAGTATGATGACTGGGGCGCCGACTAAACAGTCACTATGATGAGTGAGGCACAGGTCAGAGATCGGCCGATGGCTCTTCTCTGTCTGCAGACCGTTACTGGTGTCCGTTACTGGTGCTGGTGTCCGTTACTGTCTGCAGACCGTTGCTGGTGTCCGTTACTGGTGCTGGTGTCCGTTACTGTCTCCAGACCGTTCCTGGTGTCCGTTACTGTCTCCAGACCGTTGCTGGTGTCCGTTACTGTCTGCAAACCGTTGCTGGTGTCCGTTGCTGGTGCTGGTATCCGTTACTGTCTACAGACCGTTGCTGGTGTCCGTTACTGTCTCCAGACCGTTGCTGGTGTCCGTTACTGGTGCTGGAGTCCGTTACTGTCTGCAGACCGTTGCTGGTGTCCGTTACTGGTGCTGGTGTCCGTTACTGTCTGCAGACCGTTGCTGGTGTCCGTTACTGGTGCTGGTGTCCGTTACTGTCTGCAGACCGTTGCTGGTGTACGTTACTGTCTCCAGACCGTTGCTGGTGTCCGTTACTGGTGCTGGTGTCCGTTACTGTCTCTAGACCGTTGCTGGTGTCCGTTACTGGTGCTGGTGTCCGTTACTGTCTGCAGACCGTTGCTGGTGTCCGTTACTGTCTCCAGACCGTTGCTGGTGTCCGTTACTGTTGCTGGTGTCCGTTACTGTCTCCAGACCGTTGCTGGTGTCCGTTACTGTTGCTGGTGTCCGTTACTGTTGCTGGTGTCCGTTACTGTCTCCAGACCGTTGCTGGTGTCCGTTACTGGTGCTGGTGTCCGTTACTGTCTGCAGACCGTTGCTGGTGTCCGTTACTGTCTCCAGACCGTTACTGTTGCTGGTGTCCGTTACTGTTGCTGGTGTCCGTTGCTGTCTCCAGACCGTTGCTGGTGTCCGTTACTGGTGCTGGTGTCCGTTACTGTCTGCAAACCGTTGCTGGTGTCGGTTACTGGTGCTGGTATCCGTTACTGTCTGCAGACCGTTGCTGGTGTCCGTTACTGTCTCCAGACCGTTGCTGGTGTCCGTTACTGTTGCTGGTGTCCGTTACTGTCTCCAGACCGTTGCTGGTGTCCGTTACTGTTGCTGGTGTCCGTTACTGTCTCCAGACCGTTGCTGGTGTCCGTTACCGGTGCTGGTGTCCGTTACTGTCTGCAGACCGTTGCTGGTGTCCGTTACTGTCTCCAGACCGTTGCTGGTGTCCGTTACTGGTGCTGGTGTCCGTTACTGTCTCCAGACCGTTGCTGGTGTCCGTTACTGTCTCCAGACCGTTGCTGGTGTCCGTTACTGGTGCTGGTGTCCGTTACTGTCTCCAGACCGTTGCTGGTGCCCGTTGTAGTAAGGCTGGTCCTGAAGCATACGTTGCAATTAACTGAACACCTGGGGATTTGTGTGTATAAAGTGTCACGTCAACGTTCACGTCGAAATGAGCTGACCAACCAATTGTGTGAATATAGCATCGGATTGGAATTAATACACGAAGTGCAGGCGAGATGCAGCGGATATTCAGCATGCTACGCGATGTCACCTTGCCAACATTTGACCCAGTCATGACCTCTCTTAAGATGTTGCTAGATCAGACATAAGGGTAAGGGAAGAAAAACTGAGCAACGGCGCAAAATGGGACTTCACAAATACTCATTGATTTGCCTTGCAATTTGATGCCACTCAATTAATAATTTTCCATTTGCGCCCTTTTCTAATGTAGCAAGATGATCAAAAGGGCATAAAGTGAGCATATGCATATTTATTATGTTCCGTGGTCTGATATTTCGGCATTCATATATTTTTCTACTTGAAGGCTTATAGGTCGCCTATTGCTTTGAGACTGATTTTTTCCTGGAACCTTCTCTATTATTCTCTCATATCGAAATGTTTTTATTCGGTGTCGTGCTGAAGCGTGACGGTATGGTTAACTACCAACATTTGCCTCTCAGGAAATGGCGGGATGTGAAGGAAGAGACAAGCTAGGGTGCCCAGTTTTGCCCCTACTTCACACCGCACAGCTGTAATAACTACTACGTTTTCACTATACTCGATTTCCGGCACCTGTGGCATGGCAACCTTGCCGGCAGATGCCGCACTATTTGCCGATAGCATCTGTTGCCTGCATTTTTGCCTGCACTTTTTCCTATTGTATTGCCAACTGGTTTCGACGTCATCACCGGTTTTGTCTTCGCCTGTTATCTTGCACTACCCGAAAAAATAATTCCAGGAAACTGGTCCGCACAAGCTATTAATACTCAGCTAACGAACAATCGCGCATTGCTTGCTGTAGCACGTGTGTTTGGTATCCCATATTTAACCGTCCTTTGTCCCATTTTACCCAGTGCACTGGGTAAAATGGGTGGGCAAATGGAAAAAAGGTCTATGTTGCACCAGTGCAAAGCATAATTGTGTAGGTGGCTAATGTGATAAACGATGAGACTATATGTTTGTATGCGTCAGAAATCAATAAAAACGCTCGTTATCCATCAACGAATCGGAAGTTTAAATTTCGATGCCACAAATTATCACAGGCAACGAAGCTATGATGGCCACGTTGAACCTCCAGTTTGTTTTAAATAAAACCAAGTAACGTATATTTTGTGTGCTAAGATGTGTTCCCATTAACCCCAGTATGCCTCTTGGGATCTGTTTGACGCCATACCGTAATGAATATCACCATCCGGTACGAATATGAATACGGATTAGATTGGATCGCAAGGATACGGATTTAACCGGGTTTGAAAAGTGTAATCCGTGTTATGCTCAAATACACATGCACCCACACTTCAATACACACACTTCAATACACACACTTCAATACACACACTTCAATGCATACACTAGCATCGGCGTACGTGGAATTATGACAGCTGAGGACTACGCAGTCAACAATGAGCATGCAAGTTTGAACTCTGCTCACATCACTGTGGCACAAAAACGAGTCAATTGCCAAGCGTTTTCAAATGAAACTTCGTGATCAAATATAGTTTTATAATATAAATTTATAATGGGATTTCCCGTCATGCGCCGATAAAAAAAAATCCTACCGAAAGCATCATTTCCAAGCGGCTTGAGCGCCACCTCGGCTCAACTCAAACGGGAAGTGACCGAGGGTGGATCGAGTGACCTACCTTTGGAACTAGGTGGGCATCTGAGGTGGCCGGCGTGCTCAACGGCGAACCTCCACCGAGTGTGAGCTCGCCCTCCGTCCGGAGGCAGCCCGATCCGCGACGGCGAACCTCCACCAAGTGTGAGCTCGCCCTCCGTCCGGAGGCAGCCCGATCCGCGACGCGTCGATGTCGACTCGCCGCGTCTGAGTCAACGTCGTCGACGCTGCGACACCCGACGGCAGCCATCGATCGACACGTGCGTCGGCGTCGGCGTCGGCGTCGGCGTCGGCGTCGGCGTCGGCGCAGCGGGGTCGTCGGTGGCGACGCCCTCTCCGGAGGCGACACCTGTCGGCCGACACACGCGGCGCCCGCATCTGCTGGACACGTGGTCACACTGGCCGGCGCCGACATCTGGACACCTGGTCACACTGGCCGGCGCCGACATCTGGACACGTGGTCACACTGGCCGGCGCCAACGTCTCCTGGACACGTGGTCACACTGACAGGCGCCGACATCTGGACACGTGGTTACGCTGGCCGGCGCCGACATCTGGACACCTGGTCACACTGTCCGGCGCCGACATAAAGCCATAAAGTCATAAAGTATTAAGGCTTAATAAGAGCCACAGGGGTCCATCTGGGTTAAGCCTATCTAGAAAAGGTACTCCCCTTAGTAGAAATGTACATATTCCCACCCCAATCAATCCCTTATCCCAAGTTGCTAGGAAGCTATATATCCCAGCCTATCTAGCACCACTCACTTGCTACCGCATAACACCCTCAACAATCACAAGCTCCTCCCATCATACCCATCGTGCCACCATAGACAATCTCATCAGCATCACATCCCGAAGGAAGGTGCCGAATCCACTGCTAGGCACATCCCACACAAATTCATAAAGCGTTCAGACTTAATAAGAGACTCACTTGCTATTGCATAATACACTCAACAATTACAAACTGCTCCCATCAGACCCATTGTGCTACCATAGACAACCTCATCAGTATCACATCCAGAAGGAAGGTGCTGAATCCACTGCTAGGTACACCCTATATAAAGTTATAAAGCGTTTAGACTTAATAAGAGACTCACTTGCTATTGCATAACACACTCAACAATTACAAACTCCTCCCAACTCCCAACTCCTCCCTGTCGATCAACCCTCCCTGGAATACAGAAAAACAATCCCCCTATTCTTATAATGATTGTCTATGCCGTTTTTAAAGATGTTCAGTGTGTTGCTACTGACAATGGTTCCTGGCAGCTGGTTCCAGTGTTCTACTACCCTGTTGGTGAAGAAAGACTGTCTTAACCTTGTCCTGCTGTGATTAACTTTAATTTTGAATTGATGACCTCTAATTGCATCATTTCTGTTAAATTCAAACATTTCCCTGAGATATCCCTGTTCCTGACCATGAACAAATTTAAAAACCTCGATGAGATCTCCTCTCAGCCTTCTATATCTAAATGAAAACATATTCAATTTCTTCAGTCTTTCCTCATATGCCAGGTTGCCTATACCATTAACCATTTTTGTTGCCCTCTTTTGTACTCTCTCTAAAAGCCAACAATCTTTCTCATAACTAGGGGACCAAGCTTGGACACAGTATTCAAAATGTGGCCTGACATATGCACAGTAAAACTTCTTGATGACCTCCTCACTTTTGTATGACACATTCCTCTGTATTGCCCCAAGCATTCTTAGTGCCTTCTTCCTGGCTTCTTTGGTCTGTTCTGATGCCCCCAATTTTGTGTTCAAAATAACACCTAAGTCCTTCTCCTGCTGAGTCACAGATAGTACTTGGCCACCAATCAAGTATGGAGCCTTCATATGCTGCCTACCTACATGCATGACTTTGCACTTATCAAAATTAAACTTCATTTGCCATTTTTCGGACCACTTCACTAGCTCGTCTAAGTCTGTCTGCAGCAAAACCTGCTCAGTTTGCCCTGTTATTGCCCTAAAGATCTTCAAATCATCCGCAAATTTCAAAACCTTACTGCTTAGGCCACATTCAATGCTATTCACATATATAATGAACAATAGTGGCCCCAGTACCGACCCCTGGGGGACTCCACTAAGAACATTTTGCCATGATGACTGTACCATTTAGCATCACTCTCTGCTGTCTATCTGAAAGCCACAACTCTATCCATTTTAGGATGCTACCTGCAATACCATGGACCCGAAGCTGCATCATTAACCGTTTATGGGGTACCTTGTCAAAGGCCTTACTAAAGTCAAGATATGCTACATCAACCTGATTTCCCTGATCAAATTGTTCTGTAGCAAAATTCAAAAAGTCCAAGAGATTTGTGAGACACGATCGCCCTTTTCTAAACCCATGTTGAGTATCTTGAATCAATCTGTTTCCTTCCAGAAAACTAACTATTCTATCCTTGATAATTGATTCGAGTACCTTGCAGACTAGGGATGTGAGGCTTACTGGCCTATAGTTTTCAACTTTCCCTCTTTCACCTTTCTTGAAAATAGGAACTACATTTGCCCTTTTCCAATCTGTTGGAATTTCATTTTGCGAAACTGAACTACAAAATATTATACTAAGTGGAATTGCCACTTCCTTTTCAGCTTCCCGCAATACCCTAGCATAAATTCCATCGGGTCCTACTGCCTTGTTTGGCTTTATTTTCTGATATAATTGAAAACAATATCACTATCAATGAAATCAACATCGCGTATCTGATCACCTGTCACTGAACTGTGGTTCACGGTTGGCAGATTAGTCACATCCTCCACTGTAAACACTGATTTAAATTGCTTGCTCAGCTCCTCAACCATCTCACCATCCTCACTCAATATAGTCCCATTTACTTCCAGTGGACCAATTGTGCTTGAAACTTTACTTAGCTTGTATAAACTAAAGAACTTTTTACTGTCCCCATTACAGTCCCCAGCCAAATCCAATTCTTTTGCTCGCTTTGCTGCTCTGATTTTCTGCTTCACAGCATCTCTAGATTTTTTATACGACCTTAGATTTACGATATTTGAAGCTTCCTTAAATACTCTAAATGCACCTTTCTTAGCCTTAATTGCTTTCATCACATCTGGTGTAAGCCATGCTGGCTTTCCTACCCTTCTTTTGCGCCTTTGCTTTTGGGGGACATGTCTAATCTGAATTTCCCTCAAGTAGGATTTGAACTTTTCCCACATTTCACAGGCATTGAAATCAAATAATTCTTCTTCCCATTTTATGGCACTTAAAACCTCTCTCATGCAGTCAAAGTCTGCCCTGTTAAAATTTGGAATCTTTGCCAAATTATCCTTGATTGTCCCTGATACCTGTGCCTTGAATCTCGCTATGTTATGGTCACTTTTTCCCAGAGTTTCTCCTACAGTCAAGTCTTGAACTAAATCACTTAAATCTGAGAAGACAAGGTCCAAGAATGAGCCCTGCCTGGTTGGTTCCGTTACAAACTGGTGTAAGAACAAGTCCTCTTCAAGGCATTTCCTAAACAGTTTACATGATGGGGAGCCAACACCAACATTTTCATATCCTTTTAGATTAAAGTCACCAAGAATAAGGCATTTCCTCTGAAGTTTCTACTGATTTCCTCACAAATCACCTTATCGAGCTCCAGTTGCTGAGAATGTGGCAAGGTTCCTGATCGATACAAAGCTCCTATCCTCAGTTTATTCCTGTTGCCTTTTCCCACAGCAACATCAAGCCAAATGGACTCCACAGACACATTTTTTACCCCGTCTGCTACTTTTTGAGAACTGTATAAGCTATTCACATAGAGCATTACACCACCCACTTTCACGGCTGGACCCCTATTGCATGAAAACATATTGTATCCCTGGATCTCATAGTCCTGCAAGTTATCCCCAAAATATCCCTCACTGACCCATGCCTCAGTAATGCAAACAAAATCTGGTTTCTCCTCAGCAACATAACATTAAACTCATCAAATTTGGATCGAATGCTATGAGCATGAAGCATCATACACTTAACAAAAGTTCCATGACCCTCTTTGGCTTTTTCATGTTGAGTAGCTCTATCATCTCTGGATGAGCTACCACTCTGCCCCCTTGATCTACTGCTACCCCTATTTGCTGACTGTGAGGTTCTATTGCCTATGCTGTCACTATTGGCATATCCCTGAGATGGCAATGCCAATTCTTCCCTCCCCACCCCATTATCTAGTTTCCCTGAAGGACATGTTCATATACTTTGCCTAACACTTGCACCCCCTTCTCGGAGAAGTGCAGGCCATCCCTCTGATAGAGGTCAGATGAGCCATAAAACCTGCACCACTTGTCAACAAAAGTCAAACCTAACTCATTGCAAAGCCTACCTACCCTGGCATTGGCTGCCAGTGCCCTAGAGCTCCACTCAGGGGAGACTCCAGCCCTAGGCAGAACAGCTGTCACAATAACTCTGCTATTGCTTTTCTTCAGGGTAGCCAGAAGGGCCCTGTAGTCCTGCATCAGCTCCTCACTCCTAGCAGGACCTATGTTGTTCACTCCTACCTGCACTATAACTGTACTAAACTGGTTTTCACTGGTGGCCTGTGCGACCACTTGGACCAGGTCTCTAACCTTGGCACCAGGCCTGGTGATGCACCTCCTACCTCTCCGACCTTTACAGAATACCGCATCTAAATGCCGCACACGAGAGTCTCCTACGACTAGCACTTTCTCCTTGCTGCTATCACATCTGCTGGACACGTGGTCACACTGGCCGGCGCCGACATCTGCTGGACACGTGGTCACACTGGCCGGCGCCGACATCTGCTGGACACGTGGTGACACTGGCCGGCGCCGACATCTGGACACCTGGTCACACTGGCCGGCGCCGACGGTGTGTGAAGCAGGCTGGACATCGGCTGACTTTTGTCTCCGTCTCAGCTGAACGTGGGCGACCCCTGACTCGAAACAAGTCAAGCAGCCGGTAGCCAAGTAGCCGACACGACGGCCGGGTTGGCCGATGTCACGTCGTCACAGTAGCCGGTAGCCAAGTAGCCGGTATCCAAGTAGCCGGTAGCCAAGTAGCCGACACGACGGCCGGGTTGGCCGATGTCACGTCGTCACAGTAGCCGGTAGCCAAGTAGCCGGTATCCAAGTAGCCGGTAGCCAAGTAGCCGACACGACGGCCGGGTTGGCCGATGTCACGTCGAGCAAAGCCTGCTGAGCTCCATTTGAACCGCAATTAAGCACGGCCACTGTTACTCTTTGACAACAAACAGCAACACAGGTGGCCTGGCTATCCTCTCGGATACAGGCGCCACCGTCTGTAAAATAGGACGAGTCCTCCGATTTGGATCACGGTATGACGCATGAAACTGTGTGGTTTGCCACAATAAAGGTGCACATCTGGACTGTGGGAACGTCACAGCTTCACTAGTGCCAGGTACCATGCACTCGTCGCCATCTGGTGTTCGGTAGGGCGACGTATCTCGCGCTATTGACAACAACCGCATAACTTCTCTGAAGGCAACCTGCCACCTGACATCTGCAAAGCACCTGGCAGGTGCAGCTGCATACCGTGTGTTTACGCATCCTTACCACGCGACACTTCGGGTGAACTTCAACATCGTCCCTGTGGGCGTTGCATGGTCAGAAAGGACTGGAAATAGCTTTGAGGTGCCACGCCTTCCATATCTGAGGCCATTCATGTACCTATAGTGGAGTACCTGCATAATGCACAGTACCACAGGTGTGTATGTGTTTACCTGGGAGCCGGTCAGACACCGCCGAGTCACTTTTCTACCGACAACAATGTCAACCATACTTGCTACGGAAACGCCCGCGGCCCATTCCAAGTGTAACTGGAACACCCATGCCACGTGCAACTAGAACACCCATACTACGTACCACTGTAAAATACATACTACGTACCACTGTAAAGTGCATAGCACGCACCACGGGAACACCCATACTACGTGCCGTGGGAACATCCATGTCGCAGCCGTCAAATGCTGTGACAGCTGTGATAGATATCCGCGTACATTTGGTGTCCCTATGATGTCAGACCAGTGACGTCATGATCAGGTTCGCTACTCTGTACCTGTGGTGTCATCGCAGTGACATTCTCGATGCTGTATCTGTGGTGTCAGCTCAGTGGCAGGCCCGGTACTGTACATGTGATGTCATCTCAGTGACATTATCGGTGCTGTACCTGTGGTGTCAGCGCAGTGCCAATTAGCTTCTGGTCTCGGGGCAGATGTTTGTATGACTATGCCAGTATTTAGAAAACATGCTGTGAAGTATGTGGTGCAAGCTGCAAACCAGTAGCACCCAGTGATTTCAAATGCTTGCTTTTCATGCTTATCTGTGGCTTTCCTATACTTTTTTTTTATTTTTAGCTGCATGAGGTGTTTTATGTTATTGTGACTTCCCGTGTAGATTGTTTTTTTGGTGATCAACAATTACATCAATCAATCAATCAATCAATCAATATGCTCGGTACTGTACCTGTTGTGTCAGTTCAGTGATTGGCTCGGCGGTGGCCAAGTACCAGGCTCGGCGGTGGCCAAGTACCAAGCCGCCAGGCCGTCCGACCGCCTTCGCAGGCGATCCAGTATCCGCCAAGCGATCCTTTCCCGGATTCGACCGTGGGAGCCGGCGATGACGCGTCGGTGGCTGGTGGTCGATGGCCAGTTGCCGGCAGCCGGTCAGGGAGCGGGACGACTCCTGGTGTGCCTCGTCAGTCAGTGAACGTCTCCTGATGTGCACCACCCGGGCGGCTGTGGTGGCTGTCTGAGCCAGCAGCCGGTCAGGGAGCGGGACGACTCCTGGTGTGCCTCGTCAGTCAGTGGACGTCTCCTGATGTGCACTACCTGAGCGGCTGAGGTGGCTGTCTCAGCCAGCAGCCAGCTGCGGGCCAGTACCGCCACGTGCCGACTATGGAGGGAGTGGGGCAACTCTGTCGGGCGGCGGCGACCACTGTAAGCCAATACCGTCACGTGCCGACTGTGGAGGGAGTGTGGCAACTCTGTCAGGTGGCGATGACCACTGGTCGAGCCTTCAGCCAGTGGGCAGCCATTGTTTGTGGAATTTGAATTGGTGATGGTGGTTCCTGTAATGGCTCATCCTTGGACGTTACAGACCGGGGCTGGACGCCGACTGTGCCGGTCCGGGGTCGTCACAGACCGGGGCTGGCGCCGACTGTGCCGGTCCGGGGTCGTCACAGACCGGGGCTGGACGCGGCGGACTGTGCCGGTCCGGGGTCGTCACAGACCGGGGCTGGACGCGGCGGACTGTGCCTGTCCGGGGTCGTCACAGACCGGGGCTGGCGCCGACTGTGCCGGTCCGGGGTCGTCACAGACCGGGGCTGGACGCGGCGGACTGTGCCGGTCCGGGGTCGTCACAGACCGGGGCTGGCGCCGACTGTGCCGGTCCGGGGTCGTCACAGACCGGGGCTGGCGCCGACTGTGCCGGTCCGGGGTCGTCACAGACCGGGGCTGGACGCCGACTGTGCCGGTCCTGGGTCGTCACAGACCGGGGCTGGACGCAGCGGACTGTGTCGGTCCGGGGTCGTCACAGACCGGGGCTGGACGCCGACTGTGCCGGTCCTGGGTCGTCACATACCGGGGCTGGACGCGGCGGACTGTGTCGGTTCGGGGTCGTCACAGACCAGGGCTGGCGCCGACTGTGCCGGTCCGGAGTCGTTACAGACCGGGGTTTGACGCGGTGGACTGTGCCTGTTCGAGGTCGTCACAGACCGGGGCTGGACGCCGACTGTCCCGGTCCGGGGTCGTCACAGACCGGGGCTGGACGCAGCGGACTGTGTCGGTCCGGGGTCGTCACAGACCGGGGCTGGACGCCGACTGTGCCGGTCCTGGGTCGTCACATACCGGGGCTGGACGCGGCGGACTGTGCCGGTCCGGGGTCGTCACAGACCGGGGCTGGACGCCGACTGTGCCTGTCCGGGGTCGTCACAGACCGGGGCTGGCGCCGACTGTGCCGGTCCGAGGTCGTCACAGACCGGGGCTAGACGCCGACTGTGCCGGTCCGGGGTCGTCACAGACCGGGGCTGGCGCCGACTGTGCCGGTCCGGGGTCGTCACAGACCGGGGCTGGACGCCGACTGTGCCGGTCCGGGGTCGTCACAGACCGGGGCTGGACGCCGACTGTGCCGGTCCGGGGTCGTCACAGACCGGGGCTGGCGCCGACTGTGCCGGTCCGGGGTCGTCACAGACCGGGGCTGGACGCGGCGGACTGTGTCGGTTCGGGGTCGTCACAGACCAGGGCTGGCGCCGACTGTGCCGGTCCGGAGTCGTTACAGACCGGGGTTTGACGCGGTGGACTGTGCCTGTTCGAGGTCGTCACAGACCAGAGCTGGCATCGACTGTGCCGGTCCAGGTTCGTTGCCGCGCTACAGTGGCTGTTGCTGCGGCACGCAACTCACATCCTGTCCGACTCGACGGCCTTGGTCGGCGGACGAGCCAAACACACAACGTCCAACTGAAAACACCTGCACCGTGGCATTAAGGGTGCCACGCAAGTGTGAATACACGCACCTGGGCGTTGCATGTGATGTAAATTACAGTTGTGGGACAAGGAAATTGGAGGCACTCTTGCCAAGAGGGATAAATATGCCGACAACTGCACACTGTGTGCTTTGAGCGAGACGTCTGGAGAACAGTTGGTAACCCAGTGCTTTGCAACGGAAAACGCTTGAAAGTGAAAGTTCGCAAGCAAAGCTTCGCAATCAATCCATTGGACAACAAAGCTACCTGCATGTGAGTAGAGCATATGAATATTTCCAGTGTTTATATTTAATTGAAGCCAAATGATTTCCTTTTCAACCATTGCAGCTCTCCCAGGTTATACCCCAGCAACAGTTCCACGCTATCTTTCAAGCATGCTAACATAGAAGCAGAGGCGTTAATGTCTGACTATTATTGGGGGGCACAAAAAATGTAAAGGCAATGGGAATGCTCAAATGGATTGGGGGACACTCCATTGGGACCCATGCTAAAACTTAAAATTATTGCAGAGGAGGGCAAAGCCAACCTTGAGGTGGCACTGGCATCCTCAAAAGTATATGAAACAAAACCCAGGTATAAATGTCACTGAGCTTGCAAGCCGCCAACGCATGATCAAAGAAAGACATGCTACAAAGGGTTCCAAAGAAATCCTTGTAGCCCATTAGTAGAGCTTCCTGGGTTTTTGGTCTGGCTTTATATGCCATGATAGAAGATGAACCTGAGCCGTTCATGTTCGTACAGAGCTATGCTAAATATCGATGGATGCCGTAAGTGCACTGGCTAACCACCGCACCGCTCTGGAAGCATAGGAACGCTGCTGCTTGCGTTCCCACCACGCTGAGTTCATGGGGGTGGGATTAATGAGTGGAGCTCAGGCTGACTGACGGATGGATGTTCCATCTGCGCGAATCTAACCATCGTTGCCTGACCACTGACCACTGACCAGTGACCAGTGACCACTGACCACTGACCAGTGACCACTGACCAGTGACCACGGACCAGTGACCAGTGACCAGTGCATGGTTGGTATGACGGACGGAGGTGGTGCACTAGCCCATGATTCCCCTCAGGAACTGTCAGGGTGTGATTTGTACGACAGATGGAGGTGGTGCATCAGCCCATGAGTCCCCTCAGGGACTGTCAGGGTGTCGCTGGTATGACGGAGGTGGCGCATCAGTCCGTGATTCCCCTCGGGAACTGTCAGGGTGTGGTCGATATGATGGACGGAGGTGGTGTATTAACCCATGATTCCCCCTCAGGAACTGTCAGCATGTGCAACATCAACTGATGAAGGCAATGACGTCACCGGCGCCACCGCCCCCTCGTCTTTCCCACCGTTACCATACCATTCCTCGCCGGCGTCCCATCGTTTCCCGCCGTTATCCCAATGTTCTCCACCGGCATGCCACTATTCGCCCGCCCCCTTCCCCTTAATATCCCACTGTTTCCCGCGATCACCCCACTGCATTCGGCCGCTACCGCACTGCCTCCTGCCGTTCTCTCATTATTTCCCGCCGCCAACACCACACGTTGTTATTCGCGGTTACTCGCTCCAGTTGTCGCTAACGACGTCGGCTTCGGCCAGTCAAAGACCCACAGGCGCAGCCGACGATGGCGAAAGTAGCCTTGAGTCGCCTGAACACATGTTATCGGTTTCCACTTTCTCTCGGAACAATTACGTTGTTTGCACATGCTCACGGGGGACGGCGAGTGGTGGGACCACGCCCAGTTTCCACAGTACTTCTGTCCTCGCTGGCTGGTGTCTCCCCAGTGGACAGCGGGATGCGCATTACGCGCCAAAATCGCGCAGGCTGAGCGACTCCGCAGCTGGACTAGAATCCCACCATTACTTCTTTCGCTGTACCGCGGAGGCCTTCCCGCGGTTTTCAGGTGGCGCGAGTTGCCGCAAAACTGACCGCTGCGGTGTGACTGCATCCGTTGAGTAGGGTTTTCTGGCGGCGCTGCGGGCGGCGGCACGCCACTTCAGGACTCGCCACTTCGCCCAGCCGTGTCCGGCTCTGTTGAGATCGTGCTGCAGTTGTCCGCTGACTGGATCCGGCCCGCCACCTGTGTGGTGATGTCGGCTGGTGCTCCGTGCTGTAGGCTTGGTGTGGTGTGCGTGGGTTGGTATGTGGTGCTGAAATGTGGCGGATGAGACGAGATGCTTGAATTCTTGAACAGCTGGGAAGTGAAGAACAGAACGAGCTGAGCCGAAGCGAAGTGATAGCAGTGCTGATGAGACAGCACCAGACGATGTGGAAGTAGATCTCGAAGATGCAGTCCTGATGGTTCCGTTTTTTTGTGGTCTGGGGTGTAAAGGGCTGAGGGCTGTTAGCTGTAAATCTGCCGCGTTGCCCAACAGCATCGGCGTTTTTCAAGGATCATCTCTCGGACCTCTCCTCTGCTGCGTCTTCGCCAACGACCTCAGCCTGTTCGCCGAAGGCGCAGTGGTTATCCGATACGTCGACGACACCCAAATTTTTGTCAGTGGTAAGAAATCTGAGATTCAAAACGTCGTCGTTCATATGGAAACAGTTTTGGCCTCCCTCGACATCTGGTTTCGAGCAAATGGACGGAAAATTAACGTTGCTAAGACACAGCTGATGCTTTTGGGCAGCCCACAAAATATGCGTGCCTTTCCGGATATCACGGTGAAATTTCGCCATCACTATCTACCCACCACTTCGGAATGCAAAAATATCGGGCTTATTTTCGATCGCTCGCTCAGCTGGGACTCGCACGTCTCAGAAGTGACTCGGCGTTGTTTTGGAGTTCTGGGTGGTCTATCGCATTTAAGGGGCATCTTCCACCTGCTGTCTTCTCTGCGTTGGTCAATGCCCTGGTCTTCTCGCAGATCCGCTACTGTATTTCTGTGTATGGTAACGGAACCAAAAAGAACCCGTCTCGCATTAAAAAAAATATGAACTACTCGGCAAAATAAATTTTCGGCCGGAAAAAAATTGACCATGTTTCGGATTTGCTGAGGAGACTGGGCTGGCTCAGTGCGCAGAACTTAGCCAGATACCACACCCTGTGCCTCACACACAAGGTGCGTCGTCATGGTGAGCCAGAGTCACTGGCTCATGACCTCACCACCGTGGCGGAGGTTCGTGACCGAACCACCCGTCAGGACCATCACTTGTATGTCCCCCGGTCCCGCACTGAGATGAGGAAGAGGCGTTTTAGCTCCAGCGCACCACTTATGTTCAACTCGTTGCCACCCGAGCTGATGCGGCTTCCTGTACCGATCTTCGGTCGCCACCTACGGCGTCACCTGTCCAACGTGCCGCCTGTGCCGGACTGATTTGCTGCTCGCCCCGCTGTATTTATTTTTTCCTATGACATGTATGACCACCGGTTTAGCTGTTTTGTGATTTTGACTGCTCTGCTGTTTAATCTAATTGAAGCGAGGTTATAATAGCCACAAGTCCATTGTGGATTACCTCAATACAAAGTATGTGTTTGTGTCTGTGTCCGTGTGCTGGAGAAGCATGGTGTGCTGCCACCGACGTTTGCTGCTTCCATCATTGTGCATGGTTCTGTTTCAGACTTGTGGGCGATTGTCAACAATGCTGGGGTCTGCATTCCGGGAGAGTTGCAGTGGCTGACCTGGGAGCAGTGTCAAAGATCAATCAAGGTCAATCTGGAGGGCGCCGTACGCATCACACGAGCCCTTCTGCCCCAGCTGCACAATGCGAAAGGTACGGCGAACGAGACGGGAGAGCGAAAAGGCAGAAGAGCGGCGGTGCGACAAGGGGACGTGCAAATATACATATATATATATATATATATATATATATATATATATATATATATATATATATATATATGTATATTTGCACGTCCCCTTGTATATATATATTATATATATATATATATATATATATATATATATATATATATATATATATATATATATATATATATATATATATCATGCTTTCACCACCTTCCATGTGTCTTGTTACATTATGCGAGCCATGTCCTTGTCAGTCTTTCGAAGCTTGTAAATTAAGTCACCAATGATAGACGTACATAGCAGAAATTCATTGACTATGACGTTTCCATATGCCGGCGTACGCCTTTTGCTGTAGCACGAGCCAATGCTAATTGTTGTTACACGAGCCATGCAGTAAATGCAAATATGACAACGGTGTGTTGTAATGCGTTTGCATGCACATGCTAGATTGACAACTCAATTGAGAACACCAATAAAGAACTTGTCACGTGGCTGCATGTGCAGGAAAAAAAATGTTAGCCCTCGCCGCGGAGGAAATGTTGAAAAACCTCGGTTGTTTAGAACTCGGGACCTCGCACCTAATCAGCATTTGGCCCTACGTTCAAAACAGGGGAGTGGAAACGTCTCAAAAAGTAGTGGGGCCAAAACCCTTTTTGAAAGCGATTCGTACCATGCATGGCCATAGCATTAATGTTAAACTTTTACGAAAAGTTGGGGGACCATGGCCCCCTGCCATCCCCCTGTCCCCTGTTCCTACGCCTATGACTCAAAATCACCTCGATTTTTCAACATTGCTTTTTGCGGCCACGGGCAGGAACATACCCATATCCCACGAACATACCATACCAATATCCCTGTCATAACATCGCCCTGGAAATGTTATATGGGCGTCATTTTTAATTCACTTCACATCCGGTTTAGATTGTTAATTTCACGTTGATCTATTGGTGATGTCACATTATTTTGAAATTTCTTCTTCCAAAAACCTTGTTTTTCTCCGTTTCATCATTCTTCGCTTATTCAACAAACTCCGCCATCTGCTGGTCGATTGTACTGAAATCTAGGCTCGGATAAAAAGGTGCCTTTTTCTCTTCATCATTTAAACTACGCATTTAGGCTATCACAACTAATACGATCAACGGATGAAAAATATTCCAGCCTGGGCTGATAACTTATTCTTAAAATCACGTCGTTTTTATATTGGGGGACATCGGGGCCTGACGGCCCTCAGTCTTCTAATAAGAAGTTTGACGATTTTAAGATAATTTTCTTACCCCGGGCGATAATATTATATGTCCCCATTGTTTAGAAGAAAAATGGTTAAGTTGAGAATCGGGGGTAATGTGTAAATGTTTCACTCACCGGCTTTTCACATCGGCATTATTATCACACCGGATGAGGATGATGAAAAATTGCCGTATTTAGGCCAGGACTATTCAGTATTCAGACCGTATTCAGCCCAAGAGAATAGAAGGTATGTTGCATTTCCATGCCTTGCTATGTTTTGGTACTGATTTGATCAGTTTTGTCTGCCGCAGGATTCAGCTATTTTATGAGTTCATAAATTCCGCTTGTAGTTACACTGGCCGTTTGTTTCCGCTGTCCATAGTTTGGTTGCGGCTCATAATTTACCGGGCTGCAGCCTAGGGCAGATATTGTCTCCTCTAACTGTTCTCCCACAGAATACGAGGAATAATTGTAAAGTTCCAATCATGCGTTATAGTGCAGCCCTTCTCCATACCCAGGGAAGTTCAGGAGGCTAGTCAGATAATTTGGCATTTTGTTTCGCAATGGGTGTTGCTACTTTGAAGAAAATTCCTACGTCCATTATTCTTGACATTAATAGTGTCAAACAAAAAAGGACCTTTTCCACGGCTCCATTGATATTTTCCTCAGACTTGGTAAAAATGAAGTGACTTTGGCGATACCAGCGTTGTGCACCATATTATATGATTACTTGCACTCGTGTTAAGTTTGCATCGAGTTGCATTCGAAGGTCACGTAGTTTGGCGGTTGCATCATTATTTAAAGATGCAATTTTACTGCTGTCAAACAATGCTACATGTAGTCTACAATGTTTTTCATCTCTTCATCCGTTCAACCTAATGCTCGCTTCTGATCGACTTAGTAGCATTCCCAGTGTTTTTTATCCAGCAGACACTCTGACAATTCAAAGCCGGTATGTTGACATAATCTCACTCATTTCGAAAAATGATGAAAGACATATATGTTGTAAATATTCCAATCGGTCTGGGTTGTATACTACCGCCTTATGCCAGAAAGCATAATCGTATCCTGGGAAGCAACGTCATGCTTTCCGAATAGTCTAAATGACCATGTTCTTGTTGATGCGGTATTCTCTTTCACGGAAAAAGAAACAAATTGTAAGTGATTTTTAAGTACAATATGGTTTTCTGTACACAATATCGTGTCACGTAAATCGATTACAATTCGTGCAAACAGATGCAGTGCATGATTTTCCATTGATCTCAATGAAGTAGCACGTCGTGCCCTGGAGTTACTACCAGCTACTCATGAGTGCAAAGATATGGCGTGACAGCCAATTAACATGATTCACTACCCATTACCTATTATCAGTTGCCTGCTCAACTCCCGACACGGTGCATATATTCGAAATACGGTGGCGTATTTCGAGGTGAATTATCAATCACCAATATCTCTGCCTAGGGCATTGCTCAATGACAGGAGAAGTGCGCAGCATGAGGCGCAGCAGGTGCACTGGCCGTACTGACAGTAGAAGCGCGCAGCATGAGGCGCAGCAGGTGCATTGACCGTACTGACAGTAGAAACGCGCAGCATGAGGCGCAGCAGGTGTACCTACTGTACTGCAGTGGTGCTCATCAGCTCAAGGAAACATGACACGCCCGCAAAGGCCGGCCCAGTAATTTTCCACGTCACTGGCTGCTGAATGCCATCTGGGTGCACGCCTTGGTGGTTTTGTTTTGTAATTACCACTGTGCCGGCCTGTCCTAATTTCCTTTGAGACAGGCGGTTACTGGCGATTGCTATTTCTCATAACAGCGGAAACCCTGAATTGGATGGTAGGCGGGGCACGTTCCTAATGATACCTGACGCTGGCCAGGTCGGGTGGTGTTCGTCACCTCGAACTTCACCGGCGGCGGCCTGCCCGGGGTCGGCTTGCTGTCGGCGACGTCGGCCGCGCTGGATGCTCTCGGCGACTGCCTCCGCCTGGAGGCACAAGGTCGGCTCAAGGTGTCGTCTGTTCGGCTGGGTGACTTCAGCCTCACCACAAGTCTGCTCAGCAATCACCACAGGTAAGCAGTGGTCTTACAGGCACCGATGCAGTAGCAAGCTGGCGCCGGCACCACGAGCTCCACCAAAAAAATAAACGCATGCATTTCGCTGTCAGTTGTGTAGCTCTGTTAACCCTCGCCAGTGCACGGCATTTTGGTCGCCTTCCCCAGTGCAGTTTTGGTCGCCTTCCCCAGTGCAGTTTTGGTCGCCTTCCCCAGTGCAGTTGCTGCGACCCACGCCCACGAGCGCTTCAAGGCGGAGTGTGTGTGTGTGTGTGCGTGTCAAGAGCATGCGTGTAATTCTCCTGCGGGTGTATGATTCCCTCATCACCTGACATCACCTGGCCAGACTCCACCACACGAACTGACGCACCCTGATGGCCGCCGGCTCAACATGCCTGTCACGCCCACCGTACCGCGTTTCAGCGAGGTGGCGCAGATGCGACGCTGTCTCTCCGACGCAGCCGAGGTGGACCGCTTCTCCGCCTACCACGACGCCGTGTCGGCCGGCGGCCTGACCCTGACCACGTCACGTGACTCGTCCACGCTGCCGGCGGCGGTGTGCGGCAGCGTGGAGGACGCCCTGCTCACCCGGCGCCCCCACCGCACCTACAACGTGACGGAGGGAGCCGGCGCCAGTGTGCGCAGGTGGCTGTTGGCGAGCCTGCCGTCAGCCGTCAGGGACTCGCTGGTGATGCGCCGCTTCCGGCGGCCGCTCCCCAAGGTCACCCACCTTTAGGGTGAGCGAGCATCGAGGCTGGTCCAAGTGCTCGAAGGTGAACTCGCATGGAGTCCGGTCCAAGTGACGCGCCTTCAGGGTGATTGTGTGTCAGCTGTCCAAGTGTTTCACCTTTAGGGTGGGACCTCGCGGCAGCTTCTCCATATGGTCCACCTTAAGGGTGGGACCACGCGGCATCTGTCCGTATGGCCCGCCTTTAGGGTGGGACTTCGCGACAGCTGCCGATATGGTCCATCTCTATGGTGGGACCACCCGTCAGCTCTCCAAATGGTCCACCTTCAGGGTGGGACGGCGATGCAGGTGCTCAAAGCAACGCATTTGCAAGCCAGTCTCCGCCGAGATGGAAGATAATCGAAGCGATGCGTCACGATAAATGGCTCAGCTTCATGCTTGCTGGGCCGCTGAACGGCTGATCGGCTTCTTCGTCGTTGGTAGGCATGCACTGTGCCGACACATGCGTTGGCGAAATGATCGGTTGGCGCCGTTGATTACATGCAGCCAGTGGCAGACTCGTCTGGAGCACACAGTGCTCCCGACGAATCGCAGACAAGCTGAAAATTGTAAAAGTAAGAATTGAAAAGAACACACACACACAGCGCGGCCGCCCTATGATCCAATTGCGAGTAATAAATAGGGAAGTTCTTGGGGTGCTCACTTTTCAGACCACACGACCACACAGGCTTGGACTTCCCGCAGTGAAGGTCTGAATGGTCACCAATTGTTCCAAGCAAGCCGTTGGCCCGTGGTTATTTTGTATTCTTATTTTATAGAAGTCTAGCCCGAATTCTTTCTGGGTGGCTTTATGGACCAGGATGCTGTTGCTAAGCAGAGCGTGTTGCGTGAACCCTGGCCCAACCACCAGATCCATGAATTTCAGTTCAACGATATAATTTTGATCGAGAGTTTAACGTGCCGTCCATGCATCGACACGGCCTTCCCAGTAGCTCGCCCCGACCTTATCGGGCCAGTTGTCAACTGACCCTCCCAGTCGGGGGCTAAATGCGAACGCGCAGAGCGACTCGAACTCTGCCTTGCCAGGACAGGGACCTGTGCAGGCCAGCGTTCTAACCAACCGAGCTACAGGGGCGGCGAATTAAGTCGATTTAGGCGATCATATTTTGCTCATATCATTATTTTGCTCCCCATATTGCTTTTGCTGCTTTTCTGATAAATTGCATGTTACCTACACCGCTTTATATGTAGCTAAGCCACTCGCAAGTATACGCACCCTGGACAGTCAGGAAAGTAGTGTTCTGGACGTCGACTAAGCATAGCAAACTTATGGTGAAATGCTCTTCCAACTCTTGCAATGTTCTGATCAATGTCTGCAATGTCTTTCAATCGCTGGACGCCTCCATCCAACATGCGCGAGACGCGAGGTCAGTCAGCCCAGTCAGGTCGGCAGGTGATGCAGGTGGTGCAGGTGATGCAGGTGGTGCAGGTGATGCAGGTGGTGCAGATGATGCAAGTGATGTAGGTGATGTAGGTAGTGCAAGTGGTACAGGTGATGCAGGTGGTGCAGATGATGTAGGTGGTGCAGGTGATGTAGGTAGTGCAAGTGATACAGGTGGTGCAGGTAGTGCAGATGATGCAGGTGATACAGGTGATGCAGATGATGCAGGTGGTGCAGGTGGTGCAAGTTATGCAGGCTCCGGTTCAGCGATGCTGTTGACTGTACTGCTGTTTGGTTGCGTGGCTCGCTTACGTCGCGAACATCGGACGCATGCCTCACTGAAATACACGGAGGAGCTTCTCTCAATTGCCCGGGTGTACCCAGCGTGCTGGATGTTCTGTTCTGTTCTGTTCTGCATACCTTACCGCAGCTGAGAGCCGACACGTAGACGCGGCTCGCCGGCTCCCTCGCCGTCCGACTGTTCTGCAAACCTTACCGCAGCTAAGAGCCGACACGTAGACGCGGCTCGCCAGCTCCCTTGCCGTCCGAGTTGCCTTCCCAGCTCGCCTGCTCTTGCAATGCAATGGTACAGAAGTGGATGGCTAAGACTTGGGAGTGCGATTTTGCCAAAGCTCCACTTCTCCCCCTCCCCCACCTGATGACCACCTGGTTTCTAGCTTGCATGCAGACTGAAGAAGTCGCATCACAGCCCGAACAGACCGCACACATGGTCAACTATATTAACAATAATACGAGTGCAGCAACAAACAGCACTTAGTGCTTACACAAATCCAACATCCCAATGCCTACACATTCGCATGAATGAAGGAAGCGGTGACCAAAGGTCACTAAGCCAAGCCGCAGCCAGCACAGGCTAACATGGTGTGGGACACAAGCCGCAGCCAGCACAGGCTAACATGGTGTGGGACACAAGCCGCAGCCAGTACAGGCTAACATGGTGTCGGACACAAGCTGCAGCCAGTACAGGCTGGCGTGGTGTCGGAGGCAAGCCGCAGCCAGTACAGGCTAACATGGTGTCAGACACAAGCCGCAGCCAGTACAGGCTAACATGGTGTCAGACACAAGCCGCAGCCAGTACAGGGTGGCGTGGTGTCAGACACAAGCCGCAGCCAGTACAGGCTAACATGGTGTCGGACACAAGCCGCAGCCAGTACAGGCTAACATGGTGTCAGACACAAGCCGCAGCCAGTACAGGCTAACATGGTGTCAGACACAAGCCGCAGCCAGTACAGGCTAACATGGTGTCAGACACAAGCCGCAGCCAGTACAGGGTGGCGTGGTGTCAGACACAAGCCGCAGCCAGTACAGGCTAACATGGTGTCAGACACAAGCCGCAGCCAGTACAGGGTGGCGTGGTGTCAGACACAAGCCGCAGCCAGTACAGGCTAACATGGTGTGGGACACAAGCCGCAGCCAGCACAGGCTAACATGGTGTGGGACACAAGCCGCAGCCAGTACAGGCTAACATGGTGTCGGACACAAGCCGCAGCCAGTACAGGCTGGCGTGGTGTCGGACACAAGCCGCAGCCAGTACAGGCTAACATGGTGTCGGACACAAGCCGCAGCCAGTACATGCTGGCGTGGTGTCAGACACAAGCCGCAGCCAGTACAGGCTAACATGGTGTAAGACACAAGCCGCAGCCAGTACAGGCTGGCGTGGTGTCGGACACAAGCCGCAGCCAGCACAGGTTAACATGGTGTCGGATACAAGCCGCAGCCAGTACAGGCTAACATGGTGTCGGACAAAAGCCGCAGCCAGTACAGGCTGGCGTTGCGTCGACACAGGGTGGTGAGGGGTGCATCGACTGAAGTGATCATGCAGCCTGCACCGACACAAGCCGCAGCCAGCACAGGCTAACATGGTGTCGGACACACAAGAGCACATGAGAGTTGGCTCTGGTACCAGAAGCCAGGGCGTCAGGGAGCACCGAGTCTACCCTCGTGGTGAAAACATCCACCGAGGGCACATACCCAAAACATTCCGTGGCGCAGCGTGCGTGAATTTAGAAGATCATGATCATTATCATGATCATTAGAAGATCATACGAACGCCACCGTGCCGATGATGGCTGGCGGTCATTGTTCACTGAGCGCAACAATCGTAACCAGGCAGTCGCAGGCACCCCGTAGACACACTCATTGTACCGAGCACACACTCGCGCCAGGTGTTCGGCACTTCACGCGGCGTGCAGACACGTCCGAGGCACAGCCAACGTGTCCGCTATGGCCTGGCAGATGCCGCTCTGCAGGAACATGCACACGTCCAGACGATGGCACGCTCCATTGTAGGTGCAGTTATCCCCCCCCCCCCCCCCCCTCGCCACCAGATACCTCATCCGCCGCTGCCACCAGATACTCCATCCACCGCCCACTGCCCCTCCCCCGTCTCAGAGACAGCAGTGTCGCATCACATTACCCGCAAGTGTACCTCTGGAAGCCACATGAATCACAGCCAGTGGACAGTGACGTCACACGCCACTCACACGGGATGACGTCGCAGGTCACCAGTCGGGGCGCCACCCCACCGCGGCGCGGGTGCCTCGCGCAACCAGGCGGCAGCGTGGCCCACGACGGCCGCCAGCACCATTGCAGTCTACAACACCAGCCGTCGCACACACCAGCGAACCAGCGCACCACCGGCTAGCACATGCCGCCGTATCCGGCGTACGGAGAACCGTAGCCGCTGCCGGCCGGCGGGCAGCCGGCCGCCCCTGCCGGCATGCAGCCGTAGTACGAGTACTCACCACCGCCGACAGGTGTCGACACCGACTGCTGCATGTAGCCAGCCGGCGGCATGGCGTACATGTGGCACTGGGTCGGACTGCCGACGCCGATCTTGGCGCAGGTCGCCGGCGGCGACATGAGAGTGGCGCGCGGCCCGCCGTGGGGCGCCGCCATCGCCGCCGACGTGCTGACCGGCGCGCCGAGCACGAGTCCGCCGGCCACGCCGTACATGCCGTACTGGGCGGCGGCCGTCGGCGCGCCGCTGTAGCTGGGCGACGCCGACGCCGTCGGCGACGGCGTCATCGCCATCACCGTGCCGCCGCACGGGAAGCCGCCGCCGCCGCCGCCGCCGCCGCCACCGCCGCCGCCGTACGGCACCGACTCGAGCGCCATCTCGCCCAGGCTGCTCCAGCTGCAGGTGCTGCCGCCGGACGGGCGCCGCTCAGAGTCTGGCGACGTGATGGGCGTGAGCGGCGAGAGCGGCCGCGGCACCTCCGGCGGAGGCGTGCGCCGGCACCGTGACAGCGCGGCCGCCGTGGTGTCCGCGCAGCCGCTGGTGCAGCACGGCAGGTGTGACGTCAGGGCCGACATCAGCTGACTGCGCTCCTGCAGCAGCTGCATGATCTCCAGCCGCAGCGAGTTGTGCTGGTTCACCTGCACCTCGGAATCCTGAAACGATGCGAAAAACGTTAATTATCTTGAATTCATCTTTAACCATTGTATTCATCTTAATTATGCGTTCAGTAATATATCAATGAGTTCGCCGTCAAACATCTCGCGTTCGCGTCGACCCTATCATGAATCATAATTCAATTTTATATTTTCCTAATGAAAAGCTCGATGGTGTGCCATGAAAGCCTCGCATGCACGTTATCATGTTTGGATGCATGTCCACCTCAAATGTATATCAAGTTCTGCCGCTGCACATGTTTTTTTTATTTGTTTGTTTATGGGGTGGTTCACGACCAGTGATACATTATTCGTAAAATAGGGTGGAATATACCACTTACTGAACACTGAGTAGACATCCTTCTCAAAGAATTATCGACATAGTGCTTCTTGGTGCATGCTTGTGAAGCCATCATGCCCAGTTTCTAGCACTATTCTGTATATATGTATCATGCTTATGCTCATCGTAACTGATCCGGGAATGGCACTACAGCAATTTCATGCAAAAGGATTACCTATAATGTGCTATGTTATACAATACCAGTTTATAGCATAGGTATTTTCATCGTTATCATTGATATCGGTATCTCCAAATTAGGTACTTCCCAATACATGCATCATGGATAAGTATATGGTACTATGCAATTGTGCCAAAACTGGGCTTCAAGGACCCAAATATTTTAAACAGCATTATTTGCATAGCGATTTCGACATCCTACTGTACTTGTTTCGACATCCACACCTTATGAGAAATCATTATTGTTCTTCACTGTTCACGACGCACTTTATGTACAATCACGGCTAATGGCGCCGCCCACACTGTTTGGCCGGTGGGCCGCGAGATTGGGAAGTGTCCCGAGCGGTGTGAGTGTCGAACCCGGGACCTTTGGTACCCAGAGCTCAACACCTTAACCACTCGGCCATCCCCGCCCTCCGCTGCATATGTTACTGCTCAGTGCAAATATATAGCTATATACTAAGTTATGCTTAGCGAAGTTTAGGCAGCCAACTCGTCTAGGAACATCCAAAAATTATCCCATCTCACCGAATGTTTCGCGCCCCTTCCCCCGCCTCTTCCCTCTAGTTTTGCCGTGTTTCGCCGCAACTCCCCAGTTTACCAAATAAATAAGGACAGCTGCCTAGGTGTGTGACTCAGTTTACAAGACGTCTCCTATTCTTCCATCTATAATGCCTGCCATCATGGGTGGGTACTGCTTAAAAAGTTGGTGTCGCAAAGCGGTCGGTAAGCTACAAAGCAAGCTTTAGTTTTCCACGCCAGCCCTACACGCTAGTCGTGGGGCTAGCGTGGCTGGCCATCAACGTCCACGTAGTCCACCTGGTAGCTAGGCTTGCCGTGAAGTTCATCACTTTGCACGTAATACATTTCCCCCTGGAAGTCGGAGCGACAATCCACCAATGGACAGACTCAGAACGTCAGCTACAGTCCAGTCCACTAGGTGCCAGCACCTGCCGCCTGCCTGCAGCCGTCCGTGCAGACGGCGGCTGCCAGCCAAGGCCGGGCGTGGGCGGCGGCTCAATACGTCACCAACGACCCCAAGGCTGGACGGTCACCGGGCACGAAAGGCGGCTTGCACTAAACACTGCTCATATCCAACTGGCTAATCAGCTAGCGCCGACATTTTTCAACGCGTCGCCATGGTACCGACACGCAGCACACTGCCCCCTCCCTCCCTTCCCAACCTGATGCAACATCTGCTTGGTTGGTTATTGGTTTTACGACACGTCTGCTGGAGAAGGCACCAACAGCAGCTGATACGACTCTATTGCTTGTCCACCAACACCATAGCCGCCGCCGTACTTAGTGAGAGGCCACCTACTGTGCCACCTCAGTGTAGTGACACTGGCCCACCACCAACTCACCACAATCAAGTGCTGTGTTTCAATCTTCTTCTTGTTCCGGCACTTGGTGGCGGCCACTTTGTTCCTCTCGCGCCGTCGCTGCCTCCTCGCCTCGTCGACGTGAGTCAGCTGAAACCGGCACACCGTGGTCAGCTGATGGTTAAATGTCAGTCAGATGTGTGTCAGAGGTGCGTCAGAGGTGTGTCAGAGGTGTGACAGAGGCTAACCATACCACTGTTGGCTATGCATGCCTTCGATCAAGCAATACTCAGGCATTATAACGAAATGTACTAATCCGAAAAGCGCGCCAGTTCACTGGGAATCTCTCTTGAAACCGTTAAGCGGTACGGTTTGGCGGCAGCTAACCACAGCTGTCAACGCGAATATAACCACCAAGTACGGTTGACAACTGGCAACTTCTGTGGTGTGGAAAACAAAAACAACTTCTGCGGTTTGACAACCGCAGAAGAGCCAATTATTTGTACTTGAAAGTGAGAGGAAGTTCGCGACGGTGGTTCTACCAGGTGACATGGCTCACGAACAGCAGTGGGTGACGAGCAGGGCAATCATGGCGGTTGGAACGTTTGAATATGTGCATGTATGGGTATATATGCAACGTGTGTAAGTAGGAATGTGTGAATGTGTATGCGTGTTTGTGTAGGTATGTATGCGTGCATGTGCGTATTTGTGGGTGATGTATGCATTTGTGGGCGTGTGTATATGTGCATATGTGCATGTGTATATAAGGGTGTTGATTTCTGAAGAAAGAAATATTAAGGGGATCCAATGCATGGAGGCAATGGGCAAATCCAAATGGATTGGGGGGATATACCATAGGGTCACAGGTTAAAAGTTGAAATTATTGAGAGGGTCGCAAGCCAACATTGTGCGGGGGGCAAGCACTGTCCTGTAATTCATATTTCGTAGAGTGGAGGGTAGCAAGCGAAGACAGCAAATCCCTGCATGACGTCGAAATAATTTGTAAATATGATAAAGAAAGACCAAGAAAAAGTTCATCTTGACCGAGGAACGTTTTATCTCCTACCAAACTGTGATGGCATTAATGAACGGAATCGACTACGGTGAAAAAGTAACAGCTACTACAGTTGTATGTTGTGACGTTTCGTGGAAATGATTTCAGGAAGTCATAGCACCGCTCACAGTTCAAAACAGGTTACTGATAGGTATCGCTTTTCACATGAACTTCGGAATTCCGGGACACTTGGGCCAAGGCCACTGAAGGGTATACAAATCAACACCGATGTGTGTTTGTGTTTGTATGTGTACTATTTGTGTATGTATATATTTTTGTGTGTGCATGTATGTGCACGTGTGCGCATGTGTTTGCATGTGCGCAGACAAACGTTGTAGCCACCATGGAAGTGGACGTTTGTGCATTAATACAATGTAATACTCCGACGGCTCCACTGCACATGCCAGCGGGGGCGAATGGTCTTGGGATAAGGTGCTCGCCCCTCTCCCAACCGAAAGGCTATGCGTTCGAGTCAGACCTTCTGTGGCCATCTCACCACCGCACCAGTCCGACCTCTTCCAGCTCCCATTCATCGCGGCCGTCTCGCCGGGCCGCCTCTCACACGGCGGCGGTCACGTGACCGCGTCGGCCCGGCAACAGTCGGCCATTGGCCGGCCGTGTTGTCATGAGCGGCTGCATTCATTGGCCGCCGCCGTCGCCGCCGTCCGTTATCAGACTCGAGTATCGCAGCTGTGTACACAGCGTGACGCGCCGCGCCGCCGACTGTTACGCGCGCCGCCATTGGCTGCCGGTGACATCAGCGCCGCGTGACGTCACAGCATCCTGTTTGGCCGGCCCGCGGCCTCTGCAACCGTGCACGCTGACGGCCGGCCCCTTCCGCGTCCGGCGCCCGCCCACTGGCTGCGATGTGACGTCACACCCGGTGCGGTGATGTCACCGGCAGCCAATGGCGTGCGTCAGCCGCGGTGGTGTGTGACGTCACGTGCGAGGGCGCAGAGCTGGCGCTTCCGCCGCGCCGCCTGCGGTGGCGCCCAGCATGATCCGTGAGTGTTGAGGCGGGCTGGACGGTGACGTCGCATCCGCAGGGCAGAGTGCACGGTGTGACCCGTTAGTCAGAGGTCACCACGTCCGTCGCCGGTGCGGAAGGGGCGCGATTCCGGATTTCGGGCCTCGGCCAGATATGTCGAGAGGAACTGTGTCGTCACGCCGCTGGAATAATCGGCAGCGGTCGACCAGTCCACCTCGCACCAGCAACACCTCTGACGGCGACCGGCCCGCACCGTCCGACAGGCAGGCGTTGCTGACACTGGGGGAGTTGCAGCCGTCGGCTCGGGCGATTCTCCTACCCGCCGGGGTGCTGCCGACCACCGCCGTCAGGCTGGTTCCTGCCGTACCTCCTGGCAGTGGCGGATACGGAGGAGGGAAACCGGAGGACTGTGCCCACCCCTTCCGATAGAGATGTGGCGACCTTTCAGGCCGCTCGAGTGCTCCCCGCCCCTTACTCAACGAGCTTCTCAGCCGACGACGCCCCCCCCCCATAATGGAATGGTGCCCATCCGGAGAAATGGCACCCCTCCAGAGCAAGCGTCCTCTCAACATTCCTGGACCCGCCCCTGCTTCTTGGATATAGTTCCCTGAAGCAGCGCCACAGCCCACTTCTGAGCCAACGCGGTGCTGCTGTCCATGCAGTGGGTGCCGTCGACACCCACCGCACGGACACGGACTTCCACCCCACCGCCGCCCGCCCGATCTCCCGCTCCTCGCGGCGGTCGACAGCCGCGTACTGACCTCGCCCTTGACGTCGACCTTGTCGTCGGCGAACATCGGCTGCGCGCAGGCGGCGCGGCGCGAGCGGATGGACACCTTGAGGCCCTCCTTGACCAGGGACGAGGCGGTCTGCTGGACGGCCGGCGGCGGCGGCGGCGGCGGCGGGCCGCCGCCCCCGGCCGACTCCTGATACTGCGAGTACGAGGCGGGGAACGCCGGCGGCGCCAGTGCCGCCAGCGAGTTGAGCAGCTCGGGCGTGTGCAGCGTGCTGGAGCCGTCGCCGCCGCCCAGGTCGCAGGGCGTGGAGCTGGCGGCAGGTCAGGTCGGCAGGTCAGGCTGGGCGGTCGCACACTTGCCGGTCGGGCACACGACAGACAGGACGACTCGACTGGTATTGATGTTTTCGGAAATTCTCCAGCCGAATTACAATCGATTTCTGATGAAAGATTTGGTGGTTGGACAATGTTTCTCCGAACTGAAATCCTGTCCAAGAACATTGCGAGGTTAAAAATTGTATATTTGGCTCTTCTTTGGAATCAGATCGCCTTCCCCTGAGTTCACGTTTGCTGTCAGTTAAGGCTCAATTATCAGATAGATAAGTGCATGTGAATGTACTTTACATTTATATTAGACATCAATCCCCTCCAGTCCGCAATTGCCCATGTAAACATTCATACATGGGATATAGGTAATGGACGTTACTTTCCCCTCCAAATCCGCTGGTACATAGCATCCCGCAGAATAACATCAACTTCAGCCCATCGTACTAATGCTGCTGCTGGCACGCGGCTGTTCGAATGGAGAGCCCAATTTGAGACATGAGCAAACATTTATCCGAGTCTACAGTCCTACAGGTGACACATTGACAGCGTTACCTTCACTGACGGCGATGGTGCTCAAGCGACAACTGGCCAAGTGAGCACCGACGCGTGCGCCACCAGTAATTGCACGGAAAGAAAATGGCAGCTGCCCTCCTCCTTCACGCGGGAAGGAGCCGACCGGACAGGTACGCCGCCGGCGAAGAGACAAAATGGCGTCCGGGCGGACGGAGGCTCGAGGGCCCCGGCCACAGACGGCGAGACTCGGCTCTCACCCATTGTTGTCGTGGACGGTGGGCGAGTCGGGCGTGTGGACGAACATCTCACGCGCGGCGGACCATCTGCAACACACGCGCCACGTGTCGGCGTCAGCGACGGATCGGGGTCGGCTGCAGTGTGGGCGGCCAGCCCCGGGCGCCGCCGGCCAACGCTCCGGTGCGCCAGTTCTGTCGCTCCGCAGGAAACTCCCACATTCAGCCAAGGCACCCGCGTTGCGGGGACACGCCCCCTTCCCGCCCCCCGCCCATTTCCCGCCGTAAACATCTGGAGCCCAGAACCGGCACAGGAGAACAAAGCGAGCGACGACGTGCATACACCAGTGGCCTACATTTGCGCTGGATGGGCGCGCGCATCATTTGTCAGCCGCTGTGCAGGAGTGGGCGATCGGCTCCGAGACGAGGTCGGCGCACTTTTCTGCGTCGAAAGCCTCGCCGCGACGCCGACGAATACAAATGGATTGTTTTTGAGGTGTCAATGCGCCGTTTTTGTCGGCGGCTTGGCGTCGGGTCGGTTCGCTGACGGCATCGTCAGCCGGAGTGGCTGACGATTCCTCAGTGGCCTGCCACGGCGCGGCGGCCACTGGCGCCGACAGCAACTGGCGCCGACAGCAACTGGCGCCGACAGCAACTGGCGCCGACAGCAACTGGCGCCGACAGCAACTGGCGCCGCCATTAGTGCGTCAGCTGGCCGACCCGACACTGGACGCCGGCTGACGGTGTGGTGGTCGCCCGGCTGACGGCCGGCCCTACTGGCCGACCCGACACTGGACGCCGGCTGACGGTGTGGTGGTCGCCCGGCTGACGGCCGGCCCTACTGGCCGACCCGACACTGGACGCCGGCTGACGGTGTGGTGGTCGCCCGGCTGACGGCCGGGCTACTGGCCGACCGACGGTGACACGGTGCAGACCCCATCCGACGGCAGCGCGGCCGGCCGGCTCCGCGTGGTCACGTGACGCACGGCGCCTTATATGGCGCTGCCGGGGGCGCACTGTCGGAGGAGCATGGCAGTCGGACGGCCGCCGCCCACGCAGCCTCGCTGCGCGTCCCGCCCACTGCATGTCCCGTCCACTGTCCGACCCGCCTACTGCATGTCCCACCCACTGCGCGTCCCGTCCACTGGGCGTCCCGCCCACGGTCCGACCCCCACTGCATGTCCAGCCTACTGCTCGCTGCATTAAAGCGGTCTGATTTATAGCTGGTCGCAGCTCGGCAGGAGGATACGCAATTCGTCATCATTGTTCAGTAGTTTGTTTTAATTCCAAAATACGTTAGCCGCAACTGACACCATTTGAAGGCGAATGAAAAGATATTTCATCAGAAACGGGACGCAATCGGGTATGAATGATCTGAGCAAAAGAAATGCAAAAACCCATATCTCATCCATACCTACTGGGAGGTACCCTTCGGATATGATGAAGCAAATTGTAATCTTGTTTGTTCATTCCTTTGTTTGTTTAGGCTTAAGGGCGCCTGAACTGCTTGTGGTTATCTAGCGCCCATGCACACTTTTTAATCGGAAGCATACAAGTTAACATGGGAGAAGGCGGGTTTTCACCAGCCGAGGGCTTGAAATTCGAATCTTCTTTTCTGGGAACAACTACATAATAGCCCGACATATATAACTATATTTACTCCAATCTTTTGCGGTGCAAAAAAAATGAGTATCGAACGTTTGTTGCGAAGTATCGCCCAGGGGTGCAATCGGTCAGTGAGTCGGTGGTGACATCTGGCGGCTCCAGATGGAACAAATATCTCAGACAAGTTCCTGTTGGATAAATGAAAGCGTTCTTGGGCGTGTTTTCTTGACATTGCAGGGGCGCAGACTTCCGTATCGCAGGTAGAGCATCCGCCACTGAGAAAAAACTAGTGCGAGATTCAACACCAAAACTTTCCAGCCAGCTTGACAGAAATATGTGTCCACTCAAAATGGAGTAAACTTATTCCTAAGCGCAATCGCCCCCTCCCTCGCTCAACAACTTTTCTTCGACGAACTCGAGCAAGAACCTCGAACGCCCTTATGCAGGCTGAATTTGTATTAAACAAATTAAAGTTGATTTGCCATTCGGAAGGTTTTCCACCGACTTCACCCCTGTGTCATGGCACCAGCAGCGTCCAACAACACCAGCGGTGACACTGTGCACATGTGGCATCACGTGCACACCTCTGTGTCGCGGTAACAACAGCGTCCAACAGCACCAGCAGTGACACTGTGCACATGTGGCATCACGTGCAGGTGTCATCGTGTGGCAGCTGATGCCTGTGCGTGGTGCCGCGGCAAAATGGCAGGACCTCACTACGTCATCAGAGCAATCGTGAGACGGTGCATAAGGAAGCGGGAACCGGAGGAGTGGGATATGCATATGTATGTATGTATGTATGTATGTATATATATATATATATATATATATATATATATATATATATATATATATATATATATATACATATATATATATATATATACATATACATACATATATATATATAGATATATATATATAATATATATACATATGTATATCTCTATATATATATATATATATATATATATATGTATATCTCTATGTATATATATATATATATATATATATATATATAGGTATGAATATATGAGTATGTATGTATATATGTATGCATGTATGTGTCTGCATGCTTTTGTTTCATGGACGTCCGTTTGTGTTTTCCCTGCCGATACTTGCGTTTCCTGCAGACGCTCCCGCACGCCCCAGGCGATGTTACAACGAAGTTGCGACTGTCGCCGAGCATGCACAATATACACTGATGCACTGTCACACTGCATACACAGCATTCGCACTGATGCACTGTCACACTACATACACAGCATACGACTGTCGCCGAGCATGCACAATATACACTGATGCACTGTCACACTGCATACACAGCATACGACTGTCGCCGAGCATGCACAATATACACTGATGCACTGTCACACCGCATACACAGCATACGACTGTCGCCGAGCATGCACAATATACACTGATGCACTGTCACACTGCATACACAGCATACGACTGTCGCCGAGCATGCACAATATACACTGATGCACTGTCACACTGCATACACAGCATACGACTGTCGCCGAGCATGCACAATATACACTGATGCACTGTCACACTGCATACACAGCATACGACTGTCGCCGAGCATGCACGATATACACTGATGCACTGTCACACTGCATACACAGCATACGCACTGATGCACTATAATCGCAGGCAATGCATTATACTCATGTAAGCACAAGCATAACTGCACAAGCATAACTGCACACGCAATGCTCTTAGTTCACAATAGCAAAACATCAGCGCATTTACAAGTCAGAAGCACCAGCAAACGGTCCAGTCAGCAAACAGAAGTGTATGAATCTGCCTCATCATACAGGCATTAATAGGCGGAAGGTGCACGAGACGTTTCCTTCACTGCAAGCGGTCGGGACCTTAGCACGAGTGGTTAGGAATTCCAGCTTCTCTACGTACTTCATACACCGAGATGAAGTTCAGGTAAATAAGCAGAGTTGAAGTGCTTACCTGTGGCGCGCTCGGCCTAGGTGGCCGGCGTCGGTTGACAAGCTCCAGGTGCAGCCATATTAAACAAGCAAGCGGTCCCAAGCGTGAGTTCAATTTTACGTACCCAAAATCACGCCAGAACTGCTGCTTGTTTATTTCTGGGCACGTGCACTCGAATCTCCTGACACCCCACACGCAGCCTCACAGTCGACCACGACCGAACCAAGACTAACCGCTGGCCGCGCTGGCAAGCTTTGATATAACTGGGTCTAAAAATAGAACTGACATCACCTCGCGGCCGCCGATTGGCCGCTCGCCGGCGGCGACTGTGACGGCGACGCTGGTTGGCCGACGAGTTCGCGCGCCTCCGTCGACTGGCCGGCCAGCTGTTCAGGTGAGTTTGTAAACAGGTTATGCCACCGACGTACTTGCAGGTAGTGGGCGTCGGGTCTGCGGCCCGACATGCGCCCGCTCTGGTGACGTATGGCGGGGGCGTGGCTCCGGAACTGCCCTGGCGTGTCGTGCTGCTGTTCCACGGCCGCCGCCGCCGCCGCCGCCGCCGCAGTCGCGCCCGCCCCATTCATCGCGGCCAGGTAGTAGCGGTAGCCTACGTCACAGTTGCGTCACTTATGCAACAGTCTGGAGCGCGGCCTCAAGCGGGCGGCACGTGAGAAGTCGCGACCGGAAGCGGTGACGAATCGGAAGCGGGAAAGAGGTTGGGCCGCGCGCGCCGCCGGACGACTGGTCACGTCACATTCACACGTCACACGTGACCGCTGAACACTCCAGCTGAGCTCTGCACGCCGGTGGCATCAGGTAGACAAGGGCGCGCGGTGAACACAGACAACACTTGCTCTCCCGCCGGCCAAGGGTGTGCGGCTGACAAGCCCGACCAATGTAGGGTCAATGCACTATGCCAAATTGTCGGATGAGCAAAGGCACCACGCTGTGTCACTGTCCTTGCGTCTCACGGCCATGCCGTTCAGTCTAAGCCGAATACAGCCTGTCAGAAAGAAGGACGGCCCACATCTCAGAGTGTCAGGCTCTGGGACGTGTAGATCACGTGGTCAAGGGCGTCGCCACCGGGGGGCAGGGGGCAGTCGCCCCCCTGCCGTGAAACTGGGGGGCGGCGCCCCCCTGAAATTTGAGGAGGCCCCTATCCGCAAATGCACAGCAAAAAAGGTGAGCAAGGAGGCCGACGGGACAGAATATCATGCTGTCAATGAGGCCTCAAGACTGACGAGGCCACCAGGAAATATCATCAGGTCTCTATAAGAGACGTAGAACAGATATTGGGAGGAGGCCCCCAGGACGAAAAGGAGGCCCCCGGGACGAAAAAGGAGGCCCCCAGGACGAAAAGGAGGCCCCAAGACGTAGAACAGAGATTGGGAGGAGGCCCCCATGACGAAAAGGAGCCCCCGGGACAAAAAAGGAGGCCCCCAGGACGAAAAGGAGGCCCCAAGACGTAGAACAGAGATTGGGAGGAGGCCCCCAGGACGAAAAGGAGACCCCATGACGAAAAGGATGCACCCAAGGACGAAAAGGAGGCCCCAAGACGTAGAACAGAGATTGGAAGGAGGCCCCCAGGACGAAAAGGAGGCCCCAAGACGTAGAACAGAGATTTGGAGGAGGCCCCCATGACGAAAAGGAGGCCTCAAAACGTAGAACAGAGATTGGGAGGAGGCCCCCAGGACGAAAAGGAGGCCCCCGGGACAAAAAGGAGGCCCCCAGGACGAAAAAGGAGGCTCCAAGACGTAGAACAGAGATTGGGAGGAGGCCCCCAGGACGAAAAGGAGGCCCCCAGGACGAAAAGGAGACCCCATGACGAAAAGGATGCACCCAAGGACGAAAAGGAGGCCCCAAGACGTAGAACAGAGATTGGAAGGAGGCCCCCAGGACGAAAAGGAGGCTCCCCAGGACGAAAAGGAGGCCCCAGGACGAAAAGGAGGCACCAAGACGTAGAACAGAGCTTGGGAGGAGGCCCCCAGGACGAAAAGAAGACCCCAGGACGAAAAGGATGCACCCAAGGACGAAAAGGAGGCCCCAAGACGTAGAACAGAGATTGGGAGGAGGCCCCCAGGACGAAAAGGAGGCCCCATGACGAAAAGGAGGCCCCCATGACGAAAAGGAGGCCTCAAGACGTAGAACAGAGATTTGGAGGAGGCCCCCAGGACGAAAAGGAGGCCCCCGGGACGAAAAGGAGGCCCCCAGGACGAAAAGGAGGCCCCAAGACGTAGAACATAGATTGGGAGGAGACCCCCATGACGAAAAGGAGGCCTCAAGACGTAGAACAGAGATTGGGAGGAGGCCCCCAGGACGAAAAGGAGGCCCCCGGGACGAAAAGGAGGTGCCCAGTCACCTGTCGCTACTCTTCGCCCGCGACCAATCGGCGTGAGAGATTGGCGACGCTATATGACTCAACGGTCGACGTGTCGTACAACCAATAACCAACCAACCAAGGAGGTCCCCAGGACGAAAAGGGAGGCACCCAAGGACGAAAAGGAGGTCCCAGGACGTAGAACAGAGATTGGGTGGAGGCCCCCAGGACGAAAAGGAGGCCCCCGGGACGAAAAGGAGGCCCCAGGACGAAAAGGAAGGCACCAAGACGTAGAACAGAGATTGGGAGGAGGCCCCCAGGACGAAAAGGAGGCCCGTAGGACGAAAAGGAGGCTCCCAGGACGAAAAGAAGGCCCCAGGACGAATGACGCAGTCTATGCGCCCCTACACTCCAACAACCAACCAACCAACCCCAGGACGAAAAAGATGCACCAAAGGACGAAAAGGATGCCCCCAAGACGTAGAACAGAGATTGGGATGAGGTCCCCAGGACGAAAAGGAGGACTCCAGGACGAAAAGGAGGCCCCCAGGACGAAAAGGAGGCCCCTAAGACGTAGAACAGAGATTGTGAGGTGGCCCCCAGGACGAAAAGGAGGCCACCAGGACGAAAAGGAGGCCCCTAAGACGTAGAACAGAGATTGTGAGGTGGCCCCCAGGACGAAAAGGAGGCCCCCAGGACGAAAAGGAGGCCCCCAGGACGAAAAGGATGCCCCAGAACGCAAAGGAAGCCCCCAAGACGTAGAACAGAGATTGGGAGGAGGCCCCCAGGACTAAAAGGAGGCCCCAGGACGAAAAGGATGCCCCTAGAACGAAAAGGATGCACCCAAGGACCAAAAGGAGGCCCCTAAGACTTAGAACAGAGATAGGAAGGTAGCCCCCAGGACGAAAAGGAGGCCCCAGGACGAAAAGGAGACCCCAGCACGAAAAGGAGGCCCTCAGGACGGAAAGGATGCCACCGAGACGGGCAAGAAGCCACCCAGGTTAGACGAAAAGGCTTCCGATGGGTGGCAGGATATTCTTAAGTTGGAAAACGAGGCCCCCAAGACGGAAGAGGATGTCCCTGCAATATAAAATTAAGACCTGATAGGGGAGACTTCTCCGGACGCAATAGGGGCCCCAAGACGGGTAAGAAGGTCTGCGCAGGAATGAGAGAAGGCCACCGAGACCAGCCAGATGAGGCCCATATTTTGGAAGAGGAGGAACCTGGAAGAGAAGATCTAGGACTAGGACGCAAAAGCACCCTGCTAAGAGGATAATCAGGCTCCAGACACAGATAAGGAGGCCCCCATGACGTGAGAGGAGGTCCCTAATTTGAAAAAAGGAGTCACCTAGGAGAGGGTAGGAGTCCCCAGAAATCAAGAGAGTGTCAAAAAATGGCACGGAGGCAACCAGGATTGCAAAAGAGGCTCCAACACCGGAAAGGAGGCCCCAGCATATGAGAGGAGGCCCTAAGACGGAAAAGTAAGCCATTGGATATGAGATGAGGTTTCGGGGACGCAAAAGCAGGCCTCAAACGGGTGAGGTTCCACCGATATAGAAAAGGATGATCCAGAGACGTGGCAGGAGGCACCTAATTCGGAAGAGAACGACACAAAATTAGAAATGAGACCCCATGATGAACGAGGAGTCCCCTAAAATAGGAAAGAAAGGCCATTGGATAAGAGAGATGGCTCCCAAGCGGAAAAGAAGGCTCGAAGACCGCTAAGAAGGTCCCCGGGAAATAACAAGGCCACTAAGATAGGAAAGGTTGCCAGTAATTTGGCAGAGGAGGCGCCTGGGAGAGAAGAGGAGTCCACCAGGAGATAACAGACCACCCCTAAGATGGGTAAAGATCGAATCCAGAGCGCAGAGCAGGAGGGCCCAAGACGTGAGAGGAGGCCCCTAATTTGAAAAAGAAGGCCTCTAGAAGAGAAATGAGACACCTGCCGGACTCGAGAAGGAGTAGATCTCCAGGACCAAATGAGGTCCCGAAGACCGGAAAGAGTTCCCAGGAAATGAGGGGAGGCCCTTAAGATGGGAGTGATAGCAGGTATGGAAGGAGGTGAGGTTTCCAAAATTGAAGATCCCTCAAGACGGGTAATGCTTTGCCAGGATAAAGGAGGAGGCACACGAGGCGTGGCAAGAGGCCCCTAATTCGGCAGAAAATGCCCCTCGAAGATGAGAGGAAGCCCCATGCCATGTTAAAGGGGCCCCAGAATGCAAGAGGAGGCCCTCCAAGACGGGAGAGGAGGACCATTGAATATGGAGGAGGGTAGGACACACAAGGAGACATCGAAAACCGGTAAAAAGGCTCTAGGAAATGAGACAACGCGACAGTAGGCTTATAATTTGCAAGAAGAACCCCCTAAGAAATAGTAAGAGTCGAGTCTGGGTATTTTAAAATCACGATATGGGCCACAAAAGATCCGGCCGGGGCCGCCGCATATTACGCTGAGCCTGCGGTACCAAAAATTCACTCCCGGACCACGAAAATCATGCCAGGGGCACGACAGGTCGTACCGTGCCCCAACAGTCTCATTGGGACCAAGACAAAAGAAGCCGGAGCAACGAAGAACAATCCGGACATGGATAATCACTCTGGGGGCCGAACAATGACGCCAAAAGCCTCCAAAACGCATTGGACCCCCAAAAAGTGTCGAGGCCGCTATAGCTGGCGCTAGGGATCCAAGAAATTGACGTCGGGGCCTGAAAGATCACATTGGACCCCAAAAAGTGGCGTCACAGCCCTTGAAAATCACACTGGAGGCCCAGAAGGTCGCGCCGAGGCCCCAAATGTTGCAGCTGCCCCCCAAATCAATTTTAACCGGAATGTCACTCTGGGACAAAAAAAAACTCCTTCAGTGGCCGCAGTGCTATATCAAAGGGGCAAATGCCCCCTCCATCCTAAGAGGGATAAGCTCCCAAGAATCGTGTCGGGGCCTCAAAAATCGCGCTGGGGCCACCAAAATTCGCGTCGGTCCACCAGAATTCGCGTATGGGTCTCCAAATAAATACGGCGAGCCCCGGAAAACTCGCTCCGAGGCCCGAAAAATTGCGACAGGAACCGCCAAAATCGCGTTGGGGCCACAGCTAAATATAACGCATCGCACAAACTCGAACCGGGCCCCCAAATATCGCACTTGGGACCCACAATTCCCATCGGTAGTCCCGTCGAGGCTCTACAAAATTGCTGTCTAGGGCCACACGTAAGCACAGTGTGACCACAAACACAAACACAAATCAAGCTGGAGCCCTACAAAATAAGGATTGATTCCAACAACTAAATGCTCAGGTAAAAAAAATGGCTCTGGAGCACCGAACATATTATCAGATGCCTTCACAAATTGCATACGGCACCGAAAAACAAACCGAATCTCGAACATTCGAGGTGGGATACAAAAACATGGCGCCAAGGGCTCGAGAAATCCGGCCGGGATTCGGACTTTTAAGAAAATCAGAATAGTTTCACAAAATCGCATTGAGCCCAGAAAACTGGGGTTGGGTCTCCGGAACCACGCGACTGGGCGCGATAAGCCACTCTGGGACCTAGAAACATCGTACCGAAGCCCCAAAATTGTACTTGGGCCCCACAAGTGTGCGTCAGAAGCCCAAAATAAACACATCGGGACCCTAAGAGCACAACGGGGGCCGAAAATACAACTGACCCTCCAAAGCGCACAGTCTCACAAAAAGCGACAGGGCCTTAACACATGCGTTGCAGCCATAAATATACATACCGGGAGGTCTAAATAATACACCGGAAGCTCTCAAGGCACACAGGGGTCATGATAACGCACAATAGCCTGAAAAGGTGGTTGGGGCCGCAAAACACAACATGGTTCCAAAACAAACAAAAAGCCCGGGCGCTAAATAAACACATCGGGATCTTCGAAAACGCCCTGACATGTCAAAAAATTCCTCGGTGCACAAAAATTCAACAAACCCTAAAACGAGCATGGGGTTCGAAAATGTTTTAGGCCCCTAACAAAAATGGCTTGGAGCCATAATACACAATCATAGACCAAGAAAGACGCAACGGGTCCAAAGAACGCCGAGGCTTGGCCTCGGTTCGGTATCAAATCTGGGAGGATAGCAGCAAAGATATGAAGTGCATCAAAGCTCAGCGGGAACCGCATTTCATAGCTACCAGAAAATGTGGGAAGTAGGAAACTAATGATCGAATTTAATCAATCGACTTTTCGAAGCGAACGCCCATGCGAATCATTCCATCACGCCAAATATGGCGCAAGTGTATCATGTGGCAGCAATTAGCAAAACGCAGAAGGCCAAGCAGAAACCATAGCATCGCACGAAGTGTGGCGAATGCACCGAATACGAAAAATGGGTGTGCACGTGCACTGACGTTGCCGTCGTGGCGACCGGGTGCTATGAACTGGAATGCCTGAAATTGTAAAATTTTGTATTTTAAAGTGGTGGGTAATACATTTTACTTTGAAGTTATGGGCCGAATACATCTTCTAAACCCTGCTCGTTTTAGGGCTTTGTTGTGTTTTTCTTGTGCACCGACAATTTTTTACGTGTCGGGGCGTTTTCGAAGATCCCCATGTGTTTATTTAGCTCCCGGTCGTTTTGTACGTTTCGGAACCATGTTGCCTTTTGTGGCCCCAGGCTCTTTTCAGGCCCTTGTGTGTTCTCATGGCCCCTGTGCGCCTTGCGAGCTTGCAGTGTATTTTTCTTAGAGCTCCCGGTATGTTTATTTAGGGCTGCAACGCATGTTTTATGACCCTATCGCTTTTGGGAGACTGTGCGCTTTGGAGGGTTAGTTGTACTTTCTGGCACCGTTGTACTCTTAGGGTCCCGCTGTGTATATTTGGGGCTTCTGACGCACATTTGTGGGGCCCCAGTATGATTTTGGGGCTTCGGTGTGAGTTTTTCTGGGTCCCAGCGCGACTTATCGCGCCCAGGCGCGTGGTTCCGGAGACCCAACGCCAGCTTTCTGGGCTCAGCGCGATTTTTATGAATCTTTTCTGTTTTTTTGTTTTAAAGTCCGAATCCCGGCCTGATTTTTCGAACCTCTGACGCCATGTTTTGCATCCCACCTCGATTTTTCGAGATCCGGTCTGCTTTTCGGTGTCATACGCAATTTTTGAAGGCATCTGGAAAAAAATGTTCGATGCAACAGAGCCATTTTCCTGACCCGGACATTTATTTGTTGTAATCTCTCCTTTTTTTGGAGGGCTCCAGCTTTATTTTTTGGGATACCGATCCGGGTTTGTGGTATAAGTGTAATTTCAGCAGTGTGAGGTAACTTAAAAGGGATACCAAAAGAAAACCTTAGAAATGAGTGGTGGAGTTAGGGTTGAAATCCGACCAATCAGAAACCATAGTGGTAGAGTAGGCCCCTCCACAGGACAATTTAGTTGATGACTAATTATATTATTTCGAAATGTACCCTTTGACAAAATAGCGGTCGAAATCCAAGGCCTTTTTAATGGGCGTAGGTGCCCCCCCCTGCAAATCCGTTTGCCCCATCCTGCTTGACGCAAATATAGGTACTCCACTGGTCCCTCAATAATTTTCCGAAACATACTCCCATGGGGAAAAGCCAACATTGAGAGGACAAATTACCCCTCATAAGCATACAATACAACATCCATGCCCCATATAAAATGGGATGAATGATGTTTTTAAATGCATTTTCTTCCAACAAACTTCTTTTCTGTTATTACAGCCTGCATGATTAGAGCTTCCCAGCTTCCATACCTTCTCAACGTCATTTACAAAACGGTACAGCACAGCGAAAACGATGAGCGTGACGGCGTGGAATTTGTAGGCTTGGATTATGTATGTACTGACATTGTTGCATTGTTGCATTGTCATTTATGCATTGCTGTTCAATGCTTGTTCTTGCCGTGAATTTATTCGCTGAGGATATATTTTAGCTCGTGTGACAGTTGCCTTGCAGCCAGCACCAAATGTTATAAAAATAAACAAATTCCTAAGATGACGCTAAAAAAACAATGCAATCCACTTCTCGTTGTCACCTTTACGAAATTGTCGTCCTTGGACTGAGAAATGGTCGTTCAAGCTTTGCTTATGACATCAAGCTGGTGAGAATAAATAACAGTAGTGATGAATCTAGCTATATTCAGTTAGACTTGGAGGACTTAAAAGTGGGTTGATCAATGGCAGATATCTGTAAGATATGCTTAGCACCAGCCCCGCCAGCTCGCTGCAATCTAGAGACCAGCGGGAAGATTCGAGAAAGCATTGAGACGATGGTTTGTTTTGGCACTTATGTATTTATCCAAATATTACTTGTTTATACCCTGGTATGGTCCAGTTTTCAGCGAAAATGATTAGTGCTATTGCGTTTTGAGTAAATGATGCACCATGCCAAGAACAAACAAAAAACCAATATGAAATAATGTTCCCCATCCTCGAACCATACACTGTAAAAAAAATGTAGCACCCTGTAAGGTGTTTCCAGCTGTCAAAAACCACTACCCATACAAAGTTTTTCAAACCTCGCTTTCGGTACTTTTGCCGATTACCTCACTATACCTACTTTCTGAGCACCCCTGGGATTTCACACCCGGGTACTTTTCAAGGTGAAAGGTGCTTTTAAAACACCCTTCTGGGTACTTGCATAGAGGTGTACTGGTACTTACGCTAGTACCGTATGGGGCGGCTGTCAAAAACCACTCCCCATATAGTGCTAAACCGAAAGGTACTTACTTTAGCACCTATGGTTAGCATGCATTTCCCACGCCGTGGGTTCATTTACTCCCCGCGAAACTCGCGAAAACCGCCTCTCTGGGTGTAAAAAAAGTAAAAATGCAACGCGAATATATATTCGCCTTTTCAACCACACACATTAAACCACCGGCCGTGGCGCGAATCCACCACACACACCGCCTCAACGACAACCCGTCATCTACGTGAGATGAGGAAAATCTGACCTACACTTCAGATATACAGGGTGTTTCACAATTATTGAAACAAAGTAGCGGCCTTTCAGATCGTCACTAATGACTTTATTCTCTTTCTCTTTTCAGATTATTGCTGGGCAATAGTTAGCATTTTTATATATTGAACAAAATATAGTGAAGTCATGTCCTGGACGATGGAGCAGAAGATCCTTTGTGTGAAGACATATACGAAACTAAGTCTTTCAACCCTGTGACACAGGAGTTTCGTATATGTCTTCACACAAAAGATCTTCTGCTCCATCGTCCAGGGCATGACTTCACTATATTTTGTTCAATATATCAAAATGTTAACTATTTCCCAGCAATAATGTGAAAAGAGAAAGAGAATAAAGTCATTAGTGACGATCTGAAAGGCCGCTACTTTGTTTCAACAATTGTTAAACACCCTGTAAAAAAACTCAAGACCTCGGAATTGGTCTTTAAAAAGCGAACGCTTGTCAAAGACCGCTCAGCGTTCTCAGCACAAGTAAAAAACGCTCAGCACAAACGGGGAAAAACTTATCCGAACCCGGCGGCGGAAGGCCACACAACCATCGGCGATGATGCACATGAGGCAAATCCTGCCTTACAAAAACACCACTAGTGACTAGCACAGTCTCTCCACGAACAGCTGAGGAACTGAAGTGGGCTGATGCCATATCAGCTGATAGGGAGGGCGTCGAATCCGCCACGCGAGCCGGCCGCACCCGACCTCAGGAGTGTACCTCCAACGACTACACGTCATCTACGGATGGCGGATCGCCAAAGATGGCGGATCGAGGACGAAAGAAAATGGTGGCACAGTGTAAACTTAAACTCTCATTAGCATGCTTTTCCTTTTCATTACCTCACATTAAGAACGCAGGTGGCAGCGGTACCCCTGCAATCGCCCATGACCTCCCCGCAACACCCAGCCAACACCCCACGTACTTCAAATCGCACGCTGCACGGCGCATGCGCGAATCTGGCAGTTCATCCGCGGGCGGAGGTGAAGTGACGGAAAAAGGGTGTAACAAAAGTACCTCACTTTTCATATTTTTTAAAGTATTGTCGGAATACTTGACATGAAAATGATACTTCGAAAACTCCCTCTGTACTTCGAAGAATGCAAGCCTACCACTTTTTACAGAAAGGTGCTAGAATATGCCCCATATTGATACTAGATGGGTTTTATGTACCTCCGATTACTCCCCGAGTACTGATTTTTTTTTACAGTGTAGTATAAGAGCCTAAAAACAATATGAGACCCTAACACAATGGAGGCCCCTTTCGGGGAACAGGAGGCCCCCTTTCGACCTTGCCCCCTGGAAGAATTTCGTGGCGACGCCACTGCACGTGGTGCATGACGTCCCGAGGTCAGCCAGCAGTGGCTGAGGACAGAGAGTGGCTGCTGCGATCCAATGTGCGTTGCGAGATGCCAAGATGCCAAGATGCCAAGATGCCTGCACGGAGAAATGTGGCCGGAAGCCCCACTCTGAACACAGGTTGATAGTAGTTGGGAGGAAGTATTGTGATAACAGTTAGCAAGTATTAAGATTAAGAGCAGGTCAGGCTCCCCGTGGGAAAGAAATATAGCTTGAAATGTCGTTTTACACCACACAACCCTGCCGAATGTTGGACACCGTTACAGCGGAAAAGCCACCGTTAGCACCTTTGTTTGAGTGAAGATTAGCCACACTGTGTCAAGACTATTGGAATACAAATTGGCAAACATCCAAATGAAAAGAGTGCATCTAACTCGGAGTGAAAAATAGACAAAGAAGCACTGCAACCAAAGTGATTACGCTTCCTAGAGCGTGACGGTCGTACCGAACCGGCCGGACGGCTCCGGTGACCTTTCCTACCATGTACAGTGTACACGGGAGTAGACGCACGCGGAACTTGGCCTGGCTGGTGACTAGAGTCGAGTCGCTCCGAGTTCGCCCTCGCTCGCTGTCAAGCGTGTTGTATCGGCCGGTGTTTTCCTCAACCTGTCTTCCTGTTCGGCTGTCTGTTAATTGGCGTGTCTGTAATCTACGTGGTGGAGGACACACAGTATATGACACAGATTCACGCCGGCGCCATGGCCTCAATGTCATTTCACCCACGCGCGGCACCCCACACCCAGGTTTGCATTCTCATACATTGGCGCTTCACATGGCTTGCTTGCGTCTACGGCTGAGAAAATAGTGGATGCGAGGAAAATAATGGATATCACACCCAGCATGCAGCCACTGGAACTCCGTGAACCTCCGACAATAGATGAAGATCATCCCCATAATGGAGCCACTGGAACTCCATGAACCTCCGACAATAGATGAAAATCATCCCTATAATGGTGCCGCTGGAACTCCATGAACCTCCGACATCATTACACCGATCCGGCGAGGCAGGCGCCAACCACCAGTGCCCAGTCGAGGCTGGACCGCCGCGGCTCGAGTAGGCGGGCAGCAGATGCAGCGTCTGACGCCGCCGGCCGTCGGTGACGTCACGCCACTAGGGTACGTCACGCGGCGTGCGCGGCCAAGCCGAGCTGACTGACGGGTTTGTGACGCGGCGATTACCGCTGCTCGGGACATTTTTACGGTGCCATCCTGTAATAGCGAGCCACGGCTGCGCGTCACGGAAGGCTGCCAAATACCTGAGTAGTACCGCAGCCGACAACATCACCACAACACACACAGCGACCGGCTCCTGCCGACACTGCCAAATACCTGAGTAATACTCCTGCCGACGACATCACTATAACATACACACACACGCGCACACGTACACGCACACGCATACGCACACGCACACGCACACGCACACGCACACGCACACGCACACGTACACAGAGGGAAAGGAGGAAAGAGAGAAAGAGAAAAAGAGAGAAAGAGAGAAGGAGAGAAGGAGAGAAAGAGAGAAAGAGAGAAAGAGAGAAAGAGAGAAAAAGAGAAAGAGAGAAAGAGAGAAAGAGAGAAAGAGAGAAAGAGAGAAAGAGAGAAAGAGAGAAAGGGAGAAAGAGAGAAAGAGAGAAAGAGAGAAAGAGAGAAAGAGAGAAAGAGAGGAAGATAGAAAGAGAGAAAGAGAGAAAGAGATAAAGAGATAAAGAGAGAGAGAGAGAGAGAGGGAGAGGGAGAGATAAAGAGAGGGAGAGAGAGAGAGAGAGAGAGAGAGAGAGAGAGAGAGAGAGAGAGAGAGAGAGAGAGAGAGAGAGAGAGAGAGAGAGAGAGAGAGAGAGAGAGAGAGAGAGAGAGAGAGAGAGAGAGAGAGAGAGAGAGAGAGAGAGAGAGAGAGAGAGAGAGAGAGAGAGAGAGAGACCGGCTCCTGCCAGCACTGACTGCATGTCAGCATTGGCCATGACTGACAATACATGGGGAAGTGTGCCTTCCACAATATTTCCTAGAAGACGCACGAGACATATGATGCTGCATTGAACAAAGAAACGATCCGAAGTTCGGTTTATGTGCACAGTTATCAGCAGACGAATCCGCCAGCCTACATAGTCTTGTTCGGGAATGGTGTGTGTTGTAGTAGCAACTCCTCGTCACGGGCGGATCCATTGGGGACACAGAGAGCACATGCCATCTCTCATAGAAAGGTGGTTCCCATATGATTAAAAAGGTTCCCTTCCAGAGACGCACGAGTGCATCCCCTCCTCTCCTTTAAATGTTCTCAATCAATGGATCCCACCAACCGAGAGCCCCGATCATGGATCTGCCACTGCTCTTTGTCACCTTTTTTACGTTTGTTGGTTTTTGTGTATTCGGTGTTCACATAATTGAACAGATAACTTAACCGATTTACCTCCACACCTAACACAGGCAGTGGATCGCATAAAATACCGCTTCACCACTTTTTTATTTTCTCGAGTGTTGAGTGCAGAAATCAACACCGAATCATAATTTCTTCCCATTCAAGATGTAGTTCTTTAGTATGGCACAGGAGATCCCGCATTCGTAATAAGTTGTCAATATGTCAGAAGTTGTCTCAAATTACTTGGAATAGTTTAACATCAAGACAACCAGAAACATGTCAAGCAAGATATCAACAAACTGATTAACTCGGCGAAAACTTGGCAGGCAAACTTTAATTTTGACATATGTTCAGTGGTTCATTTTCGAATTAGCAATGAAAAATAATGCCTACACAAAATGAATGGTTGAAGTCTTCAAGGAATTGTAGAACAAAAACACATGGAAATCGCAGTAAGAAAAGGTACAAAATTGTTTTCAGACAAAGTGAAGGCAAGAAGTAAATCCCAAGAATGCTAGGAATAATCGACAGAGATATAAATTATGACTTAAAAATGTCCGGAAGTAATAACGAAACTCTCTTTCCATTTGTTGGCCCTCATTTGGAGCAGGAATTGTGTTCCACCCTTCGGAAGCAGCCTCATATAATGTCCATGTTATCTATTTTGGGGGCTTCAGAACGATTGTCTGGGCCGGATTGTTTTTTGTATCGGGGTCCCTGCTTCTTTGGAGTTCGGTGGCTTTATTTTTTTCGTGTCTCGGTGATATTTGTTTTCCGGCCCCGGACCGAATTTTCGGAGCCCGCTATTTATTTGGGCCCCTGGACGCGGACTTATGGGGGAGCAACGGATAATTATGGGACCACAGCGTCATTTTTATGGGCCCTGGCGCTCTTTTCGGGCCCCGGCGTAAGTTTTCGGAGCTCCACTGCATACATGTATGGCCACCGACGCCAATTTTGGAGGGCCCGACGGATTTGTGGGGCCTCAGCGCAATTTTTGGTGGCCCCGGCGTAATATCCCTGGCCAGGCTACGGCGTGAACTTTCGGGGCCCGTTGCACTTATTTGGAGCCTTGACGCAAAATTTTGGTGGCTCGACAGAAAGCTTTCGGGCCCTAGCGCAATTTATTTTTAGGGCCCTGGTGTGATTTTGTAAAGCCCCAGCGTGATTTTTCGGGAACCAGGCGCAATTTTTCCGAGCCTGTTTTTTCGGCGCTGCTCCCCCGGCCCACGACGCCCACACACAGCTGGCCCTCCTCACTCACACCACTGGCGGACCCCCGGCGGCGCGGCGAGCGCCGCTAAGGAGGCCAGGACGGTCGCCTCGTGCTCCTTGATGCGGCCGCTGTCGCTCTCCGACACGAAACTGGTCTCCAACGACAGCACTGCACAGTGTGATAACTCAAGGAAAAAACTGGCCAGAAATGCATCGCTCAACTATTTTTTAATGCAAAATGTGCGGCGCCATTGCTTCAGCAAATGCTTGAAGCACACCAGGACACAGTTTTTATGAAAATTTTCCCAACATTTGACATAGTAGCGAGTCCATGAACATGGACAACATTACGTGTGGAAAAAAAGATGCACGTGTGCACAAATGTTGTCGAAGTTGGACGACTGTTGAAGGTAATTTTTTATACATATTCTTTTAAGGTCCACCACCCAAGATCAGGTGACCAGGAGTGTCCCCTCCTCTCACCCAACGACTGCAAGCACCTTACGTTAACACCATACAATAAACAGTAAAGTCGAGGGCACTCCCAGCTAAGAGATGGAAAACAAATAAGCAAGCATACAAAGCACCCAGTGTTAGAGCAATAAAACTTGTAATAAAGAATGCTGTAAGTAGTCATACCCAAAGGAGGCATATGACTGGCCCTAGATCCATCCCAAAAAGAAGTTAAGGTTTAAACTATAATGTTAGTAGCTGGCTTGTGACAAGATGGTAGTGAGCGCTCCTAATTTTAAATGCATTTTTTATACTTAGGCTCCTCCCACAACTGCATCCAGCTAAGCATAAGCTTGTTGCTGGGTGGAATGTGGGAGGAACTATGGTTGGGTGTTTTTCAGCTTCTATGTAGTTAAGCACACACACACATACACATACACACACACACACGCACACACGCGCACGCACACGCGCACGCGCACGCGCACGCACACACACACGCACACGCACACACACACACACATACATACACGTGTGTATTCCCCTGGTATCCAACAGACAGAGTGAATGCACAAGTCATTTAGTATTTGCTCAAGAAGTATGTCTTAATGTGATTTTTAGAACAGTCTTAGAATTTGGTCTCTCTGTATGCAGGAAACATTTTACTATGATAATATTCCAAAGCTTAGGTCCAAAACATTCAATGGTGAAGAGACGATAATTTTTGTTTCAATAGCTGTGTTGGAAGTGGTTTTGTAACCTTGTGGAATATGGGGTATTCAGTGATTTCGTGAAAAGAGGTCTAATAGAATGAGGCAACTGATTATACATGAATATTTGCATAATGAGCAACATCTGAAGTCTTGCAATATCTTGGACTTTTCAAATTTTGTATTTCTTAAAGATAGGGTTTGCACTCTGAGGGGGAAATACATCCTCAATAATATGCATCATTCTTTTCTGAAGTAAGCATAGCTTGTACCCCAGAGAAAACAACAATAATATATATATATATATATATATATATATATATATATATATATATATATATATATATATATATATATATATATATATATATATTTATATAAAATGAGTGCATTGTACAATTTTAGGAGGGCATTTTTGCTTATGAGATATTTTGTTTTTGATATCATTCCTATGTGACGACATATTATGTTTGAGACATAATACACAACATCTGAAGTTTTGCTATACCTTGGACTTTTACAATTTTGTATTTCTTAAGGATAGGGTTTGCACTCTGAGGGGGGAAATACACCCTCAGTAATACGCATCATTCTTTTCTGAAGTAAGGATAATTTGTGTGTCTGATTAGCATGGTTTGTACCCCCAGAGAAAACAGCAATAATTGATATATGGGATAATTAATGCGTTATACAATTTTAAGAGGTCATTTTTGCTTAGGAGATATTTTGTTTGATATCATTCCTATGTTGCGACTTATTATGTTTGAGACACTGCTGATATGGGATGCAAATTTCAAAATTTCATATATGTATACACCAAGGTACTTCACTGAATTTTGATGCAAAATAGCAATCCCATTAAATTTGATCTCAATATCAATATTAGTTTTGTGATTGTTATACAGCTGGAATACAGTGTTGGATTCATTTAATGACAGAAGATTCGAATGCAGACATTGTGAGATTTTTGGAAAGCAATTTTTGCTCTTGTTTTGAAGCTCTTCAGGGTCAGTGCTTTTGAAAAAAAACAACTGTGTCATCAGCATATAGAAATGTCTGACATTATACATGCAAATTTACAAGATAATTTATATACATTATAAAGAGTAAGGGGCCTAGAATTGAGCCTTGTGATACACCCATTTCAATTTTTGCTGAAAGCAGAGGTGCTGTTATTGATTGTGGTAGCTTGTGTTCTTCCTGATAGATATGACTGTAAATTTTGTATTGCATTTCCCTTCACACCATATTTTTCCATTTTTACACATAATATTTCCCTGTCAAGAGTACCAAATGCCTTTCTCAACTCAAGGTAAATTCCGACAACATATTCATTATTTTAAAATCCTTTGGTGATCAGGCTCTGTATTCAGAGAAGAGGCATAAATGTGGACCTATCTTTTCTGAAACCAAATTGTGTATCAGAAAGTAGGTTGTGTAGTGTGAAATGTTCCAAGAGTTGGTTGTAGATGATCTTTTCTAATATTTTTGACATATATGGAAGAATACTAATTGGTCGGTAGTCACAAAATGTTGCTGGGTCATCTTTTCTGTAGATGGGCTTTACAACAGCAATTTTAAATGGCTTGGGGAAGATCCCACTATTCAGGCATATGTTAATGGCATGGGCTAAGTGTGGTAATATTGACCTATATGATTGTTTAAACATCCTATAATTTATTCCATCAATTCCTGACCCAACATTTTTGTTATAGAAGAAATCACTGTATCTAAATTGTTTTATGTTACTACTAATAGTGCCATCGATATATCTGGGTAGGTATGTATGTATTCTAAAGCATTTGTGTTGTTTTGAGGAATCTGTTCTTGACATTTTGGTGCAAGTTCTGTGAAGGATTTGTTGAATCCTTCAGCTATAGCTGCATCATTTTCTAGGGTGGAGTCTGTATCTGTGTTCAATTTTTTTCAGTGATGTTATGTTTGGAAGGAGTTTGCCTCAGTATCTGGTGATGCATTTTCCATGTCTCTTTTATATTATTTTGATGTTTGTCAAATTCAGCCTCATAATGAAGTATTTTTGCCTTTCTGATTATTGCAATCAGTGTGTTTTTATATTTGTTATATTTTTTGTTGTTTCAGCATTTTGGTAAGATACATTCTGAAAACCTGGGCAAGTGAGATATGAAGTGATAGCTGAGAACATTCTCAATGCGCTAAGCAATTCAAAAAGGCATAGAACGATTTCCAATATGCTATTGTATATTAAACAATAAGTCATTACAATAGTCGTTAAACTTTTTAGTACCTCCAAGTTCGAATTTTTTTAACGCACAGCAGCGCACAACCAGGGATCAATCCCAATGAAATCAGCGATTCTTTGACTATATATATCGTAAATGTCAGTTACACCTAGCTGCTCCAACACCGGTAGTGATCAATTGTATTCCAGCAGGTCGCGGTGCGGTGCGGTGGCCGGCACGGGGAAGCCCCAGCCGGCCGCCGCGATGCGCCGGCTGGTGGGGTGTTTTGACCGGGTAACCGGATCCAGCGGTCGCTGTGTCAAAAAAAAACTCCCCTAACTAACGAGGCGACTGAGTCGAGACAAGTCACGTACCGCGTTTTCCATGGCAGGGGAGCTGTACTTGCCTGTGAGGGTCGGGTCAGTGTTGTTAGATTTTGTGTACAGTGTACATGGAGATGCGCGTCAGCAGAGAGGAATTGGTGGACCTGTTAACTAGTGCAAAGGCGTTTGGGCGTGGAAACTATTATACTCATGTGTTTAATTATAATTTGCAGTTGGTTATCGAGAAAGTCCCTCAGGGCTATCTCCCGAGTGAGTCGTCGATTGCGGACACGAAAAAGGCGATCGATTTGATCGCCACAAACTTAAAAGGAAAGTGGGTTGAGTGTAAGCGAGCCTAGGATAAATTCGGAAGTCGGTTTGCGACTTATGTTCCGGGAGACGAGGTATTCTCCGTGTCCCTGAAGCGTGGTGGCCATGTCGTGAGTGATGATCAAGTCAAGACCTGCATTGATGACGAGACCGTGGAGGGAGCGCGAGGGCGACCAGCTAGAATTTATCGATGAGCTCAGTGCCCGTTCTCAGCGTCGGGCGTCCTCAAGAGTTGCTCAACAGCACAGTTCTCTGCAGCTCGTGGCTGCCAGGCAAGGTGATCGTGCTGAGGGCATGAAGGACGCGGCTTTCGTGCTGCGATAGGTGGGGGCATCACCGATTCGGCCCAGCAAGATTCGCCGGACTGTCAGAAGCTCTAAAAGGAGCCAACCCGAGTGCGTGTCAGGAGACCGGGCGCTGGCAATGTGTGTGTCAGCTGACTTGTCTGTGCACGGCTACCGTATGGTCCGCCGAGTGACAAATGATGCGGAGAAAACAGACATCCTGCTCGCCTATGGAAAAGTGCATGAGGCCAAGGTAGAGTGATATCCGGCAGTCAACAGCATGCAATTCACCAAGACGTCAGCTGAGGTGACTCTGCAGGCTCTCCTGGATCATACGACGTAGCGTCTGGTGGCATGTCTGCGGTCTGTCGCCCGTACCAACTCAGCTTCACCTGCCGACCAGCCGTCGACGTCATCCAACATCTGCACTTCCGCCGTGCTTCACGTCAAATGTGGATTTTACGGGGCCACAGGGAACTTTGTGTGCAAATAGATGGGAGACGGCGATAAAGCTGCAGAACAAAATATGTTCTGTACCACTCTGGTGCCTTTGCAACTGATGGTGGGTGGCACTATGCATGCCTGTATTTGATGTGTTGAATGCCTTCTCCACATTTCTTACCGCTTGAAGGTGAAAGTGTGGGCGGTGTCTGGCGAAGAAAACAAGATGCGTGTCAAAGAAAGGAAGAAGAAATTACAGCAACAGTTCCGGGAGAGACTGGACCTTAACGTGGATCAGCCACGTGCAGGTGGTTCGGGTACGTCTAACGACGGCAACACGGCTCGACGTGCTTTCAGAGACCCAGATTCTATCTGTTATATCTTAGGGATATATTTTGGTATAATTTTAGCCACTTAGGACAAGGAGATCTTCGATCTATTCTGCGTAGCAATTATTAGGTCACGTGTACAGTGCAGAATGCTTGCATAGCAAACGCTAACTAGTAATTATCCAATATATGAGCGCCCATGGACTTCGCTTATGACGTTATTATGATTTCACCATGCATGACCGGACGTCGATATTTGAAAACAAGATACACTAGGTACTCATGTAGGTGTGTGCACAATTTGAGCTGTCTACCTCAATTGGTTCCCGAGATATTTCGCGGAAGCAAAATGACGTGAGCTGAATACTGTCTTCCCTCTAGCGGTAGTGAAATTCGAAAGTACTGTTGTGCTCTCCTTGCGGCCCTAGATGCATGGAGCCGCAATATCTCACCTGATTTGTGTCCCGATGCCTCGCCTGCATCGTCCCGCGCTGATTTTCTTCACAAGCGGAGGCCGACTCTCGAGCCTGCGGCGCGAGAGAGGACCTTGAACTTGCTGGGTCAGCAGTCAGCTGATCAGTCTGTGACGTCACTCAACTCACCGGGCCTGACGTCCCGACGTGCTGACGGGCGGCGCTTCCTCGCTCGGCCACCTCGACTGACGCTCTGTCAAACAGCAGATTTACTAAAAGACAACCTGTAAAACGACCCACCACCTCAAGATAGGCCACCTGGACGTACGCTCCCTGACCTGACACATCGATGCTATCAACCGCCTGCTGTTGTCCGACAAGTTCAACGTCGTGTGCCTCAGCGAGACGTAACTAACGACAGAAACGGACAGTCTCTCCGCACTCTCCTCTTTCCTGGCTACGTCATTGCCGGGAAGGACCGACCAGGCCACAGCGCAGGAGGAGGTGTGGCCATTATATACCACAGCTATATCACCGCACGAACTCGTCACTGGAGTCACTGTGGCTGCAGCCGGCCGGCAGCAGCCAGCTGATTATCGGCGCCGTGTACCGCCCTCCCGCGGGGTCGGCGGCGGCGGCCATTGATGGCACACACTGTCAACTGACGCAAGTCCTCTCGAAAAAGCAAGCGGACTTGTATCCTCGGCGACACCAACCACTCTTCAGCCGACCAAGCCAGGAGTGATGTTATATATCTGGAATTAATGGATCGCGTGGTTGGACTAGGGTTCACGCAACGAGCTCTGCTTAGCAATTGGATATATATATATATATATATATATATATATATATATATATATATATATATATATATATATATATATATATGCAGCTGCTAAATGGCCTTTCATTGAGCCAGCCAAAGCCGTATGTGAGAAATGGGACGCTTTGCTGGCGGCATTGAATCACATCATTAACAACCATATGCCACTCAAACAAATAAAGGCACGTCATCGTTGTGGAGACGATGGCCGAGTACCGCTGGTGTCGTAGCGTAATCAAAACGGCTCAGCGACGAGCCTGCTCTGAGTTTTTCTGACGTCATATAGCAACACAAAATTAGCTACATGGAAACATATTCAACGATTTCTGGTCGCTTCAAAGAGAACAAGCCTACGCGTGTGTGTCACACGCCCCAGTCTGTGCCGGATAGTGCTCGTAAGATGTTTATCCTTTTGGATGCGCGTTTTTGGATGTTTAGAATGTGTGGTTTGAAGGAGAGTCGTGGATCTAAAGTGATGCCTAGGAATTTCGCTGTGGTAACAAATGGTATGGGGTGTTGTCTAGTTTCAGTGGGTGTAAATCTGTGTGTCACTTATAGCTAAAAACCATGCATTTGGACTTGTGTGGTGCAATGTGTAGGTTTAGTAAGGCTAGCTTGTCGTGGAGATCTGTTAGTACGTTTTGTAGAATTGTTAGTGAGTGGGCTGGTGATTCATGTGATGTCTAGAGTACGATATCATCTGCATAGAGTGCGATTTTGACTGGAAGGTTGTCGGGAATGACTGAGTTGAGGCCGATAATAAAGAGTAGGGGCTGAGAACTGAGCCTTGCATCAAACCGGTTGTGGGGAATTTAGTGTCTGAAGTGTGGGGACCAATTTTGACTTGAAATGATCTTTTTAGTAGGTAGAAGTGAAGGTAGTGTAGTAGTCTGCCCTGTATGTCTATGTTGTACATGTGTTGTAGTAGAGCTGTTATGTTGATGGTGTCATATGCTTGGTTTAGGTCCAGGAAGACGGCGACAGTGGAAAGCTTCTTTGCCGCCGCTTCCTAGATGTGTGTGATGAGGTAGGTGAGGTTATCTATACATGATCTCTTGGGAAGGAAGCCTGATTGAGTGGGAGCAATTAGTTGTTGTGTCTGAATTATGTAGAGGAGTCGTTTTTTGACAAGGCGTTCGAAAAGTTTGTGGAAGCAGCTGGTGAGTGCGATAGGGCAGTAAGAGTCGCAGAGAGTTGAGTCAGTGTTTGGTTTAGGGATAGGTATAAGGAGGGCGTGTAGCTATGATTGTGGATGTGTATGTGTTGTCCATGCAGTGTTGTATGTTTCGAGGAGTACGTGTACTGCTTGTGTTGGGAGGTGTTTGAAGAAAGAGCAGTGTATATTGTCTGGGTCTACGCTTGTGTTTCCTGTCTCTGCAATTGCAAGTTCTAATTCTGTGAGTGTAAACCTAGTGTTGTAAAGATGTGGGCATGTGTGTCTGATTGGAGGTGGAGGGTTATGTGGAAGTGTGGATGACCTAAGGTGCTAGGTGTGTGCACTGGCGGATCTAGCCCACCGGTTTGGGGGGCCAACTTTCGGTTTTCGGCGTCAACCCCTCCCCTCCCCCTCCCCCAGTGGCGTACCTAGGAATTACATCAGGGGAGGGGTCGAACGGATTTGGAGGGTGCCCCTTCTCCGGATATTTTTGGTTAAAAGCACCGCATTTCGACCACTATTTGGCAAAGGGGCCCATGTGAAGAAGAAAAAAAATTGACAACATAATTTCCTGTGTAGGGGCCCCAGCCTACCTCCACCGTTTCTATGTTACCGGATTTTTGTTCTTGTTTACCAAAACGTTCACGTTCTTGTTCAACGTCTTGTACCACGTCAAAGTTCATGCACGTGTACACACTGGCGGATCCGATTTTGTCAACTCTTGCTGTAAGCAGAACTTAGAGCATGGAACCCTCGATGTGTGTTAGAATCTACTATGCTACCATACTGGCTTCCAAACAATTATTTTTAAAAACCTTTAAAATTGGAGATTCTTTCATCCAGACGCTATTTTTTAACCTCGGCAAAGGTTACTGCATTTTAATTTAGTTGACTTCTGTTGGTTTCGGGGGGGGGGCCAAAAGACACTATGTCCCCCATTTTAAGCGCTTCGGGGAGGCCATGGCCGGAATGGCCCCTCCCTGGATCCGCCAGTGTAAATACATACCTCCTCTTGCTATTCTTCTTGAAAAGATCAGTCAATGTAGCCTGTCTCTTCATCTTAGCAACCCCAACACCAACATACGAAACATGCTGCTCAACTGGGCTCAACTGGTCACTCGCACAAAACATCCTGTTCAAATTCCGCTTTCGAAATCTGGCTCACTGGGTCCGCTTGCCCGTTACTGGCTAAACAAACTTCATGAACCTATCTGACGAAGGAATAATGAAACTGCTGATTTCGTCATCTCTTGCTGTAAGCAGAACTTCAACAGCATAGAACCCTCGATGTGTCAGAATCTACTATGCTACCATATTGTGCTTCCAAACAATTATAACAAAATACCTGTAAAATTGGAGATTATTTCACACGGAACGCTATTTTTAACCTCAGCAAAGGTTACTGCATTTTAATTAAGTTTACTTTTGTTGGTTTGGGGGGGGCCAAAAGACACTATGGTCCCCCCCCCCCCTTTGAAGCGCTTGGGGGGGCCATGGCCGGAATGGCCCCCCCTGGATCCGCCAGTGGGTGTGTGCGAAAATGTTTGCGATTGTTTGTGGGTCTGTGCTGGTGTTGTTGTTCTGTCCGAGTATGATGGCTTTTATTGGTGGTCGCTGTCGGTTTTGGAATGTTTCCAGGTGTGTCCAGATTTCGCCGAGAGGGGTGAATCTGTTGAATTGATTAGAGAAGTTAATCCAGGATTTCTTTTTTGCGTGTTTAATTGCGTTTGCAGAGTGCTTTGGGTTGTTTGTATATGGTGAGTGTTTCCGGTGTGCGGTGTCTTTCATATCTGTGTCGTGCATGGTTCCTCACACGGATTGCCCCGTGACATTCGTCGTTCCACCAGGGAGCCGCGCGAGGTTTGTGTTGGTGGCGTGGTTTTGTCTGTGGTATGTGTTGGTGGCGTGATTTTGTCTGTGGTATGTGTTGGTGTGCTGTAGTTAGGAGAATGTCGGCGAATTGTTCTGGTGAGAGTTGAAGGTTGTGGGCTGTTTGTGCGGCTAGGGACTCTGAGAAGGGTGTCCAGGATGTTTTTTTTTAAGATTCCATCGGCCAGGATGGGAATTGGGTGGGTGCTCTGGATTTGGTTGAAGGTAATGGTTATGGGTGCGTGGTCGCAGAAGTGAGGATCGGAATCGGCTGTGCAGGATAAGGAAAGAGATATGCGCGAGGATGCAAGGGTTACGTCTGGGGTCGTGGGAAGTTGAGCGGCGGAAATAGGGACAAGGTAGGTTGGTGACCCAGTATTGAGTACTGTGAGGTTGTGTTGGTTGGCTAGTGCGATGAGTGTGAATGCTCTGTGATCAGGTTCTGTTGTGCGAGTGTCCCATAGTGGGTGGTGATAGTTGAAATCTCCGGTGAGTATGACTGGGGTGTGGATTTGGTCTAGTGCTTTATTTAATTCCGAAAGGGTTTCTGTGTTTCGCGAGGGGGCTCGTATATGTTAACGAGTGTGTAGGCGTTGTTATGTATGTGTATTTCAGCGAGTAGTATGTCTGCTGTGGTGTTGAAGTGTATCAGGCGATGAGGTGTGTTGTTCCTAATGTATGTGCAAACACCGCCTGACCTGTGTGCGTTGTGTGTGTCTTGCCTGTGTAGTGTGTATTGCGAAATGTTAAATTGGTAGGGATCGTTGGGTTTGAAGTGTGTTTCTTGAATGCATAGTGCTGTGTGGTTTGATTGCAATGCGTAATGTTTGAATTCGTGCCAGTGTCTAATGAGGCCGTGTGTATTCCATGAAAGTATAGTGTTCATTTGTATGTGTTGGCGCGCGTGTGTGGTCTTTTATGTGATGGTTTTTTGTTTGTGTTTTTGGCCTGCCGTTGTGGTGGGTGGGAAGAAGGTGGAGTCGGTTGTGGGGACGGTGTCAGGTCTGTGTCAGTTGAGTGTTCTAACTCCGTGTGCTCATCTGTGTCGGTGTCTTGCTCTGTGTGTGAGTGTAGTACGGGTGATGCGTCTGATGTTTGTGGTGATGGTGGTGATGATGGTTCGTAGGTTAGCGGCGGTGGTGGTTGGGGGGGTTGCCGGTTGGCGGGCTGGCCGTGGTGGTGTTGGAGGTTGGGCTTGGCGGTGGGTTGCTGTGTGTGCTGGTGTTGGGGGGGGGACCTGTCTTGCGAGTGGTGGAGTTGGTGGGCGTTAGTGTGCGCTGCGGTTGTGCTTGGTCTGTTTGGGTGCCGGTGTTTTTGTTGCGTTTGTGCTGTGTGGTTGTGTGGGTTGGCAGAGCCGGGTAGTCTTCGTGTGTCCGTGGTGGTGTGGTTGGTCGAGGTGTGTCCGGCTCTGAGCGGCGGCGAGCCGGCCACGCCGACTGCGGATCCACCAGCCACACCCTGTCCCGGGGCAGGGACCAGCCCTCCAGATGGACGAGGCGCAGGACTTCCCGCTCTATCGCCCACGTAGGGCAGTCCCTGTCCCAGGCCGCGTGGGAGTCCCCGCAGGCGGCGCAGCAGAGCTCGCCGCTGGTGCATGTGTCAGTGTCGTGGATGCCGGCACATCTACCGCATGTGTTGATGCTGGAGCGACATCCCCCCCCCCCCCCTTGGTGTGGCCATATCGCTGGCATTTCTGGCAGCGTGTTGGGAGGGGTGCGCGTGGTTGAACTGTGTACCTGATGTAACTGGCCTTGAGGTAGGCCGGAGGTGTGCGTGAGGTGAAAGTTAGTATGATGAGAGAGTTGGTGTTGCGTCCTGGCCTCGGGGGGTGGCCTGTAGGCGGCGGAGACGCCCTGGTCCTCGAGTTTGAGGGCCAGGTCCTCCGCTGACACGCAGGCCAGCTCCGGGGCCAGGATGGTGCCCTTGGACGTGTTCAGATGTGTGGCTGGTGTGAGGGTGACTGGAGTGTGTTGGATGGCCTTGATGGTCGGGAGGATCCGACCATCTATGTGGTTGTTCGCTTGAATGAGGAGCGCCCCTGAGCGTATTTGTCGGGCGTGAAGGGGCGCCCCTGTGTGTTGTGTAATGACCTCCTCCACCAGCCAGGGGTCCAGGGAGCCCATGGGCTGCCCGTCCCCCCGGCGGCACAGGTAAAATTTCCCGGTGGGTGACTCGGCTGCGTTCATGTTGTTGTTGTGATGCTTGGTGTGAGTAATATATGAGTTGTGTTGTACGTGGCGTTGAAAAAGAGTGGGCAGGTGTGTGTAACAACAACGGTACAATTACACGGGCGGAGGGTGCGGAAGGGCGTGAAGAAAGCCCGACAGGTGTAAAAGTAGGGCAGAACAGTTCAAGAATACACAAAGAGAATGGAAACTGTGCTTGAAGGGAGCACGATTAGGAAAGAGTAGAAAAGATCGTGCAGAAGGCACTAGAGGGAAAACAGGGAGTTGGCTGGGGGGGGGGGGGGGGGGGGGGTGGCAGCACCGCCGGACTGACCGTACTGTAGAAGAAGGCGTCAGGAACGAAAAGGCAGAGGAGTAAGTGCCTGAAGGTGAAGTTGCAGATGAAGAATGTGAAGTCCGGGTCGAGGGTGTGGAAGACGGAAGAGAAGTCTAGAGGTCTTGGAGAGAAGATGTAGTCGCCGAAGAGGTGATGAGGTAGAGTGCAGCGGCAGTCGAAGAGTCAAAAGGATGAGGGAAGGTTTGAGTCGATGAGAGTGTAGTGTAAGTGTGTGTGTGTAAGGTGTGTGTGTGGCAGGCGGGTGGCTGGTGGCTGACGGTGTCAGGCCGGTCGGAGAGAAGGGTGGAAGGTCCGGCCGTTGGAACGGGAACTTGCGGATGAAAAGCATGGTGTTCTTGGAGCCGCTGGAATAGGAGCTTGCGAAGAAAAGCTCGTCGATCTTCCAGCCGCTGGAACGGGAACTTGCGGATGGACGCTCGATGCTCTTGCCGGCCGCTGGAAGGGGATCCTGTGGAATCGCTGCTTGCTTGCTGTTGCGCTGCTGTCTGAAAAGTGCTTGCTTGAAGCCTACGCCTGACCTCCAGGCAACTCAGCAGCCCGGCCGGCCCAAGCGACTGACCACCTACTTCGCCAGCGTCGGCTGCACGGTAGCGGCAGGTCTGGCGGCTGCACACGCCGGGGAAACGTTGCCGCCGCGCCAGCCGCGAGTCTGCGGCGGAGCGCTTGCCCCGCGCCCGGCCACGCTGCCGTAGCTGTCGGCCCGCGCTGCGGCGGATGGGATCGTCACGCGCGTGCGGTGCCGACAGCATTACAATCGCCATGCTTGAGATGACTTGTGCCGTTATTGGGCCACACCAACTGCATGTCATTAATAGTAGCATTGTAAACTGTGGCCTTCTGTCATCGTGGAAGCCCGCTACAGTGGTACCGATGCATAAGGGTAGCGACGATGCTGAACCGTGTAAATGCCGACCAATATCGATATTGCCGGTCGTGGCTAAGCTTTGAATTTGCACACAACTGATGCAATATATACCTAGTCGGCATGTCACACGCCAGCAGCAATATGGCTTCCGCCCCGGCCAACCTAGGGAGGTGAGTGTGCCTGGTGCTGTAATATATGAGACTGGCAATGATGACAAGGGCATGATGGCGTCACTAATTACCGCCGACACCTCAAAGGCATTTGACAGCATCGAGAACCGCCTAGTCATGGAGAACCTGTGGTGATGCCGCATCGACATCCAGTGGTTCTCCGCATGACTCAGCAATCGCATATAGCATGTCGATCACTTTGAGGCCACATTGGTGACGCATGGAGTGGTACAGAGCTCTATGTTGTGCCCTGTGCTCTTCTTTCTATTCACCAACGACATGCCACAACACCTGCCACACGGCGAGATTGTCATGTATGTCGATGACACTCAGTTTTTGGACGCAGATGTGATATCGAATCTCTCCGTACTGAAACAACGGCTTGAAACTACCCTGTGAACCCCTGCATTAAATTGGTATGCACAACATAAGCTACGAATAAACCCCTCAAATAATTTATTATTCTGAAATCACGGTGTCAAGAGATAGATGAGCATGACTCCGTATACTTTGGAATAACAGAAACAAAGCTGTTATATTGTGTTCAAATTATGGGTGTTCCCATGGACGACTGCCTCTCCTGGGAGCGGCACATTGCGACCATCATGCGCCGCTCCTATTGTATTATCATCAAACTGGCTAGGATGAGGCACCGCACGCCACGCGAGACTCTGCACCTTTTGGTTGAATTGCTTGTGCTCCCCTCACGTACGATATTGCATATCGTACGTGCCCCGTCCTGGCCATATCCCATGCAATTTCAGACCTATGCTAATGGACTAATATTTAAGTTCATTTCTGTTTATATCAACCTAGATCGAGGTATTGCTGGGGAGCGTTTACAGAACCAGAGTCAGTGCTTAGCTTCTTACAATGGCCCCGAACCCACCAACCGATCTGGACATTCCAGTTTTATAGCACAACTTTGGCAGGGAGCTTAACGTACCCACACTGTCGGGAACGACCGCCTGGTGCCTGTGTCCCGATCTTGCCTGGCCATTTGCCAACTGGCCATCGAAGCCGGAGGCGTAAGGAGCAAGCGCGTGAAGCGACTCGACCAGTTGTGCCAAGACGGAAAGACTTGTGAGGCCATTGAGCTAAGCAGGCGGCTATGTGTGTGTCGAAGTTACTCTGGTAACATACGTCGCATAGCACACAAAATATTTCCACAAAATATAGCACACAAAAGTGCAACACATCAGCTAATCATATGTGCCACAGTAAACCAGTGAATGGTGAAATATATTTTCTTCTACAATTGAGATTATGCGATAGCAGAACGGCCCCACTCGTGTCCCGAGTCCGCCAGAGCCCTGAGTCAGCTATTTTAGAAAATGGCCGCTGCAGCCGCCAGGTGACAGCTGCGCGGTGCCTCAACATCCAGATCTGTTCACAATATATTGCACTACCTCGGTGCGAAGTTTGGTGACATCGTTGAAAAAAAGCATACACAATAGGTTTGAATATCCTATCTAAACTGATCCACGACAAAGTGGGGTAAAGGTATTTTATACCGCGAGTGGTGTACTTGATTTACTCACTTCCTAAGAAAATGCAAAATTGGAAGAATAGGCCTAGCTGACTTGAACAAACTTTGACTCTAGAAGAACAAAATGCTAATCCCATGTATTTTGTTTGTTTTCGTGTTAATCCACAGAACCTAAAGGAACGTCTTCAGCACAGAAGTCAAAATATATGTCTGTTTTTTATGTGAGATAAAACTGATTTATTCCACGCCAGAACGTACGATATCTCTTGGGTCGCGTAGGTTTGCACCGCCGTGGTTTAGCAGTATGTGTTAATCGCTCGTTTGCTGATCGTACGGTGAAATAGCCTTTATCATATACAGTTCCTGAAGGCAATGACCTGTACAGCCAGTCCATTTGCTATGCATTCCCCACCACTGCACTGGTGGTTGAACCGGAGTAAAAATATAATTCACCTGAAAGCTGATATGCAATACAATTATTAAACAAATAGTGGTGAGTTGAAACGACTTATTTAAACCACTGTCCTACGGCTCGTGGTTTAAATAAAGAGTTCCACTTACTCGTGATTTAATATCGTATTGCTTTGACGAAATGCCTGACGGGCAAACAATATCGTCAAATTGAAGTTGTTCAGATTGATACCTCAGCATATAAATGCATCTGAAAGGAATTATGAATGTTAAAGGATTCTTTTAAGTTCGCAAATTCACGAGATATCAGTCTACGAGCCCAACAAACAAGCCTTAACTTTCAAATGTGTTCAAATTTGGCGCAGCCGAACCGAATGGACAAGCATTTTCATTAATCGTGTGTCCAGTTTTAATTCTTAATCCATGGACGTTTATGGCGCGGATTCCACAATCGTTGGAAACGTCTTCAACTATAATTACGGTGAGGCGAAGACAAGGCAAGAATCTCGAGACTCGACTAAGCAAGGATCGCAACTGGCTGATGATGATATTAAAGTTTGTTTGGCAAGTTTAAAGCTGAGTTTCTTCAAGTAATATATAAACCTGGAATGGTCCAAGGTGAGACATGTGTAGCGGGAAATCATGGCTGTATAATATCAATCCAGCATACCTGATGATGCAATAGCTAGGCCATAGCGAACTCAAACCAATTCATATAAGGTATATCGCCGCTAGGTAGGTAAGTAATAGCCTAACTGCTTACCTTGGTAATGAAGTAGGTACTCGGTATGTATAATACAAATACAGGAACACAAACGGAATACAAATAGAGGAAATGCAAACGAATAACTACATGCAACGAACAGGCAAGGGTTAGAATAGCAAGAATGTTCTCGGGAAAATATAGCCGCCACATCTTACCTTGGATTTCAGAAGGCTGCGACGTCCGCCCCACCCGCCCGTGCCTCATTAATACTGCATAGGAACGAATATCTGCATGTTTCAGGCCATGTGGCCGCCACACTATAAACAATACAAGCGAATAACTAAATGCAACGAATAGATAAATACTCGAATAGGAAGAATATCGTTGCGCAAATAACGATTACCTTTAACTGTGGCTTTTAGAAGGTTTTGCGACATCGGCGCCGACCGCCCGCTAAGACCGTATAAGACCGTATAAGAACTAATATCTTTCTGTTTCAGGCCATGTGGCCGCCAGAGTATTCATGACATTTTAAAATAGCAATGCTCATGAGATAGGTGAATACCCCAAGTATGTAAATGTTGCTGCGCATATCCATGTAGTACCTTTGGAAGCGCTTACATGTGTTAAAATGTACCTTTTTCCACGCAATTGTGCCCTTGATTCCCTATGACCAAGCATGCGCGGCGGCCGGCCGCCAGAGGCGCTGCGGTCGCATTGGCCGCCTCGAAGCAATACTTATCTCACCACAGAATGTACGGTTGGTATTCGGTCCCGTGCTTTTGCAAAACCGTGGTTTAACAGTGTATCTTAAGAGCACGGTGAGTATTAATCGTACCATGAAATGACCTTCACATTATAAAGTGCCTAAGTGTAATGGTCTAAGAGAGATTCCATTTGAAATTAATTCTCCACAACCGCACTGGCGCTTAAACTGGAAAACACATACAATGCACGTGAAAGCCAGCATGAATAAAATGATTAAACCAATCGTGAGTGGTGCATTTTATTTTAACCGCGAGCGGTAGGCGAGTGGTTTAAATATGATAATTTAATCACTTATGGTTTAATATATTGTAAACCACATACGGCTTAGCTGATTTTTGTATACGATTTGTGTTCATAGTGGCACGACTTTTTTTTACCGCATAGGATGAAAAGCCAACCCGCTGCAGCTTTGAATGCTTTCACTCAGCAGGTCAGCCCGAGGTTCTAGAATTACGGTCAGCTCAAAGACGGCATTACCAACAAATTACATGTACCGGGCGGACCATCATCTGCCAGACACATTGGCCAAATAATTCAGTTGAGATGTACACAATGGCCTTTCTCATACCGTAAAGCACCATTGCGTCCTACATGACCTATTCTAGGATGCAGAATATGAAGGTGGAAAGATGTTATTCTGCACTCTCATTCAGCATCCTCTATTCGGTCGTTTTAAATGTGTTACATTTTTAATTACATCTCGCAATATGTCATTCAATGCTACATGCTATTTGTATTCTTCATGACTTTTTTTAATCAAGAGCCTAAGCAGTGTAGCGTTCGGTCGCCTACGCATTCCATCCGTTAAAGTTAAGAAAACTATGGTATGATAAATACCTTGCTAAACTTGTGCTGAAGACCGAATTGTGCCGTCTCGTTCTAAAACATATTTTGCACTGGACCTTCGGTCTCGTGCGAAGTGTTGTTTTTTTTTTAGAACTCGACATCAAAATTCCTTTCCGAGCACCTCTTAGTAGGATTTAAAGCTTACATGGACTACCTGAGTTTATATTGTAATGGAACAACTTCGTGATTAAAAATGTGTGATAATGTGTGGTATTATTAATCAAGCTGTTCCCAGAATGTGAAGAATGTGTGATTGAAAGCTGCTCATTATAGAACAGCATTCCATTTTCGGGTTGGTATGCTTCTTCGTCACGTTTTCATACTTTTCAGCCGAATCCCTTCATAGTTTATAGCCGCTCTCACCACACTCGGGCGGTTTAAAACAATGGTGGACATTTTCAGAGGTGTCGGTTTCCATATTCGAAACATCTTACCCTGCTTCGGTGGATCCATCGTCAAGATATTGTAATATTGTTGAGTAGTGAGACATTGCGTGTAAAGAAAGCATACGACCTTCAATATACCAGGAGGTGCTGAGTTGACATCAAAAGTAACGTTAAGGATTATACTTTATTAGGTACTCAACGTTTCGGCCAGGGGCCATCGTCAGGAGTGATATAAAAATGTCAAGTTTAGGAATTGAAAAAAAAAAAAAGCACGCGAGCAAAAAAAGCGTGCAAAAGACACGTGGAATGCAGAAAAGCCTCCTCAGTGGTGCAGACACTTAAAGAAACTCCAAACCAGAAACAAACTATGTCAAGATAGAATCCTCTGAGGAAGCCCGAGCCGATGGTCCACATACATATCGATACATACACTCACGCACATATATAGACATAGATCCAATATAACGCGTAATACATAGAATATAATTTATGTTTATGTAATTTAAGTGATATACCAAGACGTCGTTTGCGTGTTTAGTTGCGGCCGTAGATTACGTATGTGTAGAGATTCGAGGACCTTTAGATCAGCGTTGTCCCTGGCTGTTGCTAGAATTTCTACTTTGAAGTTTGTGTTAGTGTCGCTGTGTTCCATGTTATAATGTTTGTCGATCATGTGTTCGCCTAAAGGTGTGTATGCTCTTCGAAGAGCATACACACCTCGGAGGGCGCCGCCCCCCTGAAATTTGAGGAGGCCCCTGTCAGCAAATGCACAGCAAAAAAGGTGAGCAAGGAGGCCGACGGGACAGAAGATCATGCTGTCAATGAGGCCTCAAGACTGACGAGGCGCCCAGGAAATATAATCAGGTCTCTATAAGAGACGTAGAACAGAGATTGGGAAGAGGCCCCCAGGACGAAAAGGAGGTCCCATGACGAAGATGAGGCCCCATGACGAAAAGGAGGTCCCAAGACGTAGAACAGAAATTGGGAGGAGGCCCCCAGGACGAAAAGGAGGCCCCCCGGGACGAAAAGGAGGCCCCAGGACGAAAAGGAGGCCCCAAGACGTAGAACAGAGATTGGGAGGGGCCCCCAGGACGAAAAGGAGGCCCCCAGGACGAAAAGGAGACCCCCAGAACGAAAAGGATACACCCAAGGACGAAAAGGATGCCCCCAAGACGTAGAACAGATATTGGGATGAGGTCCCCAGGACGAAAAGGAGGCCCCCAGGACGAAAAGGAGGCCCCAGGGTGAAAAGGAGGCCCCTAAGACGTAGAACAGAGATTGGGAGGTGGCCCCCATGAAGAAAAGGAGGCCCCCAGGACGAAAAGGAGAACCCTAAGACGTAGAACAGAGATTGGGAGGTGTCCCCCAGGACGAAAGGGAGGCCCCCAGGACGAAAAGGATGCCCCCAGGACGCAAATGAGGCCCCCAAGACGTAGAACAGAGATTGAGAGGAGGCCCCCAGAAATAAAAGGAGGCCCCCGGGACTAAAAGGAGGCCCCCAGAACGAATAGGATGCACCCAAGGACGAAAAGGAGGCCCCACGACGTAGAACAGATTGGGAGGAGGCCCCCAGGACGAAAGACGCAGTCGATGCACCCCCAAACTCCAACAACCAACCAACCAACCCCAGGACGAAAAGGATGCACCAAAGGACGAAAAGGATGCCCCCAAGACGTAGAACAGAGATTGGGATGAGGTCCCCAGGACGAAAAGGAGGCACCCAGAACGAAAAGGAGGCCCCCAGGACGAAAAGGATGCCCCCAGGACGAAAAGGAGGCCCCAGGACGAAAAGGAGGCCCCAGAACGCAAAGGAAGCCCCCCAAAAAAAAAAAATACGTAGAACAGAGATTGGGAGGAGGCCCCCAGGACTAAAAAGGAGGCCCCAGGACGAAAAGGAGGCCCCCAGAACGAAAAGGATGCACCTAAGGACGAAAAGGAGGCCTCTTGGACGTAGAACAGAGATTGGAAGGTAGCCCCCAGGACGAAAAGGAGGCCCCAGGACGAAAAGGAGACCCCAGCACGAAAAGGAGGCCCTCAGGACTGAAAGGATGCCACCGAGACGGGCAAGAAGCGATCCAGGTTAGACGAAAAGGCTTCCGATGGGTGGCAGGATATTCTTAAGTTGGAAAACGAGGCCCCCAAGACGGAAGAGGATGCCCCTGCAATATAAAATTAAGACCCGATAGGTGATATTTCTCCGGACGCAATAGGGGCCCCAAGACGGGTAAGAAGGTTTCCGCAGGAATGAGAGAAGGCCACCGAGACCAGCCAGATGAGGCCCATACTTTGGACGAGCAGGAACCTGGAAGAGAAGATCTAGGACTAGGACGCAAAGGCACCCTTCTAAGAGGGTAATGAGGCTCCAAACACAGATAAGGAGGCCCCTAATTTGAAAAAGGAGTCACCTAGGAGAGGGTAGGAGTCCCCAGAAATCAAGAGAGTGTCAAAAATGGCACGGAGGCAACCAGGAATGCAAAGGAGGCCCCAACACCGGAAAGGAGGCCCCAGAATATGAGAGGAGGCCCTAAGACGGAAAAGGAAGCCATTGGATATGAGATGAGGTTTCGGAGACGCAAAAGCAGGCCCCAAACGGGTGAGGTTCCACCGAGATAGAAAAGGATGATCCAGAGACGTGGCAGGAGGCACCTAATTCGGAAGAGAACGACACAAGATTGGAAATGAGACCCCATGATGAGCGAGGAGGCCCCTAAAATAGGAGAGAAAGGCCATTCGATAAGAGAGATGGCTCCCAGGCGGAAAAGAAGGCTCGAAGACGGCTAAGAAGGTCCACGGGAAATAACAAGGCCACTAAGATAGGAAAGGTTGCCAGTAATTTGGCGGAGGAGGCGCCTGGGAGAGAAGAGGAGTCCACGAGGAGATAAGAGACCAACCCTAAGATGGGCAAAGATCGAATCCAGAGCACAGAGCAGGAGAACGCACAGCAGGAGGCCCCCAAGACGTGAGAGGAGGCCCCTAATTTGAAAAAAGAAGGCCTCTAGAGGAGACATGAGGCACCTGCCGGACTCGAGAGGAGTCCCTCAAGAAGGAGTAGGTCTCCAGGACCAAATGAGGCCCCTAAGACCGGAAAAGTCCCAGGAAATGAGAGGATGCCCTTAAGATGGGAGTGGTAGCACGTATGGAAGGAGGTGAGGTTTCCAAAATTGAAGATCCCTCAAGACGGGTAAGGTTTTTCCAGGATAAAGGAGGAGCCACACGAGGCGTGGCAGGAGGCCCCTAATTTGGCAGAGAATGTCCCTCGAAGGTGAGAGGAAGCCCCATGCCACGTTAAAGGGGCCCCAGAATGCAAGAGGAGGCCCTCCAAGACGGGAGAGGAGGGCCATTGAATATGGAGGAGGGTAGGACACACAAGGAGACATCGAAAACCGATAAAAAGGCTCTAGGAAATGAGACGAGACCCTCAAGACACGACAGGAGGCCTATAATTTGCAAGAAGAAACCCCTAAGAAATAGTAAGAGTCGTGTCTGGGTATTTTAAAATCACGATATGGGCCCCAAAAGATTCGGCCGGGGCCCCCGCAAATTACGCTAAGCTTGGGGTACCAAAAATTCACGCCCGGACCACGAAAATCATGCCAGGGGCACGATAGGTCGTACCGTGCCCCAACAGTCTCATTGGGACCAAAACAAATGAAGCCGGAGCAACGAAAAACAATCCGGACATAGATAATCACTTTGGGGGGCCAACAATGACACCAAAAGCCCCCAAAGCGCATTGGACATCCAAAAAAGTGTCGAGGCCGCTATAGCTCGCGCTGGGGATCCAAGAAAATGACGTCGGGGCCCAAAAGATCACATTGGACTCAAAAAAGTCGCGTCGCAGCCCTTGAAAATCACACTGGAGGCCCAGAAGGTCGCACCGGGGCACCAAAAGTTGCAGCTGCCCCAAAAATCAATCCTTCGGAATGTCACTTTGGGACAAACAAAAACTCCTTCAGTGGCCGCAGTGCTATATCAATGGGGCAAATGCCCCTCCATCCTGAGAGGGATAAGCTCCCAAGAATCGTGCCGGGGCCTAAAAAATCGCGCTGGGACCACCAAAATTCGCGTCGGTCCACCAGAATTCGCGTATGGGTCTCCAAATAAATACGGCGAGCCCCAGAAAACTCGCTCCGAGGCCCGAAAAATTGCAACAGGAACCGCCAAGATCGCGTTGGGGCCACAGCTAAATACAACGCGTCCCACAAACTCGAACCAGGCGCCTGAAATATCGCGCTCGGGACCCACAATTCCCATCGGTAGTCCCGTCGAGGCTCTCAAAATTGGCGTCTAGGGCCACACGTAAGCACAGTGTAACCACAAACACCGGATCGGTATCCGAAAAAAATCAAGCTGGAGCCCTCCAAAATAAGGAGGAATTCCAACAACTAATTGCCCAGGTTAAAAAAATGGCTCTGGAACACCGAACATATTATCAGATGCCTTCACAAATTGCGTACGGCACCGAAAAACAAACCGGATCTCGAACAATCGAGGTGGGATACAAAAACATGGCGCGAAGGACTCGACAAATCAGGCCGGGATTCGGACTTTTTAAAAAAATCAGAAAAGCTCACAAAATCGTATTGAGCCCAGGATACTGGGGTTGGGTCTCCGGAACCACGGGACTGGGCGCGATAAGTCGCTCTGGGACCTAGAAACATCGTACCGAAGCCCAAAAATTGTACTTGGGCCCCACAAGTGTGCGTCAGAAGCCCAACATAAACACATCGGGACCCTAAGAGCACAGCGGGGGCCGAAAATACAACTGGCCCTCCAAAGCGCACAGTCTCACAAAAACGACAGGGCCTTAACACATGCGTTGCAGCCATAAATATATATACCGGGAGGTATAAAAAATACACCGGAAGCTCTCAAGGCACACAGGGGTCATGATAACGCACAATAGCCTGAGAAGGTGGCTGGGGCCGCAAAAGGCAACATGGTTCCAAAACAAACAAAAGGACCGGGCGCTAAATAAACACATCGGGATCTTCGAAAACGCCCCGACACGTCAAAAAAAAATCCTCGGTGCACAAAAATGCAATAACCCTAAAACGAGCAGGGGGTTCGAAAATGCTTTAAGCCCCTAACAAAAATGGATTGGAGCCATAATGCACAATCATAGACCAAGAAAGACGCAACGGGTCCAAAAAAGAACGCTGAGGCTTGGCCTCGGTTCGGTATCCAATCAGGCAGGATAGCAGCAAAGATATGAAGTGCATCAAAGCTCAGCGGAAACCGCATTTCATAACTACCAGAAAATGTGAGAAGTAGGAAACTAATGATCGAATTTAATCAATCGACTTTTCGCAGCGAACGCCCATACGAATCATTCCATCACGCCAAATATGGCGCAAGTCTATCAGGTGGCAGCAATTAGCAAAACGCAGAAGGCCTAGCAGAAACCATAGCATCGCACGAAGTGTGGCGAATGCACCGAATACGAAAAATGGGTGTGCACGTGCACTGACGTTGCCGTCGTGGCGACCGGGTGCTATGAACTGGAATGCCTAAAATTGTGAAGTTTTGTATTTTAAAGTGGTGGGTAATACATTTTACTTTGAAGTTATGGGCCTAATACATCTTCGAAACCCTGCTCGTTTTAGGGCTTTGTTGTGTTTTTTTGTGCACCAAGTATTTTTTTACGTGTCGGGGCGTTTTCGAAGATCCCGATGTGTTTCTTTAGCTCCCGGTCGTTTTGTACGTTTTCGAACCATGTTGCCTTTTGTGGCTCCATCCTCTTTTCTAGGCCCTTGTGCGTTCTCATGGTTCATGTGCGCCTTGCGAGCTTGCAGTGTATTTTTCTTAGAGCTCCCGGTATGTTTATTTAGGGCTGCAACGCATGTTTTAAGGCCCTATCGATTTGTGGGAGACTCTGTGCGCTTTGGAGGGTTAGTTGTATTTTCTGGCACCGTCGTACTCTTAGGGTCCCGCTGTGTATATTTGGGGCTTCTGACGCACATTTGTGGGGCCCCAGCATGATTTTGGGGCTTCGGTGCGATTTTTTCTGGGTCCCAGCGCGACTTATCGCGCCCAGGCGCGTGGTTCCGGAGACCCAACGCCAGGTTTCTGGGCTCAACGCGATTTTTGTGGATCCTTTCTGGTTTTTTTAAAGTCCGAATCCCGGCCTGATTTTTCGAACCTCTGGCGTCATGTTTTTGTATCCCACCTCGATTTTTCGAGATCCGGTATGCTTTTCGATGTCATACGCAATTTTTGAAGGCATCTGGAAAAAATGTTCGGTGCAACAGAACCATTTTCCCGAACCGGACATTTATTTGTTGGAATCTCTCCTTTTTTGGAGGGCTCCAGCTTGATTTTCTGGATACCGATCCGGCTTTGTGGTATAGGTGTAATTTCAGCAGTGTGAGGTAACTTATCAAGGGATACCAAAAGAAAACCTAAGAACTGAGTGGTGGAGTTAGGGTTGAAATCCGACCAATCAGAAACCATAGTGGTAGATTAGGCCCCTCCACAGGACAATTTAGTTGATGACTAATTATATTATTTCGAAATGTACCCTTTGACAAAATAGCGGTCGAAATCCAAGGACTTTTAATGGGCGTAGGTGCCCCCCCCCTGCAAATCCGTTTGCCCCCTCCTGCTTGACGCAAATATAGGTACTCCACTGGTCCCTCAATAATTTTCCGAAACATACGCCCATGGGGAAACGCCAAAATTGAGGGGACAAATTACCCCTCATAAGCATACAATACAACATCCATGCCCCATATAAAATAGGATGAATGATGTTTTTAAATGCATTTTCTTCCAACAAACTTCTTTTCTGTTATTACAGCCTGCATGATTAGAGCTTCCCAGCTTCCATACCTTCTCAACCTCATTTACAAAACGGTACAGCACAGCGAAAACGATGGGCGTGACGGCGTGGAATTTGAAGGCTTGGATTATGTATGTACTGACATTGTTGCATTGTTGCATTGTCATTTATGCATTGCTGTTCAATGCTTGTTCTTGCCGTGAATTTATTCGCTGAGGATATATTTTAGCTCGTGTGACAGTTGCCTTGCAGCCAGCACCAAATGTTATACAAATAAATAAATCCCTAAGATGGCGCTCAGAAAACCAATGCAATCCACTTCTCGTTGTCACCTTTGCGAAATTGTCGTCCTTGGACTGAGAAATGGTCTTTTAAGCTTTGCTTATGACATCAAGCTGGTGGGAATAAATAACAGTAGTGATGAATCTAGCTATATTCAGTTAGACTTGGATGACTTAAAAGTGGGTTGAACAATTTTGAGATTTGAAGTAACTATTAGCATAGTTCCGTACCGTAGTTCAGTGTCTCCCATAAGACCCTATCCTTTATCCAAACCTGTGAGTTTTGAAGTATCTACTGAAGTAGCGTTTCTGTACCGTAGTTCGGTAGCGTAGTGGAAGCGACTCGTGTCTTCACCGGTGGGACAAGTGCTGTATTAAGCAATATTTTGACTAATGCGTCGGGCTATCTCGCTTGATCTCGCATTGATCGGTTATGTTCAATAAAACTGAAAAAATGAGTTGTAACTGTTTTCAGGTTTGGCGATGTACAGTGAAAATATTCATCCTTTGAAGCGTTAAAGAATGGTGCGCGTTGGCGATGCAAGGTTAATTATATGCCTAGCTATCAGTGTATCATGTAAATTCTTTGCACATTTTTGTATGTAAAAAAATGTACTTTTTCAAGTGTGTTACTACACCAGAGGGTGTAGAAGAACACCCATAGTTTCGGGTGTATAGCTGCACCCTAAGTGTTGGGTTTCTTTTTATTCAGAAGGGTGTTATTTTGGAGCTTTCCGGGATCCGTGGCCGGATGGTGTAACACAACTAACATAATGGGTGTCAACGAACACCCTTAGTGAAGTATTAATTAACCGATGTGGTATAGAAACACTCTTTAGCAGGGTTACGGGAGCTGAAGAATTTGAAAAACACCCCTTTTTGGACCAGCTAAAATGTTCAACGTACACCAATTATTCTGCTTACCTAACTCTTTATAAAGGTGTTGTTTTATCGCCGTGATTTTCCGCATTATGGGTGTAAATATTTGTATCAGTGCAGGACGCAAAAGCACCCTGGTAAGAGGATAATGAGGCTCCAAACAGATGAGGAGGCCCTCATGACGTGAGAGGAGGCCCCTAATTTGAAAAAGGAGTCACCTAGGAGAGGGTAGGAGTCCCCCAGAAATCAAGAGAGTGTCAAAAATGGCACGGAGGCAACTAGGATTGCAAAGGAGGCCCAAATACCGGAAGGGAGGCCCCAGAATATGAGAGGAGTCCCTAAGACGGAAAAGGAAGCCAGTGGATATGAGATGAGGTTTCGGAGGCGCAAAAGCAGGCCCCAAACGGGTGAGGTTCCACCGAGATAGAAAAGGATGATCCAGAGACGTGGCAGGAGGCACCTAATTCGGAAGAGAACGACACAATATTGGAAATGAGACCCCATGATGAACGAGGAGGCCCCTAAAATAGGAGAGTAAGGCCATTCGATAAGAGAGATGGCTCCTAGGCGGAAAAGAAGGGCCGAAGACGGCTAAGAAGGTCCCCGGGGAATAACAAGGCCACTAAGGTAGGAAGGGTTGCCAGTAACTTGGCAGAGGAGGCGCCTGGGAGAGAAGAGGAGTCCACCAGGAGATAAGAGACCACCCTTAAGATGGGTAAAGATCGAATCCACACGCAGAGCAGGAGGCCCCCAAGACGTGAGAGGAGGCCCCTAATTTGAAAAAGAAGGCCCCTAGAAGAGAAATGAGGCCACTGCCGGACTCGAGAGGAGTCCCTCAAGAAGGAGTAGGTCTCCAGGACCAAATGAGGCCCCGAAAACCGGAAATAGTTCCCAGGAAATGAGAGGAGGCCCAGATGGGAGTGGTAGCAGGTATGGAAGGAGGTGAGGTTTCCAAAATTGAAGATCCCCTCAAGACGAGTAAGGCTTTGCCAGGATAAAGGAGGAGGCCCACGAGGCGTGGCAGGAGGCCCCTAATTTGGCAGAGAATGCCACTCGAAGATGAGAGGAAGCCCCATGCCATGTTAAAGGCGCCCCAGAATGCAAGAGGAGGCCCTCCAAGACGGGAAAGGAGGACCATTGAATATGGAGGAGGGTAGGACACACAAGGAGACGTCGAAAACCGGTAAAAAAAGCTCCAGGAAATGAGACGAGACCCTTAAGACGCGACAGGAGGCCTATAATTTGCAGGAAGAAGCCCCGAAGAAATAGTAGGAGTCGTGTCGGGGTACATTCAAATCACGATATGGGCCCCAAAAGATCCGGCCGGGGCCCCCGCAAATTACGCTCAGCCTGGGGTACCAGAAATTCACGCCCGGACCACGAAAATCATGCCAGAGTCACGACAGGTCGTACCGTGCCCCAACAGTCTCATTGGGATCAAAACAAATGAAGCCGGAGCAACGAAAAACAATCCGGACATGGATAATCACTCTGGGAGCCCAACAATGACTCCAAAAGCCCCCAAAACGCATTGGACTCCCGAAAAGTGTCGAGGCCTCTAAAGCTCGAGCTAGGGATCCAAGAAAATGATGCCAGGGCCCAAAAGATCACATTGGACTAAAAAAAATCGCGTCGCAGCCGTTGAAAATCACACTGGAGGCCCAGAAGGTCGTGCCGGGGCCCCAAAAGTTGTAGCTGCCCCAAAAATCAATCCTTAACCGGAATGTCACTCTGGGACAGAAAAAAAACGCCTTCAGTGGTCGCAATGCTATATCAAAGGGGCAAATGCCCCCTCCATCCTGAGAGGGATAAGCTCCCAAGAATCGTGCCGGGGCCTCAAAAATCGCGCTGGAGCCACCAAAATTCGCGTCGGTCCACCAGAATTCGCGTATGGGTTTCCAAATAAATACGGCGAACCCCGGAAAACTCGCTCCGAGGCCCGAAAAATTGCAACAGGAACCGCCAAAATCGCGTTGGGGCCACAGCTAAATACAACGCGTCCCACAAACTCGAACCGGGCCCCACAAGTATCGCGCTCGGGACCCACAATTCCCATCGGTAGTCCCATCGAGGCTCCCAAAAATTGGCGTCTTGGGCCACACGTAAGCACACTGTGACCACAAACACCGGATCGGTATCCGAAAAAAAATCAAGCTGGAGCCCTCCAAAAGGAGGGATTCCAACAACTAAATGTCCAGGTAAAAAATGGTTCTGGAGCACCGAACATGTTATCAGATGCCTTCACAAATTGAGTACGGCACCGAAAAACACACCGGATCTCGAACAATCGAGGTGGGATACAAAAACATGGCGCCAGGGGCTCGAGAAATCAGGCCGGGATTCGGACTTGAAAAAAAATCAGAAAAGATTCACAAAAATCGTATTGAGCCCAGAAAACTGGGGTTGGGTCTCCGGAACCACGCGCCTGAGCGCGATAAGTCGCTCTGGGACCTAGAAACATAGCACCGAAGCCCCAAAATTGTACTGGGGCCCCACAAGTGTGCGTCAGAAGCCCAAAATAAACACATCGGGACCCTAAGAGCACAGCGGGGGCCGAAAATACAACTGGCCCTCCAAAGCGCACAGAGTCTCACAAAAAGCGACAGGGCCTTAACACATGCGTTGCAGCCATAAATAAACATACCGGGAGGTCTACCAAATACACCGGAAGCTCTCAAGGCACACACGGGTCATGACAACGCACAAGAGCCTGAAAAAGTGGCTGGGGCCGCAAAAGGCAACATGGTTCCAAAACAAACAAAAAGACCGGGCGCTAAATAAACATATTGGGATCTTCGAAAACGCCCTGACACGTCAAAAAAAAATCATCGGTGCACAAAAATGCAACAAACCCCAAAACGAGCAGGGGGTTCGAAAATGTTTTAGGCCCCTAAAAAAAATGGATTGGAGTCATAATACACAATCATAGACCAAGAAAGACGCAACGGGTCCAAAAAAGCACGCTGAGGCAGGGCCTCGGTTCGGTAGCCAATCTGGGAGGATAGCAGCAAAGATATGAAGTGCATCAAAGCTCAGCGGAATCCGCATTTCATAACTATCAGAAAATGTGGGAAGTAGGAAACTAATGATAAAATGTAATCAATCGACTTTTCGCAGCGAACGCCCATAAGAAGCATTCCATCACGTCAAATATGGCGCATGTCTATCATGTGGCAACAATTAGCAAAACGCAGAAGGCCTAGCAGAAACCGTAGCATCGCACGAAGTGTGGCAAATGCACCGAATGCGAAAGATTGGTGTGCACGTGCACTGACGTTGCCGTCCAGAACAATTGTATATTTTAAAGTGGTGGGTAATACATTTTAAATTGAAGTTATGGGCCTAATACATTTTCGAAACCCTGCTCGTTTTAGGGTTTTGTTGCTTTTTTTGTGCACCAAGTATTTTGTTTACGTGTCAGGGGTTTTCGAAGATACAGATGTGTTTATTTAGCTCCCGGTCTTTTTGTACGTTTTGGAACCATGTTGCCTGTTGTGGCCACAGGCTCTTTTTCAGGCCCTTGTGTGTTCTCATGGCCCCTGTGCGCCTTGCGAGCTTGCAGTGTATTTTTTTAGAGCTTCCGGTATGTTTATTTAGGGCTGCAACGCATGCCCTATCGCTTTTTGGGAGACTCGGTGCGCTTTGGAGGGTAAGTTGTATTTTCGGACACCGTTGTACTCTTAGGGTCCCGCTGTGTATATTTGGGGCTTCTGACGCACATCTGTGGTGCCCCAGTACGATTTTAGGGCTTCGGTGCGATTTTTCTGGGTCCCAGCGCGACTTATCGCGCCCAGGCGCGTGGTTCCGGAGACCCAACGCCAGTTTTCTGGGCTCAACGCGATTTTTGTGGATCTTTTCTGGGTTTTTTTAAAGTCCGAATCCCGGCCTGATTTTTCGAGCCTCTGGCGCCATGTTTTTGTATCCCACCTCGACTTTTTCGAGATCCGGTATGCTTTTCGGTGCCATACGCAATTTTTGAAAGCATCCGGAAAAAAACTGTTCGGTGCTCCAAAGCCATTTTCCTGACCCGGACATTTATTTGTTGGAATCCCTCCTTTTTTGGAGGGCTCCAGCTTGATTTTTTGGGATACCGATCCGGTTTTTGTGGTATAGGTGTAATTTCAGCAGTGTGAGGTGACTTATCAAGGAATACCAAAAGAAGACCTTTGAACTGGGTGGTGGAGTTAGGGTTGAAATCCGACCAATCAGAAACCATAGTGGTAGATTAGGCCCCTCCACAGGACAATTTAGTTGATCACTAATTATATTATTTCGAAATGTCCCCTTTGACAAAATAGCGGTCGAAATCCAAGGACTTTTTAATGGGCGTAGGTTCCCCCCCCCCCCTCCCTGGAAATCCGTTTGTCCCCTCCTGTTTGACGCAAATATAAGTACTCCACTGGTCCCTCAATAATTTTCCGAAACATACGCCCATGGGGCAAAGCCAACATTGAGGGGACAAATTATCCCTCACAAGCATACAAATAAATATCCATGCCCCATATAAAATGGGATGAATGATGTTTTTAAATGTATTTTCTTCCAACAACCCTCTTTTCTGTTATTACAGCCTGCATGACGAGAGCTTCCCAGCTTCGATACCTTCTCAACGTCATTTACAAAACGGTACAGCACAGCGAAAACCATGGGCGTGACGGCGTGGAATTTGAAGGTTTTGCATTATGTATGCACTGACATTGTTGCATTGTTGCATTGTCATTTATGCATTGTTGTTCAATGCTTGTTCTTGCCGTGAATTTATTCGCTGAAGATATATTTTAGTTCGTGTGACAGTTGCCTTGCAGCCAGCACCAAATGTTATAAAAATAAACAAACTCCTAAGATGGCGCTCAGAAAACCAATGCAATCCACTTATCGTTGTCACCTTTGCGAAATTGTTGTCCTGGGACTGAGCAATGATCGTTCAAGCTTTGCTTATGACATCAAGCTGGTGGGAATAAATAACAGTAGTGATGAATCTAGCTATATTCAGTTAGACTTGGAGGACTTAAAAAAGTGGGTTGATCAATGGCAGATATCTGTAAGACATGCTTAGCACCAGCCCCGCCATCTCGCTACAATCTAGAGGCCAGCGGGAAGATTCTTCTTGTCGAGAAAGCATTGAGACGTTGGTTTGTTTTGGCACTTAGTTAGTTATCCAAATATTACTTATTTATACCCTGGTATGGCCCAGTTTTCAGCGAAAATGATTAGTGCCATTGCGTTTTGAGTAAATGATGCACGATGCCAAGAACAAACAAAACACCCAAATGAAATCATGTTCCCATTCTCGAACCATAGTAAGAGCCTAAAAACAATATGAGACCCTAACACAATGGAGGCCCCCTTTCGGGGAGCAGGAGGCCCCCTTTCGACCTTGCCCCCCTGGAAGAATTTCGTGGCGACGCCACTGCCAACAGTAGTGATGAACCTAGCTATATTCAGTTAAACTTGGTGGACATAGAAGTGGGTTGATCAATGGGAGATATCTTTAAGATATGCTCAGCACCAGCGCCACCAGCTCGCTACAATCTAGAGGCCAGCGGGAAGATTCTTCTCGTCGATAAAGCATACGGATATTGGTTTGCTTTGGCACTGACGTATTTATCCACATTTGCTTATTTATATCCTGGTATGGCTCAATTCTCAGCGAGAAAAAAAATTATTGCTATTGCGTTTTGCGTAAATGATGCACCATGCCAAGAACAAACAAGACATCAATATGAAATCATGTTCCCCATTCGGGAACCATACTAAGAGCCTAAAAAGCAATAGGAGGCCCTAACACAGTGGAGGCCCCTTTCGAGGAGCAGGAGGCCCCCTATCAACATTGCCCCCTGGGAGAATTTCGTGGCGACGCCACTGTCCCCAGTGATGTTTGCTTAAAATAGGTTATGCCTTAATAATTACTGAGCATAAAGTTACTTTTTCCCCTTGGTCATTAACAGGTAGGCAGGAGTGCCCTTCCATACCCATGTGACCTAATTACGTTAAATTTAATAGATGGGAAGCAGGTCATGGTTAGCAAGTCAGGGTATGTCACACCACTCCCCGCTCGTGTTTCTTGTTGGACAAATCCCGCTACCAGATATTGCCAAGGTCAAACCAAAGACTGACCAGCTAATACTAATGCAATACTCAGGCAAACCCAATGTAATACTCAGCCTCATTGGTGCCGATTTGTATGCTTTTGAGGGAGTTTCGCCCCCCCCCCCCCGTCTAATCCAATTGGGTCCGCTTATTTCGTCCACGAATTGCCCCTCCTCCGAATAGCTTCAGCAATGAACGCTCCTGCCCAAGTCTGAGCGCGGACGTCACAGTCGTTCACCGACCAGCCGGGTGCGCGTGCACCCTGCAGCCGCCGACGTCCGAAATGCTGCAGCGTCTGGTCAAGGTCAGTGGGCTAATGTAGAAGTTTTGTCACTGTCTCACTTTGGTGTTCGCCGCTACGTTCTTGTTGGAAAGTCTTGTTCTACGAAAGTGTTCTATATTGGTTCGGGCATACCGCGAAGATCCTCAGCACACCAGCGCGCGAGGCTGGTGTGCTTCAGCGCCGCAATCGAGACGTCCCAGTCACGCTCGTAGAGGTGGGCGAAAGCTGGATAGAGAAGCATGTAGCAAATTATCACTTAATAGCAAAGACACCTCAACTGAAACCAGCAAGAGTGCTAAGAAAGAGATCAGCTCATTTAATAACCAAAGACAAAGGAAATACGCAAAAGGCGAATGCATAAATCGGCGTAAGGTGAAACACTCGGAGGTGGACATTCAAGGAAGAGATGGAGCCGCGGGTAGCTCAGACACGGTGCAGACGGCAGACCTCGCCCTCCGCCAGGCGGCAGCACCACCTACACCACACCCTTCTCATAACGACGGACCGGCGAAGGTCAACCCGGGGTCGTTACTAAGACAGAAGACACAGCACAGCACAACCACAGCAGAAGCACGCTGCACGCCATAATACAAAGCCATCTTAGTTCTCGTACTCCCAGTTATCAAGGAGGAAGAGATCACTTCATGAAAACTACTGTTGCATGTTACTACTTGCATGTTACATCATGAAAACTACTGTTTGTCATTGTGTACCTAAGCGTTTCCATACTTTATTCATGTACTTCACTCCTTTCTTCGCGAAGCCGATTGCGCCGAGCCGCCCGACGGAGCAGTCGGGCGGGCGGCCCAGTTCCGGTAACTGGAACAGGTAACTGACCTGATAAAGTGCTGCTATATAGGTGACCTGAGGTCAAATTCCGGGTCTAGCATCCGTATTGCATCATTAGTAATGTCCAAAACAGCATTGATGCCCATTTTGGTGCATTTAAACACAATCACAGCGATCCATAACAATGACAGTCCAAGCAACGCAAGAAAAGACAATTTTGACATATGTGACTTCATTTGACCTTGAAGATATTGACCTAAGGTCATGAAATTTGCACACAATAGAGTTCACTACCGTGTCCATCCACCCTGAGAATTTCGTTACTCCAGCTTTAATAGGAGCTGAGATCTTATGGGGGCGGATTCTGCCCCCCCCATCCAGTGCGCGTAATTTTCAGAGGCCCTGCAGGGCGCGTATTAAGGGATGATGTGATTGAAATGCATACAATCATTGAAAGGTTAATCTGAATGATGCCCTTCTATTTAGAGCATCGCATATGGGTCACTAATTCCGGTTCGACAAGTCAAGGTGTAGGACAGTTAAGCGGCAACAGGTATTCGGACAATGGGTGGCTGATCAATGGAATAGGCTGCCTGCTGATTTTGTGGGGAGTCCCCCATTGAATGTATTTAAAAATAGAGTGGATAATTTTTTAGGCTGGAAAATCTTGTTTTTTAGCTCCAATTTGTGGTGGATGGGATGAGAATTATGCTAGTAGGCTGTCACGCTACAGGCCCCTTTAAGCAGGCATGGATGGAGTTTGAAAAGTATTGGTGGGCACTCGATCCACGCGTGTGTTACGTGGGACGAGTGAATAGGGCTGGATTGGTAAGGTAGATAGGTATTGATGGGCGTGTGAGATGTTGGTGGAAAGCCTCTTTGGAATTTGCGATGTGGTATTGGTTGGGGTGATGAATGTTTTTTCCAGGCTTATGGTATCTTCCCTTCATATGCTTAACCCGGATGGGCCCCTGTGGCTCTGAGTCTGAATACTGACTTCATAACTTTATCCCTCTCAAAATTGTATCGCAATAACGTGGCTGGCATCCTTCTAGCATGGCTTTTGTGCAGGAAACAGCGATGGGTGGTGTGCCACTATTTTTATGGTTCTTATTCGCCTAAGATAAGATATGCCTAAGCCTAAGACGTGCTTTGTTGGTCTAGACTTAGGCGTGTCTCCCGCCAAGTTCATACACAGAGGAGCAAAACAAAAGCGCCAACTCACCATCCAGGGTATTTGACAGAGTTAGGTGTAAAACAGGCCAGAAAGCAAAACGGCATGATGTGTAGAACAAGTTCATGTTCTACACATCCCCTACAATATTTTTACATCGCCATTGGACGATTGTCCCTATGTAGCTCTTCTCCAGCGCAGCTCCGGAAAACACAGGGCCCGTGAGTCTAATGGTGTATTGAAATTTATGTCTTGAGGCCACTTTCAGCCATGGCGCTTCTTACCACTTCCGGGCGGCGGCCCGCAAGGATCAAAGCCAAAACCAAAGTTACCACTAGGACTCAAGCCTAACGCAAACACCACGCATTCTCACTGCGGGTACTCGTGCCTTCCTCCAGCGCGCGCAGCCAGCACTCTGCAGTGCGGCGCCCAGCTCGTTGTCGCTGTCGGCTCCAGGTGATGGCCCTCACGCGAGGGCACAGACTGCACTTATATTTGCACCAATGCGCCTCGCAGCAAAAAGAACGCCAACTATGTCAAAGCGCCGTTCAAACCGGGCCCCCACGAAGTGGGTTTGGTAGCGGGCTTGAAGGTTTCCCTTCACCATTGGTTTACATGCAATTTTACCGTTTTTCTCTACGCTCTCTTGCATGTTTTATGGCAATATAGATCACTTTGACGTATATCAATTGAAAGAACTATTCTTCAGCTTCAGCAAAATGTATCCGAAATGACCCAGTAGCAATCTTCCTGCCTAACAATGTGCCGTTTCCGGCAGGCTGACCATCAAGTGCCTCCAAAATAAAGGGATTTTTCCCGATATTGGTAGGCTCCCTCTCCCGTCCGTTGTCACCCCCGTTCGAGAGCGGAAGAAAGGACAGACGGGGGGGAGCTAATTGCGCCATTCTTCTTCCCTTCAGTGGCAGAAGAATTTCCGAAAAATAACCACAGAAGACCGTCTGAAATGATCTGACCGCCCCTAGACCGCAATAGGAGGCCCTCTGTCGTCATAAGAGGTCCCATAGCCGCCACAGGAAGCCAATAGCTGCCACAAGAGGCAGGGACGGATCCAGGAATTGTCATCTGGGGGAGGGGACACGTGCTTTGAGTGTCGCCACCGCGAAAGCAGCTTGAGGGGTGCCTTTCCTGCCGAGAGGCGCCTGTGGCTGAAAAATTCGAGGGTGTTGGGGTGCACTCGAGCCTTCGCGGAGGGACGCGTTTTCCTGGTCGAAGGGACGCCACCTTTCATGGGGCGGGGGAGGCATGTGCCCCAACTTCCCTCCCTGGATCCGCCACCGACAGGAGGCCCCATATATCACACGTAATATATATTTGTGTATTTGTGTTATATATATATATATATATATATATATATGTGTGTGTGTGTGTCTGGTGCATGAATGGTTCAAAAGCAATCTGCACCAGTGGGCCGCAAGACGTTATTGCAAATGATTATGCCCTTTATTTGCATGCATACGGTTAAGCCTACACATGAATGGATGCACGCGTTTGGTTTGTGGGTGCATATGCAGTCTGTATATATTGGTGGCAAATTGTGAAAATAATTGGTGTGTCAGGGGGTGTTTGTTGATACCCGCTGATGACATCTGTTCGCTATGTCTGTGTGCAGGAAGCTGGCTGCATCTGTCATTGAGGATACAAGTCACAAATTGGAAAATTGCATACAAATGGTTACCTTCGACCCAACTGCAGATGTAGCGTCCGGCTTGCGTGGTTCATAAAACTCCCCGAATACGAATATATCGAGTGCGAATATGTTCTTAGTACGATTTTTACGTGTATTTGCGCATATGTATTTCAAGTACGAATGTATCGCGAACTTATAACATCGCCAAGTAACAACGGCAGCAGCACGATGAGCTGCGTGGATCGCCAACTGTGGTTGGCGAGACAAAATACAGACATGAACTCACAATATAAGAATCTTTCACCTGTAACTTCGCCTGCTTTCATTCATCACTCGCATCGCAGCCGTAATGTACGAGTGGTCTGCGCACACGTGGTGACCGTCTGTCACAGGGCGGCTTGAACTTGATCCTATGTACTGAACTGGGGCGGCAAGGGAACACACACGCCAGCGGGTAAGGCTACCACTGATGGTGGCCTCAGCTGAGATACCCCTCGCGCAAATGACGTCGCAGGAGCCGACGGGACGGCTTCGGGAACGGACACAGCAAGGGCACCATTCGCAACATGATCTGGCCATAATGTGAATGACCTATCAGCGGTCCGCGACCTGGACCGTGCACGCCTGACCCGCTGTCTGCATGATGGTCGCTGGCAGCCGGCGGCTGTTGAAGGCTGACGTCTTCCTATTTATATATTTTATTTATTTATTTCACAATACATGCCCTCCACGTGCGGTGGCTATTATGGACAGTCCTCTGCAATTTGTTTTGAAAATCACATTTTAAAGTCATATTTAGGCAATCCAACATCCGTAGGTTTTAAGTAATCCAATATTAGTGCGTTTAAGTGATTCAACATCGGTAGGTTTTAGGCCGTCCAACATCAGTAAGCTAGGTTAGGTTGTATTAATTTGTATTGATAATTGTATGTTATTTTTCATTATATACCACCACACCCAAAACCTTTTCCCCACACTTCCCATATGTTGTTGAGGTGGGATAGCAGGTACACGTAGTCATTTTTTGTTCTCGTTTAAAAGTTATTTCAATGTTTTTAATATTCTTTTCTTGGACTGATTTCTGAGACAGAGGTAATTGAACTTAAAGTGCTTATATCTTTGGAAGTTTTCATTTTCCAAAGGAATGAGTGTCAAATCAGAAAACACCAGAAAAACAACATTGTGATCAAAAATGGTCCAGGGACTTCTTATGCATGTTTGCCATTTTAATGATGATTATTGGGGTTTTAGGGTGCGTCAACCCCATTGGGTTATATTGCACCCATAACAAGGTTGCCTAAGCACGCGTCAGACTGTCACAAACGAATATAAAACATCGGTAGCTATTAGGGCGCTTGATCTAAGATCTGTGGAAACAAATAATCAGTTAGGCAGGTGCATATATTACGTCAAATCCCATCTCCGCAAGGAAGCATAAAACTGCTCCATTGTGTATAAATCGATAATAATCTCCCAATAAATCCTTCAACCTCAGAGCATTTGTATCTTATCCAAAGGGGCGCCTACGTTTTTCTTCATATCCTTGGTATTTATAAAGGGGCCTTTTTTTTTTTTTGTCACGCCACCAGCACATGGTGCACAGTCAGCGCGGCATTACACCTAACACATTTCGGCATTACATCTTATCCAAAGTGGCGCCTACGTTCTTCTGTGTCTGCTTGGCACGCCACCAGCACATGGTGCACAGTCAGCGCGGCATTACACCTAACACATTTCGGCCCGTCGTCCCCGCCCACACTAAATACCCATGTGTTGCTAGAGTGGGACCAATTCTGAGACGACAGATGGCTACCTCGTCCCTTCTAGTTTGGCTGAAGGACGAGGGCCACGGAGCTAAGGTTTGATTTGCTTTAATTTGTTGAACTCCACTTGGTCCCATTTGTCCTGCCACTGCCTGAGGATAAATGATGAGATAATTGGGTAGTAGTCACTGGCAGGGAGTGGGAGAACGCGATTCCTTGGCGCTTGTGCTGCACACCTTGCAGCCCTGTCGGCCAGCTCGTTACCACGGATTCCGACATGTGCTGGAATCTAGCAAAGTATGACCTGTTTTCCCATGCGATGCAGCGAAGTAAGGTGCGATAAAATGTCTCGTACGATGGCATGTTGCTGGTTAAAACTGTGCAGCGCCACAAGACTGCTCAGAGAATCAGTCAAAATAACATGCAAAATATCGTCGTCAACCTCGATGTATGCAAGAGTTTTGCTGATGGCCATCAACTCCGCAGTGAAGACCGTGGCGTGTGGCGGCATTTTACACAAATCCTATAATTGTTGATGGAAAGAACTAAATATAGGCATCACTCACTTGTTATCTCATGATAACCTCATTCTTTGTCCCTTCTGTAAAAAAAATATAGCCCATAATGCACCATTTCAGTCAGAAGATCTGACCCAAATCATATATTTATCATACCTTTGACCCAAACTTGGTGTAGCTATAACTTAGTGGTAAATAGGGTCTTATCGTGATTGTTATTTTGGTGCACAAAGAACATATTTTTTTTACCAGCAAACACAAGCATTGGTTGAAAAGCAAAATAATACCAAAAAGGAGGGCTTTCAATTGGTTCATATACAATAACTAATTATTCAAAGCTTTATAAATTTGCAAGGTAACCTAGCATAAAATTAGCCAGCCTAATCTATGTTCTCAGAGAAAAGTATCAAAATATTGAAATAAAAGGACATAACCTAACCAGGCCTATCCGTCTTTTTTTTTGTGGAGGAAAAACATTGTCAACATGCAAACAAAGCAAGAAAAACACAACAACGTAAAGTTGCAAATGATGTAAACATCACTAATACAAAAAGTTTCAGGATTACCCAGGATATTGGCTGGTGGGAATAGCTGATGGTAGGAGACATTGGATTATCTGCAAAGAGGCAGGGTTGAGCAGCTCTTTCTTTAGGTTTCTTCTCTGATCAATTTATTTGAAATGCTTGGAGCATGCTCTTGGTTCCCAACATTTGAGAACTTAGACATGTTTTATTGTATGCTAAGATATTTTGCTAAGGCAGAATCCTGATAAAATGGTGTAACCAGATTTCTTCTTTATTAAAGTTGCCTGCCCAGTGCCACCTCTGGTACTGCACAGTAAGGCATGACACCTGAAACAGAGATGTGTTACATTCAAACATTCTATCTAGATGCTGAATTCATACTACAGGAAATCAGACTGCAACTCATGGAAAGTTTCAGGAGGGCATTCATAGCATGACGATTGTATTGTACATAAATGTTCAATTATGCCTGTATCATCAATAATCCATGCAAAAATAATAAAGGAATAATGCACCATGCCCTGGATCTAGCTGGCCTAGAAAGAGCTATGTTTGCAATGACTGTTGTATGTCAATGTAGGTAGGTAGGTACATGTTTGGAAAAATAGGCTGCTCCTGGATTTTTGGAATTCAGAACACTATCCTCTCCAGAAAATTGTTTCGTTTTCTCATCTGGAGGTTGAATCTCCTAAGTCACCTCCTATGTTTGACAATGAGCTGCTGTGATCAAGTAAAAGTGCTCAAAATTCACCGAAAGTGGGTGCAAATTGAGTGGATGCATAAGGTTTGAACAAAAATATTATCCATACTGGATGACTACAAAATATTCCTCTCAACATGCAATATTACAATGCACAAATCCAACCTTGCCTATGCATGATAAAAATATGAGTCGGAACAAATATTCACTGGAAAGAACAGGACAAGATTAATAACTCAGTCAGCGGAACATAAATATATTTGCTTGTAGAGGAGGCAAAATAAAAGTAACCATTGCATATGATTTGAGGAAAGTCGTCTGCAACCATATTGATACCATACTAAAAAACCTTCGGATGACGTCATGCGGACTTGAAGGAAAACTTCGATCTACCTTCTAGTTAAGGTATCTTGGTTCAAACCGTCCATAAGACTTGGAAGAGCTGGCGGTTGGCTGATGTGACACATGTGACAGTCTCTAGAAAGTTTCGCAAATGTCTTTAGAACCCGAAAAAAAAACACCTGGACATGGTTGCCAGTGGCTGCACACTCCTGCCATCTGTGGACGGAAAGCTCAAACACAGATGTAGGATTTCACCGTGAGGTATGGTCTCCATAAAATAATCTTGAATGGGAGGCTGCAGTCGTTGGTGGTTGCAGCACCACCATCCGAGCCAACCAGACACCGCCCCCAGTCATGCTAAAACAGTGGGGGAAAGGTAGCCGACTGTGGGCGGAGGGAGGGGAGCCGCGGCACGTTCGCCTATTCACCTAACATGTAAGAGGATGCCATAGCGCTCCGGAAAATATCGTGTGACAGGAGGTAATCTTCCAAGGTATGTGATGGGCTGACAACTTATTGCTCCTCTGTTCATGCCTTGGCGGTTACCGCCCGACAATTGCGCCCGGTCCCAAAAAAAATCACGCCGGGGCCCACAAGTCACGCCAGGACCCAGACAAGCGATTCGGGCTCAGAAATATTTCGAAGAGGTCTCGAAAAAAGTTGCATCGAGCCTAGAAAATTTGGATCGGGCCACGTCAACTCGAGTCGCGCTGGACCCGAAAAATTGCGCCCGGGACCCAAAAAATCGCACCGGAGCCCCAAAACCGCACTGGAGCTTCCAAAATATCCATGGGGTAAACATTACATTGGGGACCCGAAACACACACAGCGGAGGCCCCAAAATAGCGACGGAACCCGACAGATTATTCCGTGGCCCGAGAAAATGAAGTAGAGACACCCAAAAATCGATCCGGACCTAAACAATAGCTCTGGAACCCCAAACAACGCACCAAAAAGTCCCCAAAATCACGCATGACCCAGAAAAAGACGTTCCGAGCAACGAAAAAATGGCGTCGGAACCTAAAAATCGCGCCAGGAAAAACGACCTAGCTTAATCAAACAGTCAGAAAAGGCCCCGAAAAAATCGCGTCGTGTCCAGGAAACTCGTGTCGGGATCCCAACAACTCGTGCTTCGGCCCGAAAAATCGCGCCTAAACCCCGACAAACTGTTCCGGAGCCTCCAAAAATAGCATTAGCTACCCAAAATCGCACTTGGGGCCCAATAAATTCCATCCACGGCTGGAAAATTATAAAGGGGCTCTAAATAAATCCAGCGGTGCCCTCAAAGTCACCGACATCCGAAAACCTACCGGAAGACCCCAAAACACACCGGCTCTCGGAACAAAACAACAAGGCTTATGTCCATGATATTAGCAATGCGTTCGCATTCGCATTCAGCATCCTATTCGCATACTCTCCGATTGCATTCATTTGCTTCAGGATATGATCTTTGTCGCTTGCAAAAGTAAGGCAAACAACAATTATTCAGTAGGACGAGCAGTTCGATCTCCAAAGGTCAAGCAATGTAATTCGGGTCAAAAATGTGGTACCGCATACAATTCAAAGTGTTTCACTAAGCCGAATGATTCCAACGCCTAGATGTCCGCTATCCATCAAAGATGCAGCACATCGAATTACGTGACCTTCAATGTCACAGCTTGACCTAGGGTCACGAAAGTTAGTTTTACTCATGTACTATATCTATTTACGGGGTACCGAATAAAATCATGTTGACACATTGGATATACCTGATTTTTGCAGTTGATAGTCTACATAGCACGTACATAGAGCACATGGATCAAAATGACCCATTATGGTCACGGATTCATCACCGTTGGCCAAAAAAGGTCCCAAAATAGCAAATATACAAATATCCGAGCATGTGACCTGCAAAGTCAGCGTTTGACCTCAGGTCAGGTTTGATGAAAGTGGTCCACTGGGATACCGTATGTGGGCCAAACGAAGCATTTAATGTAGACTATCTCAACACTGATGCATGCACTATCAATACAAGAAGCAGCACACCGCGTGACCTGACCTCTATCGATGGCGCATTTCATCAGGTAGCACTAACATCCCATTGAGCAACGCATTCAGAAACGCATTCACCAATATCCTCCGATTCGTCTGAAAATTTAACACAACCTTCGCATGCATACGAACATGCATGCATGCATGCATGCACCACCAAACCCGTACATGCATCACGAAACGACTTTTGCTGCGACGAACCAGTTCGCCTTCACAAGCCAAAAAGTCGGCGAGGTCAAATCTGGGGTACCGCATAACTTTCCGGAAAATTCACTAATTAGAATGATTCAAACGCTTGTGCCGCCGCTATCACGGTGACATGCAGCACACCAAGTCAACTGCTCATTCGGGGTCACCATTTGACCTCAGGTCAACGAAGACTTTAACATTACACCCTATGGGAAAATCACTGGGTACCGAATAACATTTTCCTGAACACATTTATCTGATATATATTAGCGTCGAATAATCGCCCACCGAGCAAGGAAGCAGCACATCCGAGCGTGTGTATATCCGAGCCTTTCGTCGTAGAAAAAATCGTTTGGTGATGCATGCCAGCGAAGGTTGTGTCAAATTTTCAGACGAATCGGTTGATATTGGTGAATGCGTTTCTGAATGCGTTGCTGAATGGGATGCTAGTGCTGCCTGATGAAATGCGTCATGGACAGATGTCAGGTCACGCGGTGTGCTGCTTCTTGTATTGATAGTGCATGCATCAATGTTGAGATAGTCTACATTAAATGCTTGGTTTGGCCCACATACGGTACCCAAGTGGACCACTTTCTTTTCTGAATTCCGTCAAACTTGACCTGAGGTCAAACGCTGGCGTTGAAAGTTACATGCTCGGATGTGCTGCTTCCTTGCTCCGTGGACGATTATTCGACGCTAATATCCATCCGATAAATGTATTCAGGTAAATGTTATTCAGTACCCCATGATTTTCCCCTAAGGTGTAATGTTAAAGTCTTCGTTGACCTGAGGTCAAATGGTGACCTCGAATGAGCAGTTGACTTGGTGTGCTGCATGTCACCGTGATAGCGGTGGCACAAGCGTTTAATCATTCCAATAAGTGAATTATCCGGCAAGTTATGTGGTACCCCAGATTTGACCTCGCTGACCTTTTCGCCTCTGAAGGCGAAATGGTTCGTCGTAGCAAAAAAATCGTTTCGTGATGCATGTCTGCGACGGTTGTATCAAATTTCAGACGAATCGGAGGATATTGGTGAATGCGTTTCTGAATGCGTTGCTTAACGGGATGCTTATGCTACCTGATGAAATGCGGCATCGATAGAGGTCAGGTAACGCGGTGTGCTGTTTCTTGTATTGATAGTGTATGCATCAGTGTTGAGATAGTCTACATTCAATGCTTCGTTTGGCCCACATACGGTACCCAAGTGGACCACTTTCATTTTTTGAATTTCATCAAACCTGACCTGAGGTCAAACGCTGACTTTGCAGGTCACATGCTCGGATGTGCTGCTTCCTTGCTCGGTAGGCGATTATCCGACGATAATGTCCATCCGATAAATGTATTCAAGAAAATGTTATTCAGTACCCCGTGATTTTCCCATAGGGTGTGAAGTTAAAGCCTTCGTTGACCCCAGGTCAAATAGTGACCTTGAAAGTGACATGCTCGGATGTGCTGCTTTCTTGTCCGATGGGAGATTATTTGGCGCTAATGTCCATCCGATGAATGTATTTAGGTAGGTATTATTCGGTATCCCATAGATGGCAATATTGCAAGGTCAAAACAATACTTTGTGAACATAGGTCAAACTATAAAATTGTAGGTCATACGCTTCAATGTGCTGCATCCATGAGCCATACCCAATGTCTGGGTGTTATTTCGTGGTGCCAAGTAAATTTTTGCGGAAATTATCGGGTACATAAGAATTCGGCATATTTGCTATTTTGGGGCCTTTTTGGCGAACGGTGATGAATCCGTGACCATAATGGGTCATTTTGATCAATGTGCTCTATGTACGTGCTATGTAGACATCACCTGCAAAAATCAGGTATATCCAATTTTTCACCATGATTTTATTCGGTACCCCGTAAATAGATATAGTACATGAGTAAAACCAACTTTGGTGACCTGAGGTCAAACTGTGACATTGAAGGTCACGTAATTAGATGTGCTGCATCTTTGATGGACAGCGGACATCTAGGCGTTGAAATAATTGGGCTAAGTGAAGCACTTTGAATTTTATGCGGTACCACGTTTTTTTACCCGAATGACATTTCTTGACCACTGGAGATCGAACTGTCCGTCCTACTGAATAATCGTTGTTTGCCTTACTTTTTGCAAGCGACAAAGATCATATCCTGAAAAAAATCAACGAAATCGGAGAGTATGCGAATAGGATGCTGAATGCGAATGCGTTGCTAATATCATGGACATACCGGGCTTTACAATATGTACGGGCCCTAAATAAACACACCGGGAACTCTCAAACACACCGGAGACGCTCAGAACACGCCGAGACATAACGAAGAAAAAGACATACTCGGGGAGCAGTCTTAGTCTGTGTCTGTGCCACGCTGGAAGAGCGCTACTGTGCCTCCGTCGCTTGTGATTGTGATTGCGATGTGATCGGTTTTCGTTCCGCTTGTCGGTCTTTCTGTGGGGCGGTGGCGTGCCTTTGAGCGGTCATTGTGTGCTATGCCCTTGTATGGGTGTCTTGATTGCCTATAAATACGGCAGGAAGCATGTGTGTCCCTTCGTGGAATTGGTTAGGGGGCCTAGGGGGGTTTGGACCATACTGACGGCCAAAGCTGCTTCCCCCCCCCACACACAAAAATAAATAAATAAATATAGCGTATGCCCTTAGGCCCGATGGTTCAGCCTCAGCCTGATGGTGGAGGGCAAATCAATGATTGAAGTGGTCGGTGGTCTCCCTTAGCGGACACAAAGTGGCCCCCCGACAGGAACAACTGTTATTGTTGGTATTTGGGTTTCAAGGGCGCATCGACTGCACTGGTCATAGAGCGCCCATCACGGGAAGTGTACAACTAAGTGGAATTAGCAAAAGGTTATTTGAGCCGTAGCACTCTCAACAGGACTAGATCCGAGTGATTTTAATCAATGTTTTAATCAATTTTAATAAATGTAATCAACACACCCATACACACACCATGAAAATCCACTCATCACAAGAGTTTCCACGGTGTGTCCAATGTACTTATAGGGTGCTTCCATGGGATCAAAAGGTGTTTCCAGATGTTCATCGACTCATCTACAGCTAACCATCCTTTTCCCTGATGGTCAACAAAATCAGAGCATGATATCAAAAGTGGATGATCTGGTAAGGCTCGAGTTCATTAGCAGTGATGGTGAAGCCCTAGCGAGCCCAACCCCGTATGTGAAACAAATCTTATGAGCGGGCTGGCCAGACGCTTTTAAAACTTCCCCGAAGTACCCTCATACTTCGTTCAAAGACAGGAATCACGGCTGAAGAAAGCCGGTACCGACCCGACCGGGACCGACCAAGGTCCGCCGGCCATGTGGCTGGGTCACGCCACACGACCTACATGTCCCCGGTGACGGCCGACCGTCTGCACCATCGTAACGGGAGACGCCACACTGAGAGGACATGAGGCATCACCTGAGCGGAAAAACTGAGAGACAGAAAGAACCGTGAAGCTCAGTCAGCCTATGCTATTTCGCCAAAACAACAACATAGTGTTAGGCACTTAGATGTGCAGATAAATTGAACACCAACCCAATTTCCTGACAAAACCTCCTAATAAATGACATAGCATCTGGAAAACATCATAAACGACTCCAGATACAATTCCAATGCGTGACCGATAATTGTTTGTTTTTCAGGTTTTTCATCTAAGAACGGTGGAACATATTTGCCGGGAACCATCAAAACAACATCAATGAAGGAAGAAAAACACGGACAGTGGGACAACTGAGCGCCCACCGGTAGCGGTAGGAGCAAGCGGTAGCAGCGTGCGCCACTGGTCTGGCGCAGTCTGCCAATGTCAAACACCAGCCTACACAGCCTACACCGCCTGGGTGCACGCCTCCACAGTCTACACCACCTGGGTGCACGCCTCCACAGCCTACACCACCTGGGTGTCCGGACCGGCACCAGGCGGCGCCAACACCTGCCTGACTGACCTGGACCGCCTGTATAGTGTATTCCGCGACAGTCGCACACTCATGTACAAAAACAGGCTGATGTGTTGATGATCCAACGTCGGGCTGGCACAGATGCTAGCTGTCATGCAGAGCCGCGACCACGCGGTAACCCACGCGGCAACCCACGCGCAGATCAGAGCGGCCACACTCGGACATGTCCAGGTCACAATGTTCCTTCTCGCCATCGGATGTCGATGCCGTTAGATTCACAGCCGACGGCACCAACTGGTATGCCCCCCCCACATAGCCAGGCTCGGGATCATAATAGCACCGCCCTGGGGCCAGTCGCGCTCGACCGCCTACCCAGCCACCCGGTGTGCAGTCACAAACGTGATGAGGACAGCAATGGGACGCAAGATGACACGGGTGGCGGCAGTTGCGTGGACCCCTCCATCACACAACATCGCAAGAACAGCATACAGGCCAAGTTGTAGCACTCGCTCAGATGATACGATCGCCTCGTCATGAAACGTCACGAAACGGCCGGGCGTTGCACTGCCGAGCGCTTCTTCAGCCGGAGCAACGCTCCCAGGGATCACGCCACGCCGTCTCTCCTTCCCCAGCCGGCGCGCCGTACCCAAAAATTGTGCCACTGCCTCGGCCGGCGCGCGGTCCTCAGCGACTGTGTCGCTTCCCCAGTCGGCGCACCGTTCTAGGGATCACGCCACTGCCTGGGTCGGCGCGCCGTCCCCACAAACTGTGCCACTTCCCCAGCCGGTGCATCGTTCCCAGGGACCACGCCAGGCCGCCTCGCCTTCCTCACCGGTTGTTCAGCTGGTTGAAGAACTCGAGCTCGTTGATGGTGTTGCGCGTGAAGCTGTCCATCTGGGCGTCGTGCGGCTCGTCGGGCGGCGGCGGCGCCATCTGGGCGGCGGCGGCCACCGCCGGCGCCACCTCCTCCAGGAAGCTGAGGTTCTGCGACAGGTTGCTGGACAGGTGGCCCTCGATCGCCTGCTGGTTGGTGTCCAGGTCGGCGGGGAAGCTGAGCATGTTGAGGTCGGCCGAGTTCAGCTGGGCCAGGTCGAGCTCGATGTTGGCGGCCGAGTTGACGGGCCGCTGCGTGTCCATGTCGAGCAGCTGGCGCTGCTCGACGGCCGGGCCCGGCGACGGCGTGCCGGCCGGGTGGCGCGGCGACCGGTAGTGGCCGTACTGCGCGGCGGCCGCCGGGCTGCTCGACTGCGGGTACAGGTACTCGGCCTTGATGAACTCGTCGGCCGCCGCCGGGGACGCGGCGACGCGGATGTACTGAGTCTGCTGCACGTCGACGGCGCCCGAGCCGCGCACGATGCCGCCGCCGGACATGGCCGCCGGCGAGACGAGGCCAGCCGCAGCCGCAGCCGCAGCCGCGCCAGCACCCAGCACGGCCGGCTCGGCGGCCGACTCTGCAACAGCGGTACGTCGGCTGTCAGCACTGGGCATATCAGCACATAGGGACTGCAAGCGACCAATGTATTACGACTTGTACCCTCTCTTGCACTTTTTAGGATGAAGACACCTTTCGGTGCATTTGTTGCTGCATATTGCAAATTCACGACTTCACTGAGATGAGTCAGCTTCCTCAAATAAAAGTGTGTGGGCGTCTCTGTTGATGGTAAGCATCTGGTAGGACACACTAGAATCGTTGTACTCGTGCCACCGTCCGGAGAGGCAAGATCACTGCGGAGAACGTAGAACGCCGCGGGTGCGCCTGGCCGCCGAAGGGTACACAAGACCTTCACGGGGCGAGTCATCATAACGAACCCACAAGGGTTGACGTCTGGGGGTTAGTGAATCAATACCACGCACGGCGGAGCCATGGGAACCCAGGTCCTGTGGCATCCACACGGTGGTGCGATTTGCAACGACACTGGTTTTGACTCCAGACACGATTTCGCACGGCACGCGGCCTGCCTTCCAGCTGGATGTTGCGCCTGTGTTGGTAGAGCGCATCACGTATCTAACATTTCGGGTGCAGTGCTGCCGGCTCTACCGGCGAGCAAGGAAAGCTGAAGTTTAGTACACTTACGACATAATAATTCGCTGCTGAATAATGCATGCATGTCAGCAGCCAACATGTCGTTGAAGGCAACAAATGTATCAGGTAGGTATATTGAAGACTCGAGGCTCGTCCGAGAGGGCTCTCAACTCAGGACAGATACCACAGAGGTGGCCGAGGATCTCAACCATTGCCAGATACACAGAGGTGACCCAGGACCTCAACCATGGCCAGATACACACAGAGGTGACCCAGGACCTCAACCATGGCCAGATACACACCGAGGTGACCCAGGACCTCAACCATGGCCAGATACACACCGAGGTGACCCAGGACCTCAACCATGGCCAGATACACACAGAGGTGACCCAGGACCTCAACCATGGCCAGATACACACCGAGGTGACCCAGGACCTCAACCATGGCCAGATACACACCGAGGTGACCCAGGACCTCAACCATGGCCAGATACACAGAGGTGGCCGAGGATCTCAACCATGGCCAGATACACACCGAGGTGACCCAGGACCTCAACCATGGCCAGATACACACCGAGGTGACCCAGGACCTCAACCATGGCCAGATACACACAGAGGTGACCCAGGACCTCAACCATGGCCAGATACACACCGAGGTGACCCAGGACCTCAACCATGGCCAGATACACACAGAGGTGACCCAGGACCTCAACCATGGCCAGATACACACAGAGGTGACCCAGGACCTCAACCATGGCCAGATACACACAGAGGTGACCCAGGACCTCAACCATGGCCAGATACACACAGAGGTGACCCAGGACCTCAACCATGGCCAGATACACACAGAGGTGACCCAGGACCTCAACCATGGCCAGATACACACAGAGGTGACCCAGGACCTCAACCATGGCCAGATACACACCGAGGTGACCCAGGACCTCAACCATGGCCAGATACACACCGAGGTGACCCAGGACCTCAACCATGGCCAGATACACACAGAGGTGACCCAGGACCTCAACCATGGCCAGATACACAGAGGTGGCCGAGGATCTCAACCATGGCCAGATACACACAGAGGTGACCCAGGACCTCAACCATTGCCAGATACACAGAGGTGGCCGAGGATCTCAACCATGGCCAGATACACACCGAGGTGACCCAGGACCTCAACCATTGCCAGATACACAGAGGTGGCCGAGGATCTCAACCATGGCCAGATACACACCGAGGTGACCCAGGACCTCAACCATGGCCAGATACACACCGAGGTGACCCAGGACCTCAACCATGGCCAGATACACACCGAGGTGACCCAGGACCTCAACCATGGCCAGATACACACAGAGGTGACCCAGGACCTCAACCATGGCCAGATACACACAGAGGTGACCCAGGACCTCAACCATGGCCAGATACACACAGAGGTGACCCAGGACCTCAACCATGGCCAGATACACACAGAGGTGACCCAGGACCTCAACCATGGCCAGATACACACAGAGGTGACCCAGGACCTCAACCATGGCCAGATACACACCGAGGTGACCCAGGACCTCAACCATGGCCAGATACACACAGAGGTGACCCAGGACCTCAACCATGGCCAGATACACACCGAGGTGACCCAGGACCTCAACCATGGCCAGATACACACCGAGGTGACCCAGGACCTCAACCATGGCCAGATACACACAGAGGTGACCCAGGACCTCAACCATGGCCAGATACACACAGAGGTGACCCAGGACCTCAACCATGGCCAGATACACACCCGAGGTGACCCAGGACCTCAACCATGGCCAGATACACACAGAGGTGACCCAGGACCTCAACCATGGCCAGATACACACAGAGGTGACCCAGGACCTCAACCATGGCCAGATACACACAGAGGTGACCCAGGACCTCAACCATGGCCAGATACACACAGAGGTGACCCAGGACCTCAACCATGGCCAGATACACACCGAGGTGACCCAGGACCTCAACCATGGCCAGATACACACAGAGGTGACCCAGGACCTCAACCATGGCCAGATACACACAGAGGTGACCCAGGACCTCAACCATGGCCAGATACACACAGAGGTGACCCAGGACCTCAACCATGGCCAGATACACACAGAGGTGACCCAGGACCTCAACCATGGCCAGATACACACAGAGGTGACCCAGGACCTCAACCATGGCCAGATACACACAGAGGTGACCCAGGACCTCAACCATGGCCAGATACACACAGAGGTGACCCAGGACCTCAACCATGGCCAGATACACACAGAGGTGACCCAGGACCTCAACCATGGCCAGATACACACAGAGGTGACCCAGGACCTCAACCATGGCCAGATACACACAGAGGTGACCCAGGACCTCAACCATGGCCAGATACACACAGAGGTGACCCAGGACCTCAACCATGGCCAGATACACACAGAGGTGACCCAGGACCTCAACCATGGCCAGATACACACAGAGGTGACCCAGGACCTCAACCATGGCCAGATACACACAGAGGTGACCCAGGACCTCAACCATGGCCAGATACACACAGAGGTGACCCAGGACCTCAACCATGGCCAGATACACACAGAGGTGACCCAGGACCTCAACCATGGCCAGATACACACAGAGGTGACCCAGGACCTCAACCATGGCCAGATACACACAGAGGTGACCCAGGACCTCAACCATGGCCAGATACACACAGAGGTGACCCAGGACCTCAACCATGGCCAGATACACACAGAGGTGACCCAGGACCTCAACCATGGCCAGATACACAAGAGGTGACCCAGACCTCAACCATGGCCAGATACACACAGAGGTGACCCAGGACCTCAACCATGGCCAGATACACAGAGGTGACCCAGGACCTCAACCATGGCCAGATACACACAGAGGTGACCCAGGACCTCAACCATGGCCAGATACACACAGAGGTGACCCAGGACCTCAACCATGGCCAGATACACACAGAGGTGACCCAGGACCTCAACCATGGCCAGATACACACAGAGGTGACCCAGGACCTCAACCATGGCCAGATACACACAGAGGTGACCCAGGACCTCAACCATGGCCAGATACACACAGAGGTGACCCAGGACCTCAACCATGGCCAGATACACACAGAGGTGACCCAGGACCTCAACCATGGCCAGATACACACAGAGGTGACCCAGGACCTCAACCATGGCCAGATACACACAGAGGTGACCCAGGACCTCAACCATGGCCAGATACACACAGAGGTGACCCAGGACCTAACCATGGCCAGATACACAGAGGTGACCCAGGACCTCAACCATGGCCAGATACACACAGAGGTGACCCAGGACCTCAACCATGGCCAGATACACACAGAGGTGACCCAGGACCTCAACCATGGCCAGATACACACGAGGTACCCAGGACCTCAACCATGCCAGATACACAGAGGTGACCCAGGACCTCAACCATGGCCAGATACACACAGAGGTGACCCAGGACCTCAACCATGGCCAGATACACACGAGGTGACCCAGGACCTCAACCATGGCCAGATACACACAGAGGTGACCCAGGACCTCAACCATGGCCAGATACACACAGAGGTGACCCAGGACCTCAACCATGGCCAGATACACACAGAGGTGACCCAGGACCTCAACCATGGCCAGATACACACAGAGGTGACCCAGGACCTCAACCATGGCCAGATACACACGAGGTGACCCAGGACCTCAACCATGGCCAGATACACACGAGGTGACCCAGGACCTCAACCATGGCCAGATACAAGGGGACCCAGGACCTCAACCATGGCCAGATACACACAGAGGTGACCCAGGACCTCAACCATGGCCAGATACACACAGAGGTGACCCAGGACCTCAACCATGGCCAGATACACACAGAGGTGACCCAGGTGACCCAGGACCTCAACCATGGCCAGATACACACAGAGGTGACCCAGGACCTCAACCATGGCCAGATACACACAGAGGTGACCCAGGACCTCAACCATGGCCAGATACACACAGAGGTGACCCAGGACCTCAACCATGGCCAGATACACACAGAGGTGACCCAGGACCTCAACCATGGCCAGATACACACAGAGGTGACCCAGGACCTCAACCATGGCCAGATACACACAGAGGTGACCCAGGACCTCAACCATGGCCAGATACACACAGAGGTGACCCAGGACCTCAACCATGGCCAGATACACACAGAGGTGACCCAGGACCTCAACCATGGCCAGATACACACAGAGGTGACCCAGGACCTCAACCATGGCCAGATACACACAGAGGTGACCCAAACAAAAAAAAAACAGAGGTGACCCAGGACCTCAACCATGGCCAGATACACACAGAGGTGACCCAGGACCTCAACCATGGCCAGATACACACAGAGGTGACCCAGGACCTCAAAACCATGGCCAGATACACACAGAGGTGACCCAGGACCTCAACCATGGCCAGATACACACAGAGGTGACCCAGGACCTCAACCATGGCCAGATACACACAGAGGTGACCCAGGACCTCAACCATGGCCAGATACACACAGAGGTGACCCAGGACCTCAACCATGGCCAGATACACACAGAGGTGACCCAGGACCTCAACCATGGCCAGATACACACAGAGGTGACCCAGGACCTCAACCATGGCCAGATACACACAGAGGTGACCCAGGACCTCAACCATGGCCAGATACACACAGAGGTGACCCAGGACCTCAACCATGGCCAGATACACACAGAGGTGACCCAGGACCTCAACCATGGCCAGATACACACAGAGGTGACCCAGGACCTCAACCATGGCCAGATACACACAGAGGTGACCCAGGACCTCAACCATGGCCAGATACACACAGAGGTGACCCAGGACCTCAACCATGGCCAGATACACACAGAGGTGACCCAGGACCTCAACCATGGCCAGATACACACAGAGGTGACCCAGGACCTCAACCATGGCCAGATACACACCGAGGTGACCCAGGACCTCAACCATGGCCAGATACACACAGAGGTGACCCAGGACCTCAACCATGGCCAGATACACACAGAGGTGACCCAGGACCTCAACCATGGCCAGATACACACAGAGGTGACCCAGGACCTCAACCATGGCCAGATACACACAGAGGTGACCCAGGACCTCAACCATGGCCAGATACACACAGAGGTGACCCAGGACCTCAACCATGGCCAGATACACACAGAGGTGACCCAGGACCTCAACCATGGCCAGATACACACAGAGGTGACCCAGGACCTCAACCATGGCCAGATACACACCAGAGGTGACCCAGGACCTCAACCATGGCCAGATACACACAGAGGTGACCCAGGACCTCAACCATGGCCAGATACACACAGAGGTGACCCAGGACCTCAACCATGGCCAGATACACACAGAGGTGACCCAGGACCTCAACCATGGCCAGATACACACCGAGGTGCCCCAGGCCCACCCCCACATGGCCAGATACACACCGAGGTGACCCAGGACCTCAACCATGGCCAGATACACACAGAGGTGACCCAGGACCTCAACCATGGCCAGATACACAGAGGTGACCCAGGACCTCAACCATGGCCAGATACACACCGAGGTGACCCAGGACCTCAACCATGGCCAGATACACACCGAGGTGACCCAGGACCTCAACCATGGCCACATTCCCCACGGGTGGAACAGTACTTCTACCATGACCAGATACACGCTGGGGTGACCCAGGACCTATACCATGGCCAGACACCCACAAGTGACACAGCACATCTATCATTACCAGACACTCACGGAGGCGACTCAGTACCTTCACCATGACCCGATATCCCACAGATGAGCCAGGACCTTCGAGATACCCACAGAGATGACCCAGCACCTCCAGCATGACCTACTGTGACCCGTGATTCCAACATATGACCACTCACCGGTCGGCTCGTGTTTGATTGCCTTTATCCGCTTTGAGGCGGCCTTGACCTTGGCCCGCGCCCCTGCGGTGCCGTCCCTCGGTGGCTGTCGGCCGGCGCCTGTACGAGTGACTCGGATCAGTCGGCTGACGCGCGAGTGCGCACCAACTATCATGGAAGACGGACACGGCGATCGGCACACTATCACGGAACACACAGGTGGCGACGGTAGCCTCTCGTCAGGCGATGGGATACACCGAGTTGTAGCCTCTCGTTAGGGACAGGATACACCGAGTTGTAGCCTCCCGTTAGGGACATGATACACTGAGTTGTAGCCTCTCGTTAGGTGATGGAATACACTGAGCTGCAGCCTCTCGTTAGGCGATGGGGTACACTGAGCTATAGCCTCTCGTTAGGCGATGGCATACACTGAGCTGCAGCCTCTTGTCAGGTGATGGAATGCACTGACCTATAGCCTCTCGTTAGGTGATGGGACACACTGAGCTGCAGCCTCTCGTTAGGCGATGAAATACACTGAGCTATAGCCTCTCGTTAGGTGATGGGATACACCGAATACGTCCAGTCACATAAGATCATGTTCTGAGCAGGGACTGACGTCAGACACGAGCTGGACCCCGTTGACCTGCCGATGCACGTTCCTACACCCGGCTGAACACGAGTTGTGTGCCTGGATCAAAATAAAAGCGGTGAAATGGGTCCAAAATATTCCCACTGAAGGAAGAAAGAACACCGTCATGATAGGTACTTGGCACAAAATAACACCTTGATATAATTGCTCGAAAATATCAGGGTGGTTTTGCGTGGTTGTTCCAAAACACACGTACAAGCATGCAATGCGAAGTACTATATTTCATGCTACATCAAACTGATTCACGACAAAGCAGATACTTCGTCCGGTTTTAATAATACAGTTAGCAAGTATGCAACAAATGCATGGCAGCATACAGAAAACGGTGCATAGCCAGTACATCGCAGTTGCGCAGCTGCTGGCAGCAGGCGTCATGGCAAGCCATAGATTACCTTAACCCACCAATACCTAGCTCCAATACCAAGCTATGGGTCACCATCGCAGTTGCGCAGCTGCTGGCAGCAGGCGTCATGGCAGCAGGCGTCATGGCAAGCCATAGATTACCTTAACCCACCAATACCTAGCTCCAATACCAAGCTATGGGTCACCATCGCAGTTGCGCAGCTGCTGGCAGCAGGCGTCATGGCAAGCCATAGATTACCTTAACCCACCAATACCTAGCTCCAATACCAAGCTATGGGTCACCTTACTCCACCAATACGCGGTACCAATACTAAACTATGGATCACCTACCCCACCAATATACGCGGCACTGATACCAAGCTATAGATTAACCTACCCTACCAATACGCGACACCAATACCAAGCTATAGATTACCTTGTACATTACCTTGGAGTACATGAGATTATAGCGATACCAAGCTATAGATCCCCTTCTCCATTAACAAGCGCCCTGGAGGGCCTCTGAGAATTACGCGCACTGGAGGGGGGGGGGGGCGGATTTCGCCCCCCCTAAGATATCGGCTCCTAGTAAAGCTGGAGGAACGAAATTCGCAGGGTGGATGGGCACGGTAGTGAACTCTATTGTGTGCAATTTTCGTGACATTAGGTCAATATCTTCAAGGTCAAATGAGGTCAGATTGGCAAAATTTTCCGGTTTTGCGTGGCTTGGCTTGTCATCGTTATGGATCGCTGTGATTGTGTTTAAATGCTCAAAAATTGGCATCAATGATGTTTTGGACATTACTAATGATGCAATGCAGATGATAGACCCAACATTTGACCTCAGGTCACCTACATAGCACCACTTTATCAGGTCAGTTACCTGTTCCAGTTACCGGAACCGGCCGCCCGCCAGACCGCTCCGTCGGGCAGCTCGGAGCAATCGGCTTCGTGAAGAAGGGAGTGAAGTACATGAATAAAGTATGGAAACGCAATGATAAACGGTACAAATGACAACCAGTAGTGCATTTATGGCAACATTCCAGTTGATCAAGTTTGGTTCCATTAACCTGTCATGAACTTGACCTGACTTGACCTTAGTGACCTAACATGACCTTGAAACTATACAGCATATCAATATGCATCAAACAAGTCCCTAGTGTTGCCTAGAACACTTCCCTTTTGTCAGTATACTGGGAGCGCATCTGCGCCGATTTTTGTGGTCTGGCGCTATAACATTTTTTGATTTTAGCGGCCCCTAACTTGAAAAATTTTCGGGCGATTTCCATTTTTCTTGCTTTAAACGACGCGCCGTTCATTTTTAAGCAGGTACACCGAAAATCGCGTTTATCGACCGGTAAAATCTGCAGTTATTTGCGAAAAACCGGAGGGGTGGGCGGATTTCGCCCCCCCCCCCTCCAGTGCGCGTGTTAATACCCGGCACCAATACCAATATATAGATTACCTTAGACATTACCTTGGAGTACATGAGATTATAGCGATACCAAGCTATAGATCCCCTTACCCCATTAATGCGCGGCACCAATACCACATTATATATTGCCTTACCCCACCAATACGCGGCACCAATACCAACCTATAGATTACCTCAGATACTACCTTGGATTACATTATATCATAACAATACCAAGCTATAAATTCCCTTGCCCCACAAATACACAGTATCAATACCAACCTATAGACTCCCGTACCACACCAATACGCGGCGTCAATACCAAGCTATAGATTCCTTACCCCACCAATACGCAGCACCAATACCAAGCTATAGATGTCCTACCCCACCAATACACAATGCACCAATACGGCACCGATGCGACAAACCATCAACACCTTGCAGCCATGCAAAACAGAGGATGATGTCAGCCAAGCGATGAAGCCGGAGGAATCGGAAGGCAGACATGCAGTGACAGCAGATGCTGGATACCGATCACACGACACGGGCCCGTCGTTGGGGTCTCAACTGTTCGAAGGCAAACTAAACATGATACTGAAATAAAACACATGTAAACTGCCACCGTCGGACACTCACTGTCTGTGTCGTCGCTCCGGTGTTGAGGGCTACTCCGAGTCGGCCTCCCTCTGCTACACCTGTCACACCGGTTAGCCTCCCTCTGCTACACCTGTCACACCGGTTAGCCTCCCCCTGCTGCACCTGTCAGACCGGCTAGCCTCCCTCTGCTACACCTGTCACACCGGTTAGCCTCCCTCTGCTGCACCTGTCAGACCGGTCAGTCTCCCTCTGCTACACCTGTCACACCGGTTAGCCTCCCTCTGCCGCACCTGTCACACCGGTTAGCCTCCCTCTGCTGTACCTGCCATACCGATCAGTCCCCTCTGCTGCACCTGTCATACTCATCAGCCTCCCTCTGCTACACCTCTCATACCCATCAGCCTCCCTCTGCTGCACCTGCCATATCCATCAGCCTCCCTCTACCACGCCTGCCATACAGGTCAGCCTCCCTTTGTCACACCTGCCATACCGATCAGCCTCCCTCTGCTACATCTGTCATACCCATCAGCCTCCCTTTACTACACCTGCCATACAGGTTAGCCTCCTTCTGCTACACCTGCCATACAGGTCAGCCTCCTTCTGCCATATTTACCATATCAGTCAGCCTCCCTCTGCTACACCTGCCATATCGAACAGCCTCCCTCTGCTACACCTGGCATACCAATCAGCCTTCCTCTGCTACGCCTGCCATATAGGTCAGACTCCTTCTGCTACACCTACCATGTCGGTCAACTTCCCTCTGCTACACCTGTTATACCGATGAGCTTCCATCTTCCATATCTACCGCATTGGTCGGCATCCATCTGCCACATCTACCATGTCGGTCAGCCTCCCTCTGCTACATCTGTCATACCCATCAGCCTCCCTTTCCTACACCTGCCATACAGGTCAGCCTCCTTCTGCTACACCTGCCATGTCGGTCAACCTCCCTCTGCTACACCTGTCATATGGAACAGCCTCACTCTGCTACACCTGCCATACCGGTCAGTGTTTCTCTACCATACCTGCCACACCGGTCAGCCTGGAGCCAAGAATGGCGGCAATGAATCACACCAGCGTTTATTGAAAATGTAATTGAAAGCTCCCAGCTGGAGAATAGAAACACCTCGCAGCGACAAGCTTCGGATTTCGCAACCTATTATTGCACCCAAGTCGCTACTCAAAAATAGCACCACACCAGCCACAGTATTGGGGGGTTTAGGGGCGCATCGACTGCAGTGGTCATGCAGCTCAGCAACGGTCTGATTGTCACCGGGAAAGGCCGAGTGACTCTCACAACGCACTGCATCAGTTGTGCTCCGCACTGCGCAACTGCGCATCAGTTGTGCTCCGCACTGCGCAACTGCTAGGAAGACGAGTCAACAAGCAGACACACAGGAGGCCGCCTACCGAGCTCACCCCTTGGGTGGTGTCTGACTGGCACATGAGATCTCTGCCGGACAGGGAGCCACGCTGCCGCACACCCTGAGAGCCAGTCGGACTGCGGCTCTCCTGAGAACGTCAGGGTGAGCCAGCTCATCACCTGGTTCTCAGATCACCTGGTTCTCAGATCACCTGGCGCTCAGATCACCTGAGCCGCCTACAGGGGGCTGCTCCCGTCGGTGACGCGGAGCTGACGCCTCGCAGTTAGGTGGTTATTTGGGCTTAGGGGCGCATCGACTGCGTTGGTCATACAGCGCACATGGTGCCTCGCAGTCACCAGCACTGCAAAATGTGGGCTTCTTTCGGTTTTGAGGTAACCTCCTTGCAAACCGTAGTTAGATATAATTGACGAATCCTTCAGAGTTAATTTTTGGTCTATAGGCCTCGACGAAACAATCGAAATGATCGGTACTTTTCGTGGCTGATAAAGGCTCGTGATCGAAAATTAGTTCCAAAACAATGAAGCATCATATACCAGTCAACTTCACTCGTCAACTGAACTTCCATGCCAACTCAACCGGTAGATAACAACCCACCCCCTCAGAGTTTGCTTAAGCTTTGTCCAGGGATTTATCTTAGTCTCTGAACACGATTCGTGGAGTTGTATGTCTGCCCAGTATTTGGTTGCGTACGGTGATGTAAAAATATGACGCCGTGCCACGAACTGATGTTTTTAAACTGATGTTTCTCTGGAACGGGAAACGTGTTCTTGTATCTGAAAACTGCTAACATGTGACGATGTGCAATATTTAAAGATCGATGCACCAACATAACCTGTTTTTAATTGAACACATCCTTAACTAAAATGTATCAAATATCGATTTGCAAATAACACCACGTCTCAATGTGCCTTAAAGATCGATTTTCCAATTCTACGCTCGATTTCACCCCGGCACCACAGATAAATGGAGTGAGATCTGAACTCGAACACTGTGCACAAATCCGTACAGACGGGCGGGCGCGCGCGGCGCGGAGGCGGTTGTGCGGTGCGCCAGCCGGTCCGGGTCCCCGCCATGCGATTGAGCCCGGGTCACGTCAGACAGACGGTCTGTCGCTCTACCCTGAGCCTTAGTTACTTACGATACCGCAGGAGTCCGAACCACAACGGTGTCCATGCGTCAGAGCGTTGGGAAATTTACTGACGGTGTAACAAGGGTCATTGCCAATCTGACAAGACGCAACTACATGGTGCACCAGCTACCTCCAGAGCCTGAAGTCCGGGTTTCCTCCAGATCGGGCGATAACTTTGGGAGACTTTTCCGATAACTATTCTTTTGTGGTTCAAGATGCCGCTTAGGGGTACCACAGAGAGTGCGCACAGGAGACTGTTCACACATTTGTTTTTGTACCGCAGCTGTCGATGAAGCGGCTAATGCCAAAAGTCACTGTGCTATCGGTGACAGCGCCCAATATAGAACCGACTCAGCATATGCACATCTTTCAATTTGAGGTGATGCAGCGTGTTAAATCCTCAAAGATCAACATAGCAAGGTACACTATTTCACGGATGGATGCGCAGTCCAATACATAAACAAATACATCAAACACGCATGGAAGCCTAGCCTATTGAACTCTTCCTTCATAAGGAAGACGGGAACTTGACTAGCGAGTGGCACTTCTTCGCGACTTGTCACGGCAAAGGACCTTATGCCGGCATTGGCGACACAGTACAGCGACTAACCACACGCGCCCAGTCTACAGTGCTCTGAATCGAACCAAATCCTAATGTCACCAGCTACGTTTGAGTTCTGCTCGATGTCCATACCGGATGAGTACACAAGCGTGTTGTTATTACTTTTAATGCTTAACATGCGCCATTTTGTGACGGGGTCGATGGTGAGTATCTAAGATAACAAATCATAAGACTGAGATTATAATTTTCCACTAATGTACTTGCAAATCATAGGACATGTTCCATTCACACATTTACCTATACTATTTGTACCGCTTGAGTGCTTACTGCACTTCGTTATACGAGCAATCATAGTATTATAGCGAATAGAACCGCTGCATGTGCTCTTTGATAATTTCCCTTTTGCCCATTTGCTCTTGCCGAGATTCAACACTGTTGCCCACCCCGCAACAGTTCGCGAATCTTAGAAATCGATCCCCATTGTACAGACAGCCAGTTCAAAATGATCAGTTGGTGGTGTGACGTCATATTTTGCGGCACCATTCAGAACAAACAGATGGTTACATAAATCTAATAGTCTCAAAATCGTGTTCGGGGCCTACGATAACCGCGTGAGCTGAATATAAGCAAAATCTTAGGTGATGTGGTGCTAATTGTATCTCCACCAGTTGAGTTGGTATGGAATGGTCCATATTTAAATTTAAATTCTAAGGGAGTTATTTCAAAACAAAGGGAAATCCATACCCTTGCCCCACACATTCCAAACACTAAATGGCGCAAGATGTGGTGCATCTCAACTTTGCACGAGCTGTGCTAGCCACGCAACCGTTGCAAATTATGCGCGCAAACCCGAGGGAGCCTCCCAGTAGAAAACACAGTGCCACCGACTGTCCGTGAGAAGGCAACACACACCTGCCGAATCCGCTTCGGTGCACCGGGTTCACCTCTAATCAGTTGGTCTGAGCAGATTCCGCTCCATGGTTACCAATGTGGTAAACATGCAGCAGAACTCCATCCATCTGTCGTCTGTCCATCCTCCCCTCCCTCCCCATATGTCAGTCTCTATGTGGTGTATCAGTCTCCTGTCTCTCTGCGGTACATCAATCTCTCTATGACAGCAGTCTCCTGTCTCTTTGCGGTATGTCAGTCTCTCTATAATGTCAGTCTCCTGTCTCTCCTCTGCGGCACGTCAGTCTCTCTATGATGTCAGTCTCCTGTCTCTGCGGTACGTCAGTCCTGTGGTGCATCAGTCTCCTGTCTCTCTATGGTACGTCAGTCTCTCTATGACGTCAGTCTCATGTCTTCCTGCGGTACGATGATATATCTGCGGCGTGTCTGTACGCCATGTTACGTTATTCAAACGACTATGTTAGATGCCACGGCCCTATCCATAGGATATCCAGCAAACATTGAGACGCAACTAACGAGCGGCGATGGGGTCGAGCGGCGAGTCCGGGGAAATGCGAGTGGTGCTTGGTGACGGCTCCACCGCCGCTGCCAGTCTGCACAGATTCCGCGCACGGCTCCAGCTGCTAGGCGAGTTGCCACCAAACAGCACCCGTCAGATGACAACAGTCAACACCATCACTCGACAGCAGACACCAGGACCACACCAGCTGCCGCTCGCATGGAGAGCCCAGCGTGCGCCGCCGGCAGAGAAGCAGCGCCCAGCGTGGAAAGCAAAGCATTGGACACCAGACAAGCTGAGCCACGACCAGCAACCAGCACCAGCACCAGGGCCCAGCACCAGCGCCAGGAACCGGCACCACCAGACAAGCTGAGCTACCACCTGACACGAACCACCACCAGCACCAGCACCAGGACCCAGCATGACAATTTCAGTTCCATAGACAACCACTCACTGGGACCTTTATCAGCCAGGTTATCGGTCAAATATTGCTGCAATCGGCCAGAGTTTCGGGCCATCTTGCGCTTCTTCTCCTCAATTCCATCTGCAGCAACACACTGCGGTCAGAGGGGGTATTGCCACCACACCAGTCCTCACTGGCCAACACACCGACATCGGGGGCGGGGGGGGGGTACTGCCACCACACTAGTCCTCACTGGCAAACACACCGACGTCAGAGGGGGGGGGTACTGCCACCACACCAGTCCTCATTGGCCAACACATCGCGCGATCAGTCACAACAGCACGCTCTGAATACGCCACTACGAAGAGAGGCAGCACGCCGCCAACAAACACTCACGTCAGCTACATGGTCGCAAATCGTTAGACTAGATTCGTTGCAGAACTGAGCTAGTGGTGGATCGAGCCGAAACATCTCCACCAGTTATGGTAAAGCTGATCAGAGTGGGGAAAACGTACCCAAAACGCTAGTGTACACGCAGGGAACGCCGCAACGAAACACTGCCGGGAAAATGAGCCGAAACCTTCCAGTCCAGCTGTCCACAGCCGCCGGAACCGTGTGCTGCTTGTGTTAACACGTCAAAACGGCACTGATTCTACTCTGGTCCAATCTATCAGACCACGGTGTCAGCCTCACCCAGGACACCACCGCAATCGAACTATTCAGCAGACGGCCAGGTCAGTCTCACCCAGGTTACTACCGGCATCAAACTAATCAACATAACGCCAGGTCAGGCCCGCCCAAGCCACCACCGGCATCAAGTCAATCACCACTTTGCGATGAACACTGGCCAACAATGCCCAGTTCTGGACCGATGAACCAATCAAAATGCGGCCAGACTACCCTGAACCATTTACCACCTAGGGTCCAGATACAAACAAACTGGGGTACAACAAACAAATTACCAGCAAAGGTCCAGATACAAACAAACTGGGATGCAACAGACAAATTAACAGCTGAGGTCCAGATACAAACAAACTGATCGGCGACCAACTGCAAACACCACCGAACAGAGAACCTCCAGCTGCGTAGATGGCACACCACCGAGTCACGTCCACGGCCGACCTGAATCGCTCCCGACAGTGGCGACCTGCCGCACGTCCGGCGCCGCGGACGGCCGCCGGACGGCGTCCGAGCCGCCAGCTGACGCGCGCCTACACGTACAGGTCGAGCACAGTGGTCGGTATGGACGTGACGCTGCCCCAGCGGCCGACCCAGGCGGCGTAGATCGCCTCGTCTTCGTGGCACGGCCTGGTCGGGCGCGGCGACACCGCGCTCTCCAAGTCGAAGTAGGCCAGGCTGGTCTCGTCGAACTCGGACGCCGACGCCAGCGGCGCCACGCCCGCGTACAGCGCCGCCTGTTCGGCGCGCTCGTAGTCTCCGTTACCGACGTCGGCCGCTAGGTGTCCGGCGGCGGCCGGCGGCGAGGTGTGCCGCGCCGCCGCCCGCTCGCTCTTGCAGAGCGGCTCGTGCGGCTCGGGCGGCTCGGGCGGCTCGGGCAGCGCGTACTGGGGCGAGTCGGTGTGCGCCGCGCCGCGGTGATGCCGCTTGGGCGGCAGCGGCGGCTGCTCCGCCGGTTGACCGGGCCGCGCCGGCGTGCTCAGCTGGTCCAGCACGGACCACGTGAGCTCGGCCGAGCGGCGGCCGTCGTCGCACGTGGTGCGCTTGGCGACCGGCAGCTCGCCCTCCTCCCAGCTGAGCAGCCGGTGGAACAGCGACACGTGCGTCTTGCCGCGCTTGAACGACCAGAACGGCCTACCTGAGTCGAGCGGTGTGAAGTTGAAGGGCCGCGCCTCGCTGCACTGTTTGTCGGACGGTCGGCGCAGCTGGATCTGCACACGCGCGGGCGACTCCAGCTACCGGCACAGGGGTGAGGGGTGACGTCACACGCACGGGCGACTCCAGCTGCCGGAACAGGGGTGAGGGGTGACGTCACACGCACGGGCGACTCCAGCTTCCGGCACAGGGGTGAGGGGTGACGTCACACGCACGGGCGACTCCAGTTGCCGGCACAGGGGATGAGGGGTGACGTCACACGCACGGGCGACTCCAGCTACCGGCACAGGGGTGAGGGGTGACGTCACACGCACGAGCGACTCCAGCTTCCGGCACAGGGGTGGTGCCACACCTGACGGTATGCATGTAGAGCGGGGCTTGCTATCGTGTGCATACACACATACACACGGGTACTGGCACGCACACACGCACACGTGTATACTTCGGAATAAGCCGAACTGGCTACCCTCCATTTCACACCCCATACCCAGGACAGGGTGCAGCTAATTCTCCTCCTTTTCTCACTCCTTACTCAACTCCTCCAAATTCACATGTATTGCGCTCACTCATGGCAGGGCAACACAACCCCTAACTGCTGTATATTAGCTGACGGACAAGTCGTGCATATACGCGCATATGCATATGTGCATGTATATGTAAATGTGCGTGTGCATGTGTATTTCTATGATAGCTGCCAAATGTGTTGGGGGAATAGTCCGCCGTGAGGACTATACAGGCATAGTATTTCCGTCGGGGTCGATGTAATGGTACGGCGCATCCACGTGCACGTTTTTGCACACTTTTCCATTAGTTACCGTCACACGCCACAATCGGACAGTCCATAACCCCGAACTTTGGTCGGGGTATACTTATCACGCTCAATCAATAGTTTTGGCGTTCAGCAGCGAAGTGGGGTAAATCGTGAGCCAGTGAAGCATGAGTACATATTTTGACCAGGGCACTTCTGAATTTCGAACGTCGCGAGTTATTGCCAAAAAAGAAGCGGTGCGCGGGTGTCCTATACCATAGACCATTTCACAAGTCGTACTACGCTGAGATTTTAGGAAAACATGCGTCCGACAGGGCATCAACTTATGCCCATACCAGAGTATGGTGCACTACATCACCGTGATGCTGTAGTGCAACAATTCAGCTCAACAGGGTAGGCTTGGAGTCCGGAAACTCAGTCCCGAGCTGCTCAACAGTTTAGAGAGTATATTTTTTTACGAACAAGTGTTAGTTCTTTAGTCTACATGTCTGCGATAGCCCTCGCACACACATACGCCCCTTTGTCATCATTGGGTGTTTCTATGAAGATTGGTACAGCAACCCCCTTTGGAGAGCAACACAAAATCACGTTGAGCCTGCACGTTCTTGCAACTTGCTCAATGCCTTCACATATGGGTCAACGGCTAATCTCTCAGCCCAAGGGACTCGGGTTTTCAAGTCTGAAAGTGCCATGCATAAAAAGATGGATGTGCACTGTTGTGCCGTCGTCCGGCTGGTCGGCCGAGAGGCGATGTCACACACTGAGGTATATTACGCACACATTCCCTGAGCACACTGCGAGAGCCCACACTCTCTGGACACAACATACGAAATACCCTCGAGGAGCGTACAATAGAACATAGCGGCCAATCGGCAATTAACATTGGGCTGGTACACACCGGGTAGCAGCCAATCACGAGCCAGGGCCGGGGCTGGTCACAGGGCGGCGGGCAGCGGACGCCGCGGCGGTGGACCAGCCCCGGCCACGCGGTCACCGGTCGGCGGTGGGCCGGCTCCGGCCACGCGGTCACCGGTCGGCGGTGGACCGGCTCCGGCCACGCGGTCACCGGTCGGCGGTGGACCGGCTCCGGCCACGCGGTCACCGGTCGGCGGTGGACCGGCTCCGGCCACGCGGTCACCGGTCGGCGGTGGACCGGCTCCGGCTGCGCGGTCACCGGTCGGCGGTGGACCGGCTCCGGCCACGCGGTCACCGGTCGGCGGTGGACCGGCTCCGGCCACGCGGTCACCGGTCGGCGGTGGACCGGCTCCGGCCACGCGGTCACCGGTCGGCGGTGGACCGGCTCCGGCTGCGCGGTCACCGGTCGGCGGTGGACCGGCTCCGGCCACGCGGTCACCGGTCGGCGGTGGACCGGCTCCGGCTGCGCGGTCACCGGTCGGCGGTGGACCGGCTCCGGCCACGCGGTCACCGGTCGGCGGTTAGGCTGTGCCGCCAAGCCGATCGGGCCTACTCACTCACGGAAGAACAGGATATATATTCTTGGACATCAGGAAAACAACTCTCCGATCAGTATACACATTTAACTGTCCATGCAAAGCATGCCATTTCCCTTGTTTTGGTGGAATTTATTGTGCTCCATTTCTTCTGCATAGTGTTATAAGACAACTAGATGCCTGGAAAAAAACGAGACTGTATGATGTACTGGCATTGTCGTTTGTGGACCTAGTACTCAGCAAGTCACAGTGTCTCCATTCGGACTAAATTTGGTAATATGTGTGTCGACTCCTGCTTAATATACATTTACGATTGTATGTAGCAAGCGGTTCAGTGTATAAATGGATAGTCTATGCGTCATCATGCCATATATGCAGTGTTTCAACTTCGCACAGAGGAGTCTGCGCGCAACTATAGAAAACTATTGCAATCTTAGAGAAACTTTTACACATTCCCAAGCACAGTGACCACGTCCTTTGTGAATTCTGAATGCTTCACCCTGATTGACAAGAGGCAAGAGTGAGAAAATGTATCATTCTGTGTGCCACTGTACAGCCAATTCGGAACACTTTGGAGCAATGCATCAATTCGCTGTGGTAGCGGAACACCGGAAGCTCTGCCCAGCGGTGCACTGGAACATTTACTTGATAATGCAGTCGATGTAGACCAAACAGCACGCTCAAGTCGCCGCTGTCGGGATTCAATTCATGACCTGCCAAGCATCCCTTCATCAGCTATGCTTCTGTGTCAGCCCAGCACCGCAGCGTCGTCGCTCTTAGAAAGTCGCGCTGTTGTTTATCCAAGGAAGTTGCAGCGTCGTCGCTCTGAGCAAGTCCAGCGTCGTCGCTCTGACAAAGTCGCCCTGATCAAGGCACCAGCGTCGCCCACTCAGCACCCGCTGGATGTTGGAGAACTCACCTCCAACGACGAGTACCGAGGCGTTTGGAAGCAGATGGCCACCTGTTTGTGCACGTCGGCGGGCAGGAACTCGCCGAATGCCTCCCAGTGCAGCCGGTTGTCGCGCACCTCGAAAAACCGCACCTCGATGTCGTCTGAGGACAGAAGCCGCGTGACGTCACATCGGCACGTCACGGCGAGAAACTCAGCTCGTGGAAAACTGTGACGTGGTTGAACGTCAGACGGCATGTCAAACGTCGATGTCAGCGGGAGGGCACGCCTGACAAGAATGGAGCATACAGACAAGAGAGAGCTACACACCAAGCTGTCCTTCTGCAGGTACTTTGTCTCGAAGCAAAATGTCCACCACATTTGCAGCCTAGTTACTGAGAGGAGTGCGTCACCGACCTTTGGCCACCTTGTCACAGAGTAGGATGATGTCCTTGCCGCCAGCCACCGACGCCGAACAGTCTGATAGCTTGAATATGACCAGGTCACACATAGACTCTGCAGGTCAGAACGCACCGTGGTCAGAACAATATCCGCATTTAGAAACAGTTAAATGTGTATGCAATCATACCATACACATCAATGGACTATCATACCAAATGTAAAACATAACAAAATACTTCATTTTCGCGCATATTTATGGAGCAGCCCCCCCCACTCCCCTCCCCAGCGACAAAAAGCGGATCATGATATTCCCGCACGTCAAACGACGTATCTGATCTACATCAAAACGGCCTCGTGCAAGCTGCTGGCAAGTGAATATCGCGTGGCGCACTGTCAGTATCGTCAAGCAGCGGGTACACTGCGGCCTCACATCGTCACAAAGGAGACAACGGTGGACACCGTTAGGGATGGCCAAGCTGAAACATTCTCCCGCAACCGACACCCGGCCCCTTGTGGCGCCAAAACTGGCATGACGCGCCAACAAAGCTGGGCCACAAGCAGCCAAGGCTTCAGTGTGGTGTGTAGACCTTGGTGAGTAGATAGTGACGGCGCCGCCTGGGGAAGCCGAAGGAGAAGCGGACCACCATCGTTGGAGAAAAGACTTCAACACTTGACATGGGGCACACGGTGTTGACCAGAGGCCCAGACCATGAGACCAAATATTGACCGGACGAATCCTAGAGCTAACGAGAAGACCGCAACACGCTGCAGGGGTGTTGGGTGAGAAGACCTGACAAGGAGTGCCAGGACAAAGAGAAGGGATGAGCAGACTCCACAATATAGTCTGAGGCTCCAGAACAGGAGGCCTATCAGCATTGATAGCAGGGGTCTAGAGCTCTCGAATGTTTCCCTAAGCCAGGCAGAAGGCCCCTTATACCTCTTGGAGATCAGCCGAAAGATGCTTGACAGGAGACACTTAGAGAGCAAGGCCAACGCACCCGGGGGGGGTAGATGGGAGCTTTCGCACGTCGTAAAGCAGGGTGAAAACACATAACATTCTGCCCACTGAAGTTTCCGGAGGTCCTAAGCACAATAATTTTCCCGGAAAATCCGGAAAGGCCCTACAGTGCAAGAGTGAGAACTACAAAGCCGACAACTAGGTCACCTAGAAGACGCTCATTGTGTCCGGAGAACCCGGCAGGGCCATACAGTACAACAGCGAGAACTGCAGAGCCGTCACCTAGGTCACCTAGAAGATGCAGATTGTGTCCGGAGACCCCGGGAGGGTCCTACAGTGCGACAGTGAGGACTGCATAGCCGTCACCTAGGTCACGCGACGCCCAAAGATCGCCGCCGGTATACAGGATCGATGGCGCCCACGTACGCTCGTGACTCAGGGTTAGATGCGTGCGTCGGCAGACTAGTCACGCCCCCCCCCCCCCCCCCGCCCGCCCACGCACCACTGATTCACACCACAGGTCATCTCTGCTACCTTTGCTATAGACCACAGGGTGGCACTGCCCAGTGCGATACCCAGTGCCCAGTGGTGACGGTTTTGTTAGCGATCCAGTACCTGATGTGCGAGGCTTCCCTTTGGAAGCGGTCCCCAAGGGAGGGGTGGGGCGTGGGGTAGGGTGTGTTTCTTTTGGAAGCGAATTTGGGCACCCGAGACGGCCAGGAGGCGGCTTCATACTGTTGGGCACGAGCCAGGTTCTGCATTACGATTGGATGGTTAGTTAGTTATTTGGGCTTGACGGCGAATGGACGTCATCAGTAAGATAGCGCCCAACGGTTGGGTGGGATCGGCATCATGCCGACTGATATAGGTCGTGAATTGTTGTCGCGTTGACGAGGAACAACTATTCGTTGGACGCCTGTCGTTATAGATGTTAAGCTTCCGAACTCCGTTTTGTATTACTGCTGATGATGGCCTAGTGACGAAGCATGAACGGCACTGAACTAAGGTGTCGCCCACCCAGTACCCAGTGTCGGGCTGGCTAACGGAAGGGAGTTGGGCCAACGCAAGGGCCAACGTAAGGGAGTTGGCCGACGTCGGTTCGAGCTAAACTTTCATTTCTGTGGAAGACTGAGCAATTATGCCAATACAGGAGTGCCATGGGGACGTAGTGCTGCTGCGGACAGTGCACGAACACTACACAAACTCTCCTGGAATACGGATGGGATCCCCTGTGATGTGTTTATCGTACATTTGCCGCGCTATGGCAAAAATACACATGAGCAGCCCCGAGCATAACCAGTCCCATCTGACTCAATCCGACCCGACCCAACCCAATCCGACGCGTCCCAGCTCCGCCCCGACCCACTCCGACCTGACCCGACCCGACCCAACCCAATCCGACGCGTCCCAGCTCCGCCCCGACCCACTCCGACCTGACCCGACCCGACCCGACCCGACCCAACCCAATCGGATCCATTCCGATCTACTTCGCTGTGTCTCTGTCCCAACTTGGCTTTTGAACCATAATAACGTCTCCGCTACGTTGGTTTAAAATACTGTTTTTAGTCCCAAAGACCTCTAGTACTTTGGTTCGTACCAGCTTCCATGCCGATATTTATCCCAAGCACTCGCAATCTCTGTCCAAAGAGATGGTTCTGTGGACACACTTCTCGTACCACACAGGCAGCCGTGTATATTCGGCCGCCGATCACGTGGTTATGCCATCATGTCACGTGGTCATGTGATGATGCCACGTTGTTATGCCATCATGCCACGTGCTTGCCATCATGTCACGTGGTTATGTCATCATGCCACGTGGTCTGCGTGCCCCGAGGTCGGGCGATTGCGTGGCCAAGGTCAATTCGATGGAGGGTGCCGCGCTGAACGGTTGTGTGCGGCAAACACTGAGCGGGCAAGCTGTGAAACAAAAAGGCCGGTGAAACACCGCATCACCAGCGCTCGTTCGATTAGTCGGCAAAGTTAATTTGAGTTTTGGATGTTTCGGTAGACGAGCCCGATTTCGGTAAGAGTGCAGCCGATTTCGGCCGAGGCATGCCGTTCTTCAGTGCGCACGTGTCGAAGTTGGAGATTTTATTTCCGGGGTCGGGCTCCTTAGCCGAATACGGTACACATGTCCTGCTAAAAAAAACTGCACATCGCCAAGCCGAATTTTGATGATTTCGTACCAGGAAGATTACCACTGGTCTCGTTGTTGTGCATGTCTTATCTACTGCCCGATCGGTGAAATATATATATATATATATATATATATATATATATATATATATATATATATATATATATATATATATATATTTGTGTGTACCTGTGCATGCATGTATGTATGTATGTCTACGCGCGACATCATATTTATTCAGTGTTGAGTGGCAGTGAATGGAGCGATTATCAGGACCACTGCAACCGAAGCAGGGGGCTGTCACAGACACTGTATCAATGATTGATCGTTGGGGAGGTAGGGTGCGTACCAAGTGGGCCACATAGTTTGTTTGTTTGTTTATTGGGGCTTAGGGGCACATCGACTGCAGCGGTCATGCAGCACCCATAACATAGTCAGTCATACGGAAGCATCCAATCTAAAGTGGGCCATATCCCACACCATATTCATGTCCGCCGCACGCGAGATGTGGTCGCGCTTTCCATAACGGAAAGATTAGGGATATATAGGATCACTGGAGTCGGATGGTTTTCAATACCTGCATTCACCTGATATACGGATACGCTTGTAGAGAGAGAGAGAGAGTGGGGGCGGTGAGGTCTGTCGGGAATCGTACTCACTCTTGTCGAAGATGGCGTCCGACACGACTGGCTTGAGTGGCACCACAAACTTTCCGCGTTCACGACCTTCGACGAACACTTGGAAACACAGTCGCACCGTGTTCAGGTCTATCGTGGTCGGCTGCAGTCTGTGGTCGAAGCCGGCTGAAACGGCCCACGTACATGGTAAGGTAAGCAAATATGAAAATGCTAAAAGCGCAATAAACAAAATCGGTGAACTTCATGCTTATATGTCGTCTGAAAAACTAGCTTCGGTATGCATAACTAAGACATGGTTTGACGAACGAACTTTCTAGATAACTGGCAGGAATTTGAATTGACTGGCTACAGCATGCACACTGGGCAGTGCTCTGGCTGGGGAGTGGACAATGATCTGGCTGGGGAGTAGACCGAGATCTGCATGGGAAGTGTCGGGGCGGCCGACAGTCAACAGAAGCCCTACGACGACACTCCCCGCGCAAACACCGGGAGGCACATCCTCACCGAGGTATGTCCCTCCCGGACACCGTCAACTGTCCGAGATGTACCACCCGAACAGTTGAACGCGCATCCCTGGTACGCGCTTAACGTCGTCGGGAGGGCAAACCGTGCCCCGAGGACATCCTGGCGTCTGTCTCTCAAGTCATACCTCATGGCTGGCAAACCCAACCTCAACCCAATGGCTGAGTCGTCCACACAACCCAGTGAGATGTTGAGCCAGATCTGCACCTGGTGCGATTCGTCGTTAGTCTCACGAGTGTCCGTACTTCAATTCCTCTAGGTGCGACTTCTACAACTGTCTAGCGGACACGTTCTCACTCTGGCAAGGAGCGGTGCCCCCCCCACGGATGGGAGAACACGCTCCCTAGAAACACCACGTACTCACTCTGGAAGGGGTCCACCCGAATGGACTCGCGCAGCCGAAGCGACTCCTCGACGTCCTTCTTCTTGACGCACTGGATGCCCAGGTTCTGAAACGTCACCGACATGGTCTCGACGTTGATGTTGAGCGTGCAGACGCCCTTCTTGCAGCCGTCCTTGCCGACCAGGTTGTGCGGGTGCGGCCGGTACGGCGGGTCCTTGGTGACGCAGGAGACCACGACGACGGCCGGGCCCTGGTAGTTGGCCACCCTGATGCCGGGGAAGGTCTTGTTGTCGACCGTCGAGTTGGCGCCCGGGATGCTGCCGGCCGACCGACCCTCACACTCGTACCGGAACCGCAGCGCCTTCGAGGCGGGCTGCTCGGTGATGACCACCTCCGCCTGCCGCCTGCAACACACAACTGGCTCAGCCCCAGCAAGAGAACCGACTGACCACCTAGCCGCCGACGATGCAGCCGTCTGACGATGTCGCCATCAGAGCTGGTCCACAAGTCATGTGTTCACCTGCAGACCGAACTGAAATTGGGCGGACATTGAGTTGTTACTGAGGTTGTCTTCCCAGCCACAGCTGATCGGCGTTATATACTGCCGAAGCTACACGCTATCTTAGGCTTAACGCGCGAAGTGGGAAGTCGGTAGCGCAATGGTTAAGCTGAGCATCTCGCATGCAAGAGGTACGGAGTCCAATTACCCGCGATGCCCGCCCTTCCTGCCCAAGTGAGAGGCAGGATACGCTATATGGCCTCAGGTGCTGAGTGAGTCGTAGAGCCACAACCAACAAAACTCACCAAGTGGGCTGAAAAGGGCACATTTCCCCTGATCTTGTTTTCTGTGCAAAATGAAGAGAAGTGGATCGGCGCGGATATCAACTGTTTCCTCCATCTATCACATTATTGGTCATTGGATGGCAACACGGTTCTTAAGGTCAACCGGTAGTAATTGTGGATGCTGGCCTTTCTCGCGAATACTTCGCTTGTTATCCTTCCAACATTTTTGAAATCTAGTTTTTCTTGGTTGCTGTTTCTGTGGAGGTATATATTGCTGGTTCATCTTTGCGGTGCGAATAAGAAAATCACATGCCAAAGAGAACTCCAAGCATGTCAGGCCGTTGAAATCTTGCAAAGATGGCCGACCTGGCCTTGCTGTCTGGATTCCCATTATGCAAAAGCAAAACATGGCTGTCAAGTGCAACAAGGAGCCAGCTAGCCATATCAGGAACGATGGGGATATACTCGACACCAGTTTCAGTAGAAGACGTTGACCAGTTCAGGTAGAAGGCAGCTTCAAATATATGCCCTCTTCCCACCTTCGGTCGGTTAGCTGTCCAGTACATTTGTACATCATATGCAGCGGATCTGTGGGGTTACAGGTGAACCGAGTTGGGAGGTGGCTATCCGGATATAAATGTAAATATGACCTGAGGCATTGATGAATAATGTTCCATTTCGACAGGGATATTTTTTTCAAACTGGGTATAGTTAACGTACGTCGTGGACATTGCGTTCAATTGTCCAAAGCCCACTTGAAAATAGTGGGGAGAAATAAAATAATTCTGGATGATTGCATAAATAAACTAAAAAGCTAAGGGCGTTAAACACTTCCTAACAAAGATAAATCAAACCCAAGGCCAGCGAAAACTGCCTTATCAGGTGGGGAACATGTCACAGAGTACACACCAGGGGCGGATCGAGGAATTCAAATAGGGAGAGCAAATTTCCTCGGAGGGGCGCCTTCGGTGGGAACAATTCGTTGAGGGTGGGGGTGGGTGGGGGTTGCACTCGAGAGTAATGAAGGATAGCTTTCCTTCTAAAATGGGTGACTTTAGCTGCAAAATCAGTTGAGCGGGGGCGGGTTGGTGCACTGAAACCTTTCTAAATGACCGCCTCTACCGTAGTCTTTCACGGCCGGAAGGGAGCCACCTTTTCATGGGGAGGGGCGTATGCACCCAGTGCTCCCCCTCTGTATCCGCCCCTGGTACACGTGAGTAAATACAGAGTTGTGACCAAGACTCAGAGAAGCGTGAAGGCACGGAAACACGTGAAGACGCGGAAATGCGCGGAATACGAGGAGATAGGACATCAGGCGGGGTGCGGGAAGGAAGGTATAAACACGAGATAGATCCGATATATACGTGCTAGATATCACAGATATATGAAACATACGTGACATAAATACCAGATATACGTGAGAATGCACGGACAGGTGGAGAAACAAGGGACACGTCGGGTAGATCCGCGATGAGACACGATAATATCCTGCGATAGCATCCGGAAATGAGATACCACTGGCATGGTGTCATGGCCTTCCCCAGAGGTGCACGAAGGGGGAGGGGGCGGGGTCCAGCTTCCTGCTTAGCAACCGTGAATACACTAGATGGAACAAGAAACTTTCCATTTTTTTCTTCACAAAACCAGAAATTTTCGGAGCGTCGCGCGGCGAAAGCGGTCTCTGTTTCATGAAATATTTTTGGTCGGGCCTTTCTTTAGGAAAATCCTGGCTGCGTCCCTGCCTGCCCTCACACGCCGTCGGCTATGCTCAGATGCATTGACGACTGGCGTGATGTCATGGCCTTCCCCTCACACGCCGTCGGCTATGCTCAGATGCATTGACCACTGGCGTGATGTCATGGCCTTCCCGTCATATGCCGTCGGCTATGCTCGGCTGCAACGAGGCGCATCATACGGCACGTGGGCACAGTTTTGAGTGACAGCGACAACCACACACATGGGCGAACAGGCTGAGCACTAGTCCGCTGGCGAACATTCGGAGTCTGGTGAGCGGGGGAGGGGGAGGGGCGGTATGCAGCCCAGGTATCCTCGTCACCCACCCAAATCGAGCGGAGCGCATGAGAACATCTATCTTTATTTACGCCTCTTCAGGGAAAGGCATCTTTGAACCTCCCACTTTGGCAACGCTGCACTTGTTCGTGACGTGTTATCGATCGTGCCGCGGGTCGTCCAGGGGAAGGATCCCGGCGGCCCGTGCGCCGCTGGGTTGGCTCGGGCACTGACCGACACGTACCGCAGGAGGGTGTCCAGATTAGATGCACACCGAGGGTTCCCTCCCCATCACCACGCTCAAGGTCGAGATCACCCACCATACCGTCAGCGTACCACGAGAATAACACCGCAGATAACACACCGCGATGGGCGTGGCTGATCTGTGGGGGGACGTCCCGCGGGGTTGTGGTTGCTTGTGAGCGCATCGCTGAGCAAGAGCTCTGGGAGGGCGTTCCAGTGCGATTCGGTACCGTGCTTTCTGTCGCAGATGCAAGTGACTCTTACGCTTAAACGTCTTTGCACCATACGGGCGGCTGGAGATTTTAATCGGAGGGAAGACACGGCCAGGTCAGTTGATTTCGAATTGTAAAGCATTGCAGTGTTTAACTAATACATGGAAAACGTGAAAGCACAGTGTGGCTCGAATTTGAGGTTCATGGCGTAGGAATAGGGGTGGCCAGTCAAAATCTGGCAAAGCGAATATTTCAATATATGCGCAAGTATAAAGGATAGCTGTGTGAAAGCTGGCATACAAGTCAGCTTGGTGTTGGCCATTTTGTACGCACCGTACTGCAGGTGCAGCCCCCCCTAGCCCTGCAGCCACTGTCACTGCTTCTTGCTACTGAGGCGTTCAGTGAGATGTTTTCAGTGTCGTTTGCACTGAGACGTTAACGAATACATCTAGTTTATAGCTGGGTGCAAACGGCGCTGTTGGAAAATTAAACACAGCACAAGAGACGCGCCTCAGTCGCTTACTGACTCTCAGATCCGCAGCCACGACACCTCAGTCGCTCACTGACTCCCAGATCCGCAGCCACGACACCCCAGTCACTCACTGACTCCTAGATCCGCAGCCACGACACCTCAGTCGCTCACTGACTCCCAGATCCGCAGCCACGACACCCCAGTCGCTCACTGACCCTCAGATCCGCAGCCATGACACCCCAGTCGCTCACTGACTCCCAGATCCGCAGCCACGACACCCCAGTCGCTCACTGACTCCCAGATCCGCAGCCACGACACCCCAGTCGCTCACTGACTCCCAGATCCGCAGCCATGACACCCCAGTCGCTCACTGACTCCCAGATCCGCAGCCATGACACCCCAGTCGCTCACCGACACCCAGATCCGCAGCCACGACACCTCAGTCGCTCACTGACTCCCAGACCCGCAGCCATGACACCCCAGTCGCTCACCGACCCCCAGATCCGCAGCCATGACACCCCAGTCGCTCACCGACACCCAGATCCGCAGCCACGACACCCCAGTCGCTCACTGACTCCCAGATCCGCAGCCACGACACCTCAGTCGCTCACTGACTCCCAGATCCGCAGCCATGACACCCCAGTCGCTCACCGACACCCAGATCCGCAGCCACGACACCTCAGTCGCTCACTGACTCCCAGATCTGCAGCCACGACACCTCAGTTGCTCACTGACTCCCAGATCCGCAGCCATGACACCTCAGTAGCTCACTGACTCCCAGATCCGCAGCCATGACACCCCAGTCGCTCACCGACTCCCAGATCCGCATCCATGACACCCCAGTCGCTCACTGACTCCCAGACCCGCAGCCACGATACCTCAGTCGCTCACTGACTCCCAGATCTGCAGCCACGACACCCCAGTCGCTCATTGACACCCAGATCCGCAGCCACGACACCCCAGTCGCTCACTGACTCCCAGATCCGCAGCCACGACACTTTTCTGGGGCGGGGGCGAATACGGGTCATAACCTGTTTTGCCAGATGCTTAGTCAAAGAACGCACGAACATGCAACTTCCTCGAAACCCATGGAATCCATGGCGCCTGACGAGGTGGCACGCGGTCCCTCCTCTGGCTGCGCTACTGTTGACTCCTCGGCGCAACTGCACATTGCATGCCCGACTGCACTTTACCTTCACCTCACCGAAACACGCGACAGGACCATACTGATTGACAGTGCACAGGTAGGCCTACCTTTGCACCTACCTTTGCCTGCCTATGTGCCGCCCCCTTTCTTCGAAGGGAGGGGGCGGCACATGCTCCGCTACTGTGGCAGGGTTGAACAGCTACACAGGACCATACCGACTGCCAGTGCAAGGGTAGGGGAAGGAGGGGGAGCACATGCTCTGCCACTGTGCCACGGCGAGAACAGCTACACGTGGCACGACTGTCGCCGGCAGGCAATAGCCACACAATAAATCATTGTAACTAAGAGGAGAGAGCTACACACTGCACATTATCCTATTTCAGTGGCATATCATGCATTGCCACACGCTACAATTCCTCTTTTGCGTACGCTTTGCTTCCATCCGCAGCACCATATCTAGGGTCGCTCGGGTGTTCGATAATTGCAGTGGGTAGCTGCAGAAAAAGCAAATGCAGCTACCTGTCGCTACGATAAGCCACACGTTGTTGTCCCTGGCTGCAAGTGCCCACTTATCGCAGTACATCACCTAGAAACTGTATTGGTTAAACTGGCGACATATTCATCTTCGCAATTAAAATACCACTCAGGCTTCGGATAGCCACTTCGTCGGACTTTACAGACTTCGTTCAAAATTGGCACCCAGGTAGTTATCGGAGAGGTGGTTATCATGTGCACAAAATTTAACCCGGGCGGGCCCGGGGGGTAGGCGCAGGGCCCGGGGGTAGGCACAGGGCCCGGGGAAGCCGCAGGGTCCGGGGCAGGCGCAGGGCCCGGGGGTAGGCACAGGGTCCGGGGAAGGCCTAGGGCCTAGGGCTCGGAGTACGGGGGAGGCCAAGGGCTCCGAGGGAGGCGTATAACGTCCACCTGAGTAATTGTTGCACGCTTTCCTGAAGTAAGCAAGATATGGATTTGAAACCTTTAGTACCTTTTCTTGAATTCACTTGACACAACCTTGCTGAAAGGAAACGATACAGATCAAGAGTGGCGTCACGGTGACGTCAGAGCTGAAGATCTCTCCCACGGAATTTGTACATTTTGACTAACGATATTGCATATTTTATCCTGTGCAAGCGAATAAACCTATGCCAACAAGCTTACATCAATGTTTGTACAATAGTCCGCAAAACAAAATAAAAATTGCTGAGGTCATTTCAGATAAGGTCACGAGATCAGGTCACATTAGTTAGTTGTTCGAGTGCACATAGCTGATAAATTTAGTTTCGCCCCAGTCTCGCCTTCTAAATAGAGCCATCAGAAAATTTTCATTATAGAGCACATTAAGGTTACCGGTGCACGACGTTTCAGATTAATGTCATGTCAGGTCGCGATCTGGTAACCAAAACGTGCCACAAGTACCCGCCGCCGGGGAGCCGTAAGAGCAGAGATGACCATAATACTATGAAGGACACTTTGCTTTGTGCAGAAATGATGTTCAGAGCAGGGAGATACGCAGATATATGTTTCTCCTGCGCAAGGCCATACAACATCCCATAATTCCCAGAATCCACACAAACAATTGACCCAGGTCAGCGACCTCAGATGGCTTCAGGAAATATAGACGTTCATTTAGTGGTATAAAATGCCTTCCGGTGTATAATTGTGGGAGCGAATTTATAATTCATTACCCAAAGCAACCATCGACTGATGCATGAAACAACCTGCTAACATTTCAAATGACGTAACCTGACTTGAGCCAACCTTACCTGACAACTAACCTGAAGTGAGTGCTTTAAAAGAACTGTCCCAGGTATATGGACGAATGTGAGCTGAGCACATAGGACTATGTGACCATGTGATGGAGGTGAGGTGGTCGGAGCCGACTCACCTGGCCCGTATAACCGGGTCAAAGTCGTCGGGTCGCGGCACCACGCCCGAGTATATGGCCGCACCGCCGTCCGACGGCACGTATCCGGCCATGCCCGGGTCAGCGTAGTCCAAGTCGGTCTGAATCACGTCCACTGAAACAGAGACACACCACGTTAAGTGAGGTGAAGTGATGCACACGCCAAGGCAACACTCACCCACGGCTCACCAGGTCAAATGCACACGCACACGCACACACACACGCGCGCGCGCGCGCGCCCCCCCCCCCCCCCCCCCCCCCCACCACCACCAACACCCCCACCCCCCCCCCCCACCCCACCCCCACCCACACCCCCAAACACAAAAAAAAAAAAAAAAACACACACACACACACACACACACACACACACACACACACACACATACCAACACACTCAGCACAACAATCTTCAGTCAGCGTTTCTCTGCTTAGTTCTACAATCAGTTAGTAATCTTCAGTACTCTTCATCAAGCTCTTTTTCTTCAAGTTCGTCCTCATCCGATTTTCATCTTGAGTCCGTCCACTCGTACAATTTCGGTGGGTAGTGCCACCATTGCTGACCGCTGCCTTCCCGCAGCCCCTGTCGGCTTCTGTGACACCATGCACACAGGACGTGGATGCCATCTGCTATGAGCGGCAGCCATCTTGTTTTTGCATCTCTGTTCTTTCTGTCTGCTGCATCTATCCTCTGTCTTTAACGAAACGCTATCTTTTGTCAGTGCCCCCACCCCACAGGCAGCGTCAGGAGAATGGAGCTAAAGGACCTAACGGCCTAGCTAGAAGTGAGGGCTGACTCCTGACGCTGCCGGAATATACTGCCCTGGCGCTGCCAGAATATACTGCCCTGAAGCGGCCAGATACACCGCCCTGGCGCTGCCGGAATATACTGCCCTGAAGCTGCCAGATACACCGCCCTGGCGCTGCCGGAATATACTGCCCTGAAGCGGCCAGATACACCGCCCTGGCGCTGCCAGAATATACTGCCCTGGCGCTGCCAGATACACCGCCCTGGCGCTGCCGGAATATACTGCCCTGAAGCTGCCAGATACACCGCCCTGGCGCTGCCGGAATATACTGCCCTGAAGCGGCCAGATACACCGCCCTGGCGCTGCCAGAATATACTGCCCTGAAGCTGCCAGATACACCGCCCTGGCGCTGCCGGAATATACTGCCCTGAAGCTGCCAGATACACCGCCCTGGCGCTGCCGGAATATACTGCCCTGAAGCTGCCAGATACACCGCCCTGGCGCTGCCGGAATATACTGCCCTGGAAGCTGCCAGATACACCGCCCTGGCGCTGCCGGAATATACTGCCCTGGCGCTGCCGGATACACCGCCCTGGCGCTGCCGGAATATACTGCCCTGAAGCTGCCAGATACACCGCCCTGGCGCTGCCGGAATATACTGCCCTGAAGCTGCCAGATACACCGCCCTGGCGCTGCCGGAATATACTGCCCTGAAGCTGCCAGATACACCGCCCTGGCGCTGCCGGAATATACTGCCCTGAAGCTGCCAGATACACCGCCCTGGCGCTGCCGGAATATACTGCCCTGAAGCTGCCAGATACACCGCCCTGGCGCTGCCGGAATATACTGCCCTGAAGCTGCCAGATACACCGCCCTGGCGCTGCCGGAATATACTGCCCTGAAGCTGCCAGATACACCGCCCTGGCGCTGCCGGAATATACTGCCCTGAAGCTGCCAGATCACCGCCCTGGCGCTGCCGGAATATACTGCCCTGAAGCTGCCAGATACACCGCCCTAGCGCTGCCAGAATATACTGCCCTGGCGCTGCCAGATACACCGCCCTGGCGCTGCCGGAATATACTGCCCTGAAGCTGCCAGATACACCGCCGCCGGGGCGCTGCCAGAATATACTGCCCTGAAGCTGCCAGATACACTGCCCTGGCGCTGCCAGAATATACTGCCCTGAAGCTGCCAGATACACCGCCCTGGCGCTGCCGGAATATACTGCCCTGAAGCTGCCAGATACACCGCCCTGGCGCTGCCAGAATATACTGCCCTGAAGCTGCCAGATACACCGCCCTGGCGCTGCCGGAATATACTGCCCTGAAGCTGCCAGATACACCGCCCTGGCGCTGCCAGAATATACTGCCCTGAAGCTGCCAGATACACCGCCCTGGCGCTGCCGGAATATACTGCCCTGAAGCGGCCAGATACACTGCCCTCACCTTCGCCTAGACAGACACTTCCCTCTGATTATTTGCACTTTATTTTTCCTTCCATACATTACACCACTTGCTCTACTTTTTCTTCCTGTTAACTTACATAACAACCCCCCTCCCTCCCAAGGGTGGCACATGGCACCATGGCACAGATCACTAACAATAAATGCAGCACTTTCACACGCACATAACCACTAACCACCACACCCACAGCACACCCATATCCACCAGGTCAAAGAGCAAAGAACACCACACCGGTTTCAAAACAAGGTCACCGAGTGGTAACACACACGCATATTGTATTGCTCCCCACCACCATTACATTCCCTAGTCACTCACGTGCAGGCGCGCACCCAATATTTTTCCATGGGGGGGGGGCCCGGACCGAAAAGGGCACTTGGCCGGCTCCAAAGGGCTTGACCGGCTCCAAGGGCACTTTGCGGCCCGTGGCGCACTGGAAGGTTTGTTGACCGGGGGAGGGGAGGGTAGCAAGCAATTTGTTTTAAAATTGCTAGAAAAATGATTTTTGGCAGAATGTCCAAATTTAGCTCGAAAATCACCTGCCTTATGATAAGGCAGGTGATTTTGGGGCTAAATTTGGGACATCCAGAGGGCACTTTTCGGTCAAAGGGCACTTTTGGCCAAAGGGCACTTTGGTCTCATGGGGGGGCGGGCCCCTGCCCCCTCCGGTGCGCCACTGCTCACGTGCCACGCCTACAAAACACTTCGACGCCTGTAATCGTACAATCGTACACTCTCTACATGACACCCCACTCAAGGTAACCCCCATTGGCACGATCCCTTCACCTTCGACAACACACCTCATTCCAGACATCCAAGGTCGCACATCACAGTCCACAAGCCAGTGTGAAAGCAAGCCAAAACACTGTTTCCATCCAGCCGACTAGTAAACCCATCACCCCGACAAAAACACAGGAACCAAACCCAGCCACCCACACTTGGGGTCGGACTCAACACATATTGCATTGCCACCTCCACCGACAACCACTACACTCACTAGTTAGCGGCATATCACTGTCTCCCTGGCTACGTACAACTCTCACCCCACACGCAACTAACACAACACGAAGCGCAACACACCAACCGTCCCATGGCCCAGGATGACAGCGCCGTCCGACACGGACAACCAACATGGTCTCACCGGAACCACTCAGCCATTTGTGTTCCTCTGCCGCCGGTGCGACGGGAAGCCCGTGAGCCCCCTCCACCGGTGGGCGGCACAGGGTGCCCGTGAGCTACCTCCACCGGTGGGCGGTACAGGGTGCCCGTGAGCTCCCTCCACCGGTGGGCGGCACAGGGTGTCCGTGAGCTCCCTCCACCGGTGGGCGGCACAGGGTGCCCGTGAGCTACCTCCACCGGTGGGCGGCACAGGGTGCCCGTGAGCTACCTCCGCCGGTGGGCGGCACAGGGTGCCCGTGAGCTCCCTCCACCGGTGGGCGGCACAGGGAGTCCGTGAGCTCCCTCCACCGGTGGGCGGCACAGGGAGTCCGTGAGCTCCCTCCACCGGTGGGCGGCACAGGGTGCCCGTGAGCTCCCTCCACCGGTGGGCGGCACAGGGTGCCCGTGAGCTACCTCCGCCGGTGGGCGGCACAGGGAGTCCGTGAGCTCCCTCCACCGGTGGGCGGCACAGGGTGCCCGTGAGCTCCCTCCACCGGTGGGCGGCACAGGGAGTCCGTGAGCTCCCTCCACCGATGGCCGGTACAGGGAGTCCGTGAGCTCCCTCCACCGGTGGGCGGCACAGGGAGTCCGTGAGCTCCCTCCACCGGTGGGCGGCACAGGGAGTCCGTGAGCTCCCTCCACCGGTGGGCGGCACAGGGAGTCCGTGAGCTCCCTCCACCGGTGGGAGGCACAGGGTGCCCGTGAGCTCCCTCCACCGGTGGGCGGCACAGGGTGCCCGTGAGCTCCCTCCACCGGTGGGCGGCACAGGGTGCCCGTGAGCTACCTCCACCGGTGGGCGGCACAGGGAGTCCGTGAGCTCCCTCCACCGGTGGGCGGTACAGGGTGCCCGTGAGCTCCCTCCACCGGTGGGCGGCACAGGGTGCCCGTGAGCTCCCTCCACCGGTGGGCGGTACAGGGTGCCCGTGAGCTCCCTCCACCGGTGGGCGGTACAGGGTGCCCGTGAGCTCCCTCCACCGGTGGGCGGCACAGAGTGCCCGTGAGCTCCCTCCACCGGTGGGCGGCACAGGGTGTCCGTGAGCTCCCTCCACCGGTGGCCGGTACAGGGAGTCAATGAGCTCCTCCATCGGTGGGCGGCACAGGGAGCCCGTGAGCTCCCTCCACCGGTGGCCGGTACAGGAAGCTCTCACGACCGCGACCAGTGCATCACAACACGTCAAACACATCACAACACGTCACAACACATCACAACACGTCAAACACATCACATCACATCACATCACAACACGCCAAACTCATACGGTCGTGAGCTCTCCTGATCCACGCCAGTCACCGCATTGACAGCGGCGTCTTCCAAATCATTATCACATCGAGAACATAACCATTCCCGTCACAACAGTCGCCCACCTCAATACATCGCAGGGCACCATCGGGGCTCCCAACCGGCCGGCAAGTCAGCCGAGGGCCTGACCTCAAAACCAAGGGATCAGGGCGTCACCGCCTCGTACTAAGGGATCAGGGCGACACCGCCTCGTACTGAGGAACCAGGGCGTCACCGCCGTGTACTAGTTAGTCATTGGAATTTAGGGGCGCATCGACTGCGTCGGTCATGCAGCGCCCTGGGGACCAGGGCGTCACTGCCGCGTACAAAGAGACCAGGGCGTCACCGCCTCGCACTGAGGAATCAGGGCGTCACCGCCTCGCACTAAGGGACCAGGGCGTCACCGCCTCAGAATTGTACCGTGTGAAGTACGGGCAAATAGGGTACCCTGTTTTCCCCCTTCCTTCGCACTCAGTTATACCTAGAGCGACAAATCTAGCTAATTGAGCGTGCCGTCATGTTTGAGCACGACACCAGAAAACACGTTTTGCGACATGGGAGACTAGTAAAAAAAAGCTTCCAGTGTAAGATCAGTCCCAAAGCAATAGATGACTTCGAAGTTTCCAATCACAAAAACGATGGATGCCTAAGTAACATCGGACACGGAAAAAAAATCAAATGAGTGCTATACTCACCTCACTCCCAATCGGTCGTCTTGCTACACCAGAGGACGGCAAATGAGGAACACTTAATTGACAAGAGTGACACTAGATCGCAATGCTAATCAATAAGTAATTGCGAAATCCATTTTGCTCCGCTCACAGTTTTGTCACCCGTCCCCTCTTCTATTCCGCTAATTTAAGTTCATAAGGATGACAAGAATGTCAACTCAAGAGATAGAGGTACAGGTCAATTTGAATATGTACGTGCGAACCCAATATGCATGTGCAGGTACTCGCAAAAATGCATAGTGCTCAAAATATTCGCCACTGGAGCCGCCTATGATAAACCTACAAAATTAATATTTTGACACGATTTGGACGAGAGATAAGCTAGGAAAAATGCCCAAGTTTCAGGACCCTATCACAAATGGTTACGGAACCGCAGGCGAAAAATCACAGAAGACAAAATCAGCCCATCCCCCAAAAGAAATAAGGGTTGAAGAGGTACTTTATATTGCCATTGCATTGCATTGTTCAGGCCATAGTACATGCCAAGCTTTGCTGATGTTCTACATGATTTGAGTGGAAATAATAATTTGACTCATCTTGATAGAATGCGAATGTTTACATGCTCATAGCACTTGTTACCTTGCTATTGTTGAAGTATTATAATCCTAGCATCAGAGGCGTATGGGCTGTGATATAATTTGGTGCAGGACGGGAGGGGGGAAGAGCCATTTTAAAGTCGATTCTTTCCATGAAAGTAAGTCAACTGCATTAGGTCATTATTATTCAGCCATCTATATTTACGACAACGTCATATATTTATGTCACCGTACAGGACAAACTGCTGGTCAGAGAGACAGAGAACATCCAGAATCGTGCTCTAGACAAAGACTATCCTCTGGACAAAGTTTAGGCTAAATTTGCTGGGGTGGGGTGTCACCGACCGGCTGAGTTGGCGTGGAGTGACCCAACAGCCAAATCAGAATGAACAAGGTTAGACGCCCCTCGTGACTGGCACGGGAAGTAAAACATTTCCTGGGGTCAAAGAAGCAGACAATTCAGAACCCAAAAGACCTTAGCTGTGAGGATAAACTAGAGGCATATAGGAAAGCTAGAAACAGAGGTGTATTAGGCATTATAAATGACTCGCTGAAACTAAATTGGCTCGGACTGAAGCTAAAAGCTAAACAGCTAAATTAGCTAAGGAAAGGAAACAGAATAGTATTAAATTGATGCAAATCTGAATAAAGCATGTTCTGAGTGGAATGCTACACGGCTCCGTCCTAGGTACGGTCTATTTATGATTTTTTTGTGAACAACATTTAGATCGGGCTGAGGAACAGGGCATTTCAATTTGCTGTCGACATCAAACTAGCAGGAATGGTTAACAATTGTAATGAATCTAGCAATATTGAGCTTGGCTTGAAGGTCCTAAAAAGAAGGCTGATCAATGGCAGATGTCTTTCAAGTTTCAACTATAACTATAAGAATGTGCATCTGGGGTTTGTAGGTTGGACATAACGGGAGGTAGTGAACTGGATGTCTTTGAAGAGGAAAATGACTTAGTTGTGTTAGCTTCAAGTGACCTTAAAGCAGAAAAACTATGTAACTCAGCTAGAAACGGGGCAACTGAAATGCCTGGTAATATTAATAGAAATATGGCATATAAAAGCAAGGATGTTTTGAAAATAGTACTTTGCCTATGTGCGACCAATTCTTGGATAGTGTTAGTTAGTGTGGTTTAAGTAGAAAGGGATGTAGGTATGCTCGAAAGAGTGCAGCGCAAAGCTACTAGGCTTATACGTGGACTAGGAAATTTAGAATATGGGGAAAGACAAGTATAGGATAATGATGGATGCTTTGATTGAGATGCGTAAGAAAGTAAAAGGGCTAGATAATGTCCATCTGAATGATGCCCTCGTGCGTAGGGCATCACATGGGCGTCATCAATTCAGATTAGACAGGTCAAGGTGTAGAACAGTGAAACTCAGATTAGACAGGTCAAGGAGTAGAACAGTGAAACTCAGATTACACAGGTCAAGGTGTAGAACAGTGAAACTCAGATTAGACAAGTCAAGGTGTAGAAAAGTGAAACTCAGATTAGACAAGTCAAGGTGTAGAACAGTGAAACTCAGATTAGACAAGTCAAGGTGTAGAACAGTGAAACTCAGATTAGACAAGTCAAGGTGTAGAACAGCGAAACTCAGATTAGACAAGTCAAGGTGTAGAACAGTGAAACTCAGATTAGACAAGTCAAGGTGTAGAAAAGTGAAACTCAGATTAGACAAGTCAAGGTGTAGAACAGTGAAACTCAGATTAGACAAGTCAAGGTGTAGAACAGTGAAACTTAGATTAGACAAGTCAAGGTGTAGAACAGTGAAACTCAGATTAGACCAGTCAAGGTGTAGAAAAGTGAAACTCAGATTAGACAAGTCAAGGTGTAGAACGGTGAAACTCAGATTAGACAAGTCAAGGCGTAGAACAGTGAAACTCAGATTAGACAAGTCAAGGTGTAGAACAGTGAAACTCAGATTAGACAAGTCAAGGTGTAGAACAGTTAGACTCCAACAAGTTTTCAGTGAACGGGTGGTTGATCAATGGAATAAGCTGCATGGGGATGTGGTGGTTGTCCCTTATGGAATGTATATAAAAATAGGGTTGATAAAATCTTAGGTTCAATAATATTATTTTTGTAAATCATAAGTTGTGTAGTAGTGATGACAGCCGACATCACCACACGGTGGCAGGCTGGCAGTGGTAGTGATGACATCACCACACGGTGGCAGGCTGGCAGTGGTAGTGATGACATCACCACACGGTGGCAGGCTGGCAGTGGTAGTGATGACATCACCACACGGTGGCAGGCTGGCAGTGGTAGTGATGACATCACCACACGGTGGCAGGCTGGCAGTGGTAGTGATGACATCACCACACGGTGGCAGGCTGGCAGTGGTAGTGATGACATCACCACAAGGTGGCAGGCTGGCAGTGGTAGTGATGACATCACCACACGGTGGCAGGCTGGCAGTGGTAGTGATGACATCACCACACGGTGGCAGGCTGGCAGTGGTAGTGATGACATCACCACACGGTGGCAGGCTGGCAGTGGTAGTGATGACATCACCACAAGGTGGCAGGCTGGCAGTGGTAGTGATGACATCACCACAGGGTGGCAGGCTGGCAGTGGTAGTGGTGACATCACCACACGGTGGCAGGCTGGCAGTGGTAGTGATGACATCACCACACGGTGGCAGGCTGGCAGTGGTAGTGATGACATCACCACACGGTGGCAGGCTGGCAGTGGTAGTGATGACATCACCACACGGTGGCAGGCTGGCAGTGGTAGTGATGACATCACCACAAGGTGGCAGGCTGGCAGTGGTAGTGATGACATCACCACAGGGTGGCAGGCTGGCAGTGGTAGTGATGACATCACCACACGGTGGCAGGCTGGCAGTGGTAGTGATGACATCACCACACGGTGGCAGGCTGGCAGTGGTAGTGATGACATCACCACACGGTGGCAGGCTGGCAAAATTCACTCACTCACTCTCTGTGTAGTAGGGATATGGAAAACTGGGTGGCTGGAGTGGGATTGGTGACAGTGGGTTTTAGATCAAGCTTATAAATGGAGAATTATGCTTGTAACAGGTGTGTATGGCAGTGGATTGAGTACCTTCCTTCGGCTATGTCATCCTGATGTAACTGGTCGCAATAACACAATGGATATATATTTATATTATAACTCAAAATATGACATCTAAAATGGTGCTTCAGTGTTTTTTCTCGTCTCATGGTATACTTCCTTTCTTCTCCTCTTCCCCCAGAATGACCCCTGTAGCTCTCATTAAGCTTTAGCACTTATGACTTCATGCAACGCCTAGGGTAAATGTAAACTCATCTAAGTAATGGAAGCCGCTGCGCCCTCCCCTGGGTTCCTACGCCCGGGCCGAGCTAATTAAAACATTTTGTATAAAATTGTCATATAAGCTTCGATATCTTATGCCAGTTTAAACCGGTTCAATCAGGCTAAAAACCGGCAGGTGGCAGATGATTTTAGCCGGCTGAAATTGCCAACCCTGTTGGTGATGTCTGATTTTGGTAGATGAGCTTGATTTGAAGAACGAGTTGCATGTAGAACAGTGATAAATTATTGATGAAATAGGGTGGAATATACCACTTTCTGAACACTCAATCAACATCCTTCTCCAAGAAGTATCGACATCTTGCTTCTTGATGCGTGCTTATGAAGTATTCGTGTCTCCTTTCTAACAGTACCTGGTTAATATGTATCATGACCATGCTCTCGATAAGCGACGGTTATACACGAACATTTCACAACGCAATTTCAGGTAAAGGGATTACCTATAATGTGATATGACATAAAATACCAGTTAATAGCATATACATTTTTATCGCTGTCTCGAATATAGCTCTCCCTAAATTATGGATCTCAAAACAAATTATAAAGGTACAGCCATAAGTACTCCATTGGCTCAAATCTGAGCCTGAACATGGAAAGCATTTGAAATGACAATAATTCCATGTCAAATTTCGACATCCTACTGTGCGTGTTTCGACATCTTACTACCAACGAAAAACCATTATTTCAACACTGATGTAGAAGGTACCTTTAACGCCTGGGAAATGCTGAAGGAGTGCCAGCTAACGAGGAGTTCCGGGTGAATTTGAGAAGAGTCAGCTGCTTTGGACAGCTGAACGAATATTGAAGGCAATCGCCTGTTGCAGAATATATTAGATACTCATATTGCCCTTCCTCGATAAGTGCTTCGCTGACTCTTGAAAACGTACGCTTGCATTTCACGCCGAGACTCCGGCGGATGGGTATAATTTTGGCAGGAAGTTTGTCTCAACCGAAACTGATCTCGACGTTTTGATCCATGTTCAAAGCAGGATGGGGAGGCGGTGGTGCTGACATGACCCCAGTGCCTGGTCGGGATACGAGTGTTCGATGGCGACCACAGCGCGTAATCGCGGCGTGACCGATCGTGAATGAGCAGGGACGTAGCCAGGGTGGTCTCAAAGGCGAGAGAATAGCAGTGGCGCAGCCGGGGTGGTCTCCAAGGAGAGGGAATAGCAGTGGCGCAGCCGGGGGGGTCTCCAAGGCGATGGAATAGCAGGAGAGTAGTCATGGTGATATCCCAGGCGATATAATATCAGGAGCGTAGCCAGGGTGGTCTCCAAGGTCAAGGAATAGCAAGAGCGTAGCCAGGGTGGTCTCCAAAGCAAGTATAGGGTACAGGGTGGTCTCCAAGGTGAGGGGAAGGCAGGTACGTAGCAAGGGTGGTCTCCAATGCGAGGGAAAAGCAGGAGCGTAACCAAGACGGTCTCCAAGGCGAGCATAGGGTACAGGGTGGTCTCCAATGCGAGGGAATGGCGGGTGCGTAGCCAGGGTAATCTCCAAGGCGAGGGAATACCAGGAGTTAGACAGGGTGGTCTCCAAGGCGAGGAGAATGCCAATCATAATGGGCAGCAGCGTAGCCATGGTGGTTTCCAAGGCGAGAGAATGCCAGTCTTAATGAGCAAGAGTGATGATGCCAATGAGTCTTAATGAGCCAGGGTGGCCTCCAAGGCGAGGGGAAAACCAATCTTAATGAAGAGGAGAGTAGCCATGGTGGTCTTCAAGGCGAGGGAAAGCCTCTTAAAGGAGCGGACAAGTGCTGGCGCCGGACAGCTTTTACTGAGATGAGAAGACAAAATGGGGGTAGATAAATTATGCGGATGCTACTCCAGTGGCTGCGCTACTAAACACGAGTGTGTGATTACGACGTGGCCACTGGACATGGCACCGCCCCCCTCCCCCGAGTGCCGTCCACGTGGACGGCACTCGTGGTGCCCCGCCCGGGCATCTCGAAGAGGTGAGAGCAGTCGGATGAATTTGGACCAGGCAGGCATGCAGTGCACGGGACCGCACAGATCAGAGAGCAAATGTTTGTCAAACGATGCTGTTTGCGGAACTGGGGCGCGCGGCAGTGTTTCCGGACATTGCGGATCTGTTCAAAGTCTGCTCACGGCGCGGCCTTGAGCAGTTTCAAGGCCAATGACCAACAGGAGGGAGCATAGCAACTTCTTGGCAGTAGCATTTGCAACTCGCATCGAAAACCCCTCCAAGTTCGAAGGAGGTCAGCGATGAGGTTGCGTCTGCGCACAATTCAGGAGCTTCATGGAAGCTATATGCGACTCAAGGAGGCACGGGGCCATCAGATGAGTTCAGACGACATTGGAGGCGGTCAGATGTGACGCAATCAGGGGCACGGCAGCAGATTGTTGGTCACTAGCTCAACTAGACATCACCACCGGGCAGGGCAGCGATCATCGGCACGGGCGCTGACCCCATAGTGCCGGCGGCTATCTGACCTCACGTCCAATGAGGGTCAGGTCGGGACACGCCCCGGCCGGGTTGTTATCGCTGCGGCCGCGCCACAGCACGGTCGGCACAGAATCCGTCCGGCGACAAAAGCCCTCCCCCATCGGACTCCGACCGCGCTCGGCTTTGTGCTGTTTTGATCGCCCGACTCTTTTGGCTGGCCTGTGTACGGCAACGCGGGAGACCACATGTCAATTATGGCACGATATCGCAGCCAGGCTTGACAAGGGACAAGCTTGACCCGAGTCGGCCACCCGCTTCTTCGCCGGCGCCACGGCGACGCCTGTCGTCGACGCATACCTCTCGAGAGTCGCCACTGTCGATGGGCTCCTCAGCTGTAGCGATGGCAACCCGGCGAAGCGCTTCAGCGAAGCGCTTCAGCGAAGCGCCAGATCTCGCCAGAAACGTCGTGCTGGCACTGCTGCGGCTTGTCTGGCTGGTGGTCGCCGCCTCTTGACCACCGCCACGGCGCTTTTCCACTCCACTCTACTCCACCCACTCGGCGACACTGACGTCACCCCGTCCACCTGCCTCGACGTGACGCAGCTAGCACAGCGGGTCGATGCTACAACCAGCTATCGTGGCGTGTGGTGTCTTCTCGAGCAGTGTCTTTCGAGCGGGAGTTTCCTGGGCCCAGCGCCGGCCGACCTCTAGCTTTGGGCCGCACGCCGGCCGGCTCCAAAGGATTTAGCCACTCAAGTGAGAAGGATCTCCTGTCGGTGCGGATCTGCCTCCAGTGAGATCTTCTCGCTGGCACCAGCACTACACTTCTGAGTCAGTGTCGCCTCGCTGTTTTTTTTTAAGCTTTAGGACGCACCAACCAGGTTGCACCATGCAGACCACCTAGAGGAACGAGCACCGTTCCGACACACACCGGCACGGAAGCTCTTCTTGGCCCCTGTCGAGTCTGGGTCCGGCTCGCCGAACAACGACACCCCGGCGAGAGGCACTGCGACTTTCACGGGGCAGCCGGAACTCCCCCGCTCGCCCCGTGTGTCAGCGGCAGCCAGCGGCCGTGGCGGCGTGTGCCCCCAACACCGTGCAGAACCTGTTCAGACGCACACACCGCCGACCGGCACCCCTGCCGACTGCACCGAGCACGCCGCGCCGTCACACTGCACGGCCACGCGCCGCGATAGGCCGCCGGTGACGTCACCGGCACGGCCGCCTCGAGCTGGGTAAACCCGGCGACGTCACCGGGCGGAGCTCTCGAGCCATGACGCGTCGGCGGCGGGCGCCGGGCGACCCGCACGCCGCCAAACGATGTCAAACGTGCCAATCACGACACACGTTTGTGTGGGGGAGGGGCAGCAAGACAACAGACCGCTAGGGAAGACGTGGAGAGGATTAACAACATGAACAGAGCCAAGGTCGGGAGGTGAGTGGCACGACAAAAGAGACGGTGACCTCATGAGCGTGAATGAGCTGTCACGAGGACTAGGTGGCAGGACAGGGGGCGTTCCTGATGCGGACGCTAGGCCAGGTGATCCGAGTGTAGGGCAGCCTCGGTGGCCGCCGCCGCGAGTGACAGTTGGCTGCCGGAGAGCGCGTGGCCTCGCCTGTGACAATCCGCCTGATCCGGCTGGACGCGGCGGACTCCATCCCGGCCACGGCACGGCTGCACGCCCTGTCGGCCCGTCGTCCCACAGTGCCGACACATTTCGAGTGGCTCACACCGTGCCTCGCGTCTGGGAGGACGGCCATTCCGCACATCTGACAGATGTGGCGGCAACGCAGATTCAGCGCACACCGGCCGTGCAGCCAGCATGGCTGTCCGCTGCACATCCGGGCTTGGTGCAGCGCTGAGATGAGGTGGTGATGAGATGAGGTGGTGATGAGATGAGGTGGCGATGAGATGAGGTGGTGATGAGATGAGGTGGTGATGAGCTGAGGTGGCGATGAGATGAGGTGGTGATGAGATGAGGTGGTGATGAGATGAGGTGGTGATGAGATGAGGTGGTGATGATATGAGGTGGCGATGAGATGAGGTGGTTATGAGATGAGGTGGTGATGAGATGAGGTGGTGATGAGATGCGGTGGTGATGAGATGAGGTGGCGATGAGATGAGGCGACAGACGAAGGCAGCTCACCACATCTGTACATGGTGGCGATAAGATGAGGCGACAGGCGAAGGCAGCTCATCGCATCTGTGTACGGTGGCGATGAGATGAGGTGGCAGACCGAGGAAGCTCACCGGATTATAGACTGGCCGCCGGCTGACGACCCCGATCCACTGACTTCTCGCGCTTGGCGGCGCAGCGACTCCGCTGGCTGTATACGGAGCGGACATAAACAGCAGCGACTAACATTGGCTGTAGGCGGAGCGGACATAAACAGCAGCGACTACACTCGTGTGAGGAGCGGACATAAACAGCAGCGACTAACATTGGCTGTAGGCGGAGCGGACATAAACAGCAGCGACTACACGCACTCGTTGTGTGCGGAGCGGACATAAACAGCAGCGACTAACATTGGCTGTAGGCGGAGCGGACATAAACAGCAGCGACTACACTCGCTGTGTGCGGAGCGGACATAAACAGCAGCTACTACATTGGCTGTAGGCGGAGCGGGCATAAACAGCAGCGACTGCACTCGCTGTATGCGGAGCGGACATAAACAGCAGCTACTACATTGGCTGTAGGCGGAGCGGACATAAACGGCAGTGACAACATTGGCTGTAGGCGGAGCGGACATAAACAGCAGCGACTACAATGGCTGTAGGCTATAGGACATAAACGGCAGCGACTACATTGACTGTAGGCTGTAGGAAATAAACAACTGGACATAACCAATTGGAACACAATAATTGGACTTTGGGCTACAACCGTTCCCGAGCTTTACATTCCAATTTGGGCCACTACCACTCCCAGACTTTGTATGGGATTATCGGTCACTACCGCTCCCGGACTTTACACTGGACTCTCTGCCATTACCATTCCAGCACGGCACGCGAGGCTCTTCTCACTTTGACAGGCCCTGTGGCCAACACCCACCCGTGTAGATAGAAACTCACTCTCAGCTGACATCCACCTCTGTCGCCGACAACACAAGATACCTACGCTACTCACACGGGATAGAAACTCACTCTCAGCTGACATCCACCTCTGTCGCCGACAACACAAGATACCTACGCTCCTCACACGTGTCTGACGCAATATTTTCTCACACAAATTTGTGGGGGGGGGAAATAAAAAAAAAAAAAAAAATATAAAAAAAAAAAAAAAAAATAAAATAAAAAAAATTACATTAGATGAACCACCTCTTCCCAAACACAAATACCTACCTTTTATTTCTCTCCTGACACGCAACTTCTGACGGGTGGCATTGAAAGCCCTAGGAAAGTGCGTGTATCCAAAATAGGATAGTGTATTGCATGAGATGCTGGGTTGACAAGTTAACAGGCAAACACAAATGTACGATGGTCGCCAACATCCACAGTGTCGAGAATTTATGAGACGGCTCCGCGAATGTACCGGGTGAAACGGGCGATGAGCGTTGCAGAAACCACACCGGGCCGACGGCAGCGCGGGAAATCCAGCGCGTGCAGGTGGTCTGCTGGTGCGGCAAGGTCATCTGCAGCAGGCCTGGCCGCGTCCATAACGCGTCGAAGGTAGGTGTAGGATCCGTTGACCTGCCTCTCTGATTACGTATTTATGCCAATCAGAGGCATAAGATGCGATCGGGCCACCAGTCAAAAATTGCCGTGTAGAACAGCATTCCTTTGTGGATGCGACTGCAAGAAACACCAGAGCACCCGCAATGCTTAAAACAGCAGGCGTCGATCCCGAATTGCACGTGGGGTTCCAATTCGCTTCTGTTTTAATGGCATGGCAAAGTGTGAATGCACGATTTTCTAAGAAACGGTGGTGGTGTGTGAAGGTTCGGGGGTGGGCAGAGCACCGGCACCCATCAATCGGCACCTGAGCCGAACCCCTAATGTTGTAAGTTATGAATGCGTCAAAAGCAAACAGGATTTTGGTTTGTACATGAGTGAGGCTGTGTGGGAGGTAGGCGCAGCTTCCTCTGTATCTTCTTGACCAGTTATTCTGCATTCATCGTATGACATTCGAAGAAAAAAACTAACAGTTCAAGCTGACCTATTCTAAAGATGCTCTTGAAGGCGCAAAGCTTGTTAAATGAATTCATGTCTTTGACACACCGAAGCCTTTAAACAAACTCTGTAAACAACAATTGAATGTACTGATCACACTGGAAGAACTATTAGCAGCATAAACTAGAAGCTCGATGGTTGACTCATGTTTCTCATGTTTGACTCATGTTCATACATGTTTCCACAACGTCAAGTCTCCAAAATACCTGGCGAATTGCAACAGTGTCAAGTCTCTCAAATACCTGGTGAATTGCAACAACGTCAAGTCTCCCAAATACCTGGTGGTGTTGGTGATGGTTATTGGTTTTACGACACGTCGACCGTTGAGTCATGTAACGTCGCCAATCTCTCACGCCGATTGGTCGCGGGCGAGGAGTAGCGACAGGTGAGACTCGGACCCACAACCTTTCGATTGTGAGACGGGCAACTTACCCCTAGACTACTCGTACCCCCTCCCCCAAATACCTAGTGAATTGCAACAATGTAAAAGAACAACATCAGAATGGCAGGCGATTGCCAATGTATCTAGGTTTCCCAGTTCAAGCTGTCAGATGGGTACCGATTTCTATTTTATATTGGCGTGTTCTTGCATGCTGAATATGTAGAGGTTGGCATATGAGTGATATTGGTCGCGTAAATGCTGGATGCATATTTAACTCGAGGCATATTTAACTCAACCTTTGATAATCCTCGCAAAGTACCACCATTACTAGACAGGAACTGGTATCCGGTGGCGTGGGCATGACCTTATCCATAGACCCGAGATGAGCAGTCTTCGAAAATGGACGGATGGCCAAACAATGTGGCTGTTGACCGTCGTATCAAGGCAACACCAAATGTTGTCCACCGTCGTATCAAGGCAACACCAAATGTTGTCCACCGTCGTATCAAGGCAACACCAAATGTTGTCGCCCGTCGTATCAAGGCAACATCAAATGTTATCAACCGTCGTAACAAAGCAGCATCAAATGCTGTGACTATGGTATCAAGACAACATCAAATATTGTCGACCGTCGTATCAGAGCAACATAAAATGTGTTCTACCGTCGTATCACGGCAACATCAATTGTTGTCGACCGTCGTAACAAAGCAACAACAAATGTCGTGACCGTCGTATCAAGACAACATCAAATATTGTAGACCGTCGTATCAGAGCAACATCAAATATTGTCGACCGTCGTATCAGAGCAACATCAAATGTGTTCTTCCGTCGTATCACAACATCAAATGTTGTCGACCGTCGTAACAAAGCAACAACAGATGTCGTGACCGTCGTATCAAGACAACATCAAATATTGTCGACCGTCGTATCAGGGCAACATCAAATGTTGTCGACCGTGGTGTCAAGGCAACATAAAATGCTGGCAACCGTGGTAACAAAGGAACATCAAATGTTTCACCCGTCGCATCAGGGCAACATCGAATGTTTTCCACCGTCGCATAAAGGCAACATCAAATGTTGTCGACCGTCGTAACTAAGCAACAACAATTGTGGTGACAGTCGTGTCAGGGAAACATTACGTGCTGTCGACCGTCACAATAAAGCAACCTCGTTGGTTAGTGGTTGGTTATTGGTTTTACGACACGTCGACCGTTGAGTCATATAGCGTCGCCAATCTCTCACGCCGATTGGTCGCGGGCGAAGAGTAGCGACAGGTGAGATTCGAACCCACAATCTTTCGATTGTGAGACGAGCCCCTAGACCACTGGTCCCCATATAGCAACCTCCAATGCAGATCGTTTTGTTATTTAAGGTTGACTTGGTGTTGGAGCTCTTTTTCCTCTTACTCAGCTGATAAGCAAACTAGGTCATACGATGCAGAGTCAATCTTGGTTTTCTGATGAGCGGCAGACAGCTTGAGAATCTCTCCTCCACAGAACGGTCCTCAAGCCGGTGAGATGGTCCCAAGCGTTCGAACTAGTGTACACCCGCCGACTTATAAACAGCTGACGGTCGTGAGTCATGCCCGCCAGCCCAGCCGACAGAGCAAGAATAGTCGTCAGAAGCCAGCCGGACACTGACACCTTGACACATGCCGAGGTCCGACCGAGGTTACCGAAACCCCCACCCAGAACACCGGGACCCACGTCCACGTTATCGGAACCCCAGTCGAGATTCGCGGCACCAAGACCGAGGACGGTTTAACACCCACGTAGATATCCGACTTACATAGCGTCCAACGAAACCAACGGCAAAGTCCACCTTCAATTTGGAACAGCGTAAGACAAAAAAAAACGGAAAAATCTCCTCAGCATGTATGAAGACAACAGAAAAGGTTTCAAATGAAAGCACAAGCATGTCTTACGCAGTTGCTGATTTGCAGCATTCGTCTGCTCATAGTTTGCATGTTGTGGATTCCACAGTTCCACGCCAGTAAAATACGCAAGATAAAATGTCTTCCAATAGCGTGACGCCAAGACCCCATGGTTGGGCCCTGGCAGCGGGGAGAGCCGGGTGTCTTCACCGGCTGCTGGAGACGACGCCAAATCCCCATGGATGGGCCCTGGCAGCGGGGAGAGCCGGGACTCTGCTCCGCCTGCCGGCCGGGAGAGCCGGGTCTGTGCGCCGCCTGCCGGCCGGCTGCCGGTGCCGACATGCGCCGCTGGAATCGCGTGTCCGGGAGCGCCGTGCCGCTGCGCCGCCGCCGCTGCTGGGAATCCCCGTATGCCGCCGGCAGCTGTGGGTGTGGCCGACAATCGGGGCCGGCCATGCCCAGACCCGCCAGCGGCCACGACCCCAGGCCGTCCATGCAGCGACCCGCCAGCCGACCACGACTCCAGAACACCGACCCGCCCGCGGCCACGACTCCAGGCCGTCCATGCAGCGACCCGCCAGCCGACCACGACTCCAGAACACCGACCCGCCCGCGGCCACGACTCCAGGCCGTCCATGCAGCGACCCGCCAGCCGACCACGACTCCAGAACACCGACCCGCCCGCGGCCACGACTCCAGGCCGTCCATGCAGCGACCCGCCAGCCGACCACGACTCCAGAACACCGACCCGCCAGCCGACCACGACTCCAGAACACCGACCCGCCAGCGGCCACGACTCCAGGCCGTCCATGCAGCGACCCGCCAGCCGACCACGACTCCAGAACACCGACCCGCCAGCCGACCACGACTCCAGAACACCGACCCGCCAGCGGCCACGACTCCAGGCCGTCCATACACCGACCCGCCAGCCGACCACGACTCCAGAACACCGACCCGCCAGCGGCCACGACTCCAGGCCGTCCATACACCGACCGGTCACGACAGCGACCCGCCAGCCGACCACGACTCCAGGCCGTCCATGCAGCGACCCGCCAGCCGACCACGACTCCAGAACACCGACCCGCCAGCGGCCACGACTCCAGGCCGTCCATACAACGACCGGTCACGACAGTGGACCGCACTTTTTTTCTTCAGAATTATGGTTCATGAAACCTACATTAACTCAAATCATAATTAGTGAGTTCAATGTATGCACAAGCAACCGCATATCATAGTAACGATGTCCACAGGACCTACCTTACATAATTGCAGTAAGACACCAGCCGCATTATTGCAGCTGTTGCAATGCTACCATATTTTCAACCACACTTGTTAAATAACGGTGATACGTTTCTTGCGATGAGTATATTGAACGTCTGCTGGCATTAATTCCACTATCTGGCGGTTTTCCAGTTCATTACTGTACAAGATTACCATTAATGGTTGCCTGATGGATTGCTTCAGTCAGGCAACTGACAGTCACAACAAAATAGGTGTTAGAATCAAGATTGCAGGCCGAAGACGAACGAGATGCAACCAATTACGGCAAATTAAGTATATTAGCGATAAAGCTGTGTTTTTTAGTTGTTCGGCTTTTGTTTTTGTTGTGAAAGCAGCTCGTATGTAGTGAAAGATTTACGGTCCAGATGCTGATTTCACTCCCCCAGTAGTAGCTGTGTGGTTTGACTAACCACACTGTTGCCAGGCTTGTTTGGTGTTGAGCTAGCCGCACCCATGAGTACCAGGTACGGCTCGACCCACTTCGAGCGGCGGCTCGCCACCACCATCCAGGCGTAGCTGTGACTGTCGCGTCCTACCCGGGCACTGCCGCCTCCCACCCGAACACTGCCGCCTCCCACCCGAGCACTGCCGCGTCCTACCTAGGCACTGCCGCGTCCTGCCTGAGCACTGCCGCGTCCTACCTGAGCCGTCCATGCCGCGCACCGTCGGCGTCCTGCCGTCAGGTCAGTCCTGCCATCAGGTCAGTCCTGGCACCACCGGCGTCCTGTCGTCAGGTCAGTCCTGCCATCAGGTCAGTCCTGGCACCACCGGCGTCCTGTCGTCAGGTCAGTCCTGTCGTCAGGTCAGTCCTGCCATCGGTGTCCTGCCATCGGTCAGTCCTGGCACCACCGGCGTCCTGTCGTCAGGTCAGTCCTGTCGTCAGGTCAGTCCTGCCATCAGGTCAGTCCTGCCATCAGGTCAGTCCTGGCACCACCGGCGTCCTGTCGTCAGGTCAGTCCTGTCGTCAGGTCAGTCCTGCCATCAGGTCAGTCCTGGCACCACCGGCGTCCTGCCGTCAGGTCAGTCCTGTCGTCAGGTCAGTCCTGCCATCAGGTCAGTCCTGGCACCACCGGCGTCCTGTCGTCAGGTCAGTCCTGTCGTCAGGTCAGTCCTGTCGTCAGGTCAGTCCTGCCATCAGGTCAGTCCTGGCACCACCGGCGTCCTGCCGTCAGGTCAGTCCTGTCGTCAGGTCAGTCCTGCCATCAGGTCAGTCCTGGCACCACCGGCGTCCTGTCGTCGGTGTCCTGCCATCAGGTGTCCTGGCACCACCGGCGTCCTGTCGTCAGGTCAGTCCTGTCGTCAGGTCAGTCCTGCCATCGGTCAGTCCTGGCACCACCGGCGTCCTGTCGTCGGTCAGTCCTGCCATCAGGTCGTCCTGGCACCACCGGCGTCCTGCCGTAGGTCAGTCCTGTCGTCAGGTCAGTCCTGCCATCGGTCAGTCCTGCCATGGTGTCCTGGCACCACCGGCGTCCTGTCGTCAGGTCAGTCCTGTCGTCGGTCAGTCCTGCCATCAGGTCGTCCTGGCACCACCGGCGTCCTGCCGTCGTCGTCCTGTCGTCAGGTGTCCTGCCATCAGGTCGTCCTGTCGTCGGTCAGTCCTGCCATAGGTCGTCCTGGCACCACCGGCGTCCTGTCGTGGTCGTCCTGTCGTCGGTGTCCTGCCATCGGTCGTCCTGGCACCACCGGCGTCCTGTCGTCAGGTCAGTCCTGTCGTCAGGTCAGTCCTGCCATCAGGTCAGTCCTGGCACCACCGGCGTCCTGTCGTCAGGTCAGTCCTGTCGTCAGGTCAGTCCTGCCATCAGGTCAGTCCTGGCACCACCGGCGTCCTGTCGTCAGGTCAGTCCTGTCGTCAGGTCAGTCCTGCCATCAGGTCAGTCCTGGCACCACCGGCGTCCTGCCGTCAGGTCAGTCCTGTCGTCAGGTCAGTCCTGTCGTCAGGTCAGTCCTGCCATCAGGTCAGTCCTGGCACCACCGGCGTCCTGTCGTCAGGTCAGTCCTGTCGTCAGGTCAGTCCTGCCATCAGGTCAGTCCTGGCACCACCGGCGTCCTGCCGTCAGTCAGTCAACACGCCAGAGCCAGAGTTCCAGAGCGCCGCGCTTCTGGGTGAACGCTAAACAATGCACAATGACCCAGCGTCGACCTGCAGCTGATGTGCAGGCCGATTCCCACCCTCACCAACAACGCGGCCACCGCACGTCACCATCCGCCTGGTGGTCACATCCACCACTGGTGAAATAGTGCCACCCGAACAACTCGCCTGAAGCCGCCTCTGAACGAAACGGTCCTTTCGAATTCCCAGAACGTTCGTCAGATGTCTTTATCTTGATGTATGTGTGTAGGACCTCAAGTTCAATTATTTGACCCGCCTGAAAATATAACTTGCTCCCACCTTACACAGTCTGCATCTACCCCTGGTAAGCGTATACGTTCCAAATATTTAAGTATCGTACGAAATAGCCCTACAATAATTACATGCCAGGTTTACGACAATATCTGAAGTAAATTAACGGAATGAGAGGAAGGAAGACAGGCTAACAGAAATGAACACAATTTTCGAATATCTCTCCAAAATAATTCCCTAGAACCGCTCTAGCCTAAAATATACCTCTAAAGTTCTGTTAAGCTTTTCCAAATCTCCCGTGATCGTCCTTGCAGCATTATCATTCCTACCTGAACCTTGGCAGCGACATTCTACCAAGTTGCGATCAGTTGGGGCCTGCACAATTTGTCCGGTATTTTCCTGGCGAAATGTATTGCTACGAATTATCCTATCCCAGTCGCAATGCATGCACATTCGACTTTTCAGATCCAATGCAACTATATTGGCTTGAATTCATCGCTGAGAAAGACACCAGAAACAAATACCGCATTCAACGACGCATACCATGGGAAGGTGATGTCACGAAGGATTCTCGTTTGGGGACTGGAGGATGCAATTTTCCAAAAGGCCTAACTTCAATGGAAACGTTCTCGAATAAAAACGCACAGGACAATGTTCCTCACTAATGCAGGGGATGGATGGATGTCTTTCCGCTTACTCCATGGACGAGCTTCTATGTAGTGGTCAATCTAGAAGAAAGGGCAAGCGAACTCAATCTTAGTGACCATTAAGTCCTGCCCCTTTCACAATCGAATTTACCACACTGCCACGGTAAGTCATGGGGACAGCTCTAGTTAATGGAGCTGATTTATTGCACTGATCCAAGGAGCGAGGGATAGAAGTCGATCCAAGGTTCTCAAATATAATTTGTACCATCCCAGATGGGTATTTTGATCTGTCTCTGGGGGCACAGTGGCAAATGGTCTCAATTTTAGCAGAAATGCTGTATTTTCTTCAGAATTCAGCACGTTCTGGAAACTGTAGGGTAACATGTCTGCTTTTCCTCACAGATACACCTCACAACTATGGTAGGTAGATGCGACCTAAATTGTTCGATCCCTTTGCTAAACATAATCAGAAAGAATGATGGGTATTAAGTACAGCAGAAACCACATTGCTCTACTTCACCGCCATGTATAGCATGATGACAATACAGCTACAACTTGATAATTTGAGTGGCATAAATAAACAGCGCATGGTGCCAGCAAAAGAGGTAAAATTAATTCCGCTAGGAATCACTTTCCAATCGACATTTATACTTTCAGAACAGCGGGCAGCACTTTTTGCGCGCAGCTCGGCGATCTGTCAGTGTGCCCGGCGGCGGCCGCCCTGACGTGTCTACTGACTGACTGACTCCATCACAGTGTCGACCGCGACGCCTGCACAGCGTCGACCGCGACCACGGCGGACGGAGCTGGCCGACGGCCAGAGGCAGCGGCTGGCGGCCGGCCAGCGGGGCTGCACATCACCCCCCGGTCAGCGGCGCGGCTGCACCGTGGCTCCGACTGCTGCCGCCTCCCACCCGAGCACTGCCGCCTCCCACCCGAGCACTGCCGCCTCCCACCCGAGCACTGCCGCGTCCTACCCGAGCACTGCCGCCTCCCACCCGAGCACTGCCGCGTCCTACCCGAGCACTGCCGCCTCCCACCCGAGCACTGCCGCCTCCCACCCGAGCACTGCCGCGTCCTACCTGAGCACTGCCGCCTCCCACCCGAGCACTGCCGCGTCCTACCTGGGCACTGCCGCCTCCTACCTGAGCACTGCCGCGTCCTACCTGGACACTGCCGCCTCCCACCTGAGCACTGCCGCCTCCTACCTGAGCACTGCCGCCTCCCACCCGAGCACTGCCGCGTCCTACCCGGGCACTGCCGCGTCCTACCTGGACGCCGCCCACCGAGCACTGCCGCGTCCTACCTGGGACACTGCCGCGTCCCACCTGAGCACTGCCGCCTCCTACCTGAGCACTGCCGCGTCCCACCTGAGCACTGCCGCCTCCTACCTGGACACTGCCGCGTCCTACCCGGGCACTGCCGCTCCCACCCGAGCACTGCCGCCTCCCAACAGAGCACTGCCGCCTCCCACTCAATAAATTTCATCATCATAACTTTTTGTGGGTCCCTATACTGACGGTTATGTGTGCCAGAATAAGCATCTTATGAAGAAGCGCAAATGGCTCGGTCAAAAATATCTGGAAAATACGTAATGTTTCAGACGGGTCGGTAGTGAAGAAAAGATTAAATCCGTCGAACTCAAACGTGCTTCAGCTAAGGTTCTTTGCGAGCTGTCAAGTCCGCAAGACTAACGGTGGCTGACATATGTGGTCTTTTATATATATATATATATATATATATATATATATATATATATATATATATATATATATATATGCCATGAATATAGGCTCAATGATAGCCTGGTCGGAAATATTCCAGCGGATGTGCCTATATGTGGACAGCTGACGAAGAGGTACGGTCCGGCTATGTTCAGAAACCATGACAGTGGCGCCATCTGCACCCCGAACTACGACGTACTTCGGTCACGCCTGCTTTCATAGCACCCAAAGCCATTCCATGCCACTGTCGCCATCGATGTCTGGGCCATTGGCGGCCACGGACGCGTCTTCTGCGGACGGTCATGCGGCGGATCGAGGCGACTCGGTACTGCGGATGTGGCCCATGGAGCGCGCCGAACAAACGTCGAACAAACGCCGAACAAACGCCGCCCGTCTGGCCACACTGACCGCGGTATCGTTAACGTCATGCCGCATGATCACAGCCAGCCGTCCGCCGTGCCAATACCACTGACAGTGGGCCGTGCCGCACGATCACAGCCGCCCGCCGTGCCAATACTACTGACAGTGGGCCGTGCCGCACGGTCACAGCCGCCCGCCGTGCCAATACTACTGACAGTGGGCCGTCCCGCACGGTCACAGCCGCCCGCCGTGCCAATACCACTGACAGTGGGCCGTGCCGCACGGTCACAGCCGCCCGCCGTGCCAATACCACTGACAGTGGGCCGTGCCGCACGGTCACAGCCGCCCGCCGTGCCAATACCACTGACAGTGGGCCGTGCCGCACGGTCACAGTCGCCCGCCGTGCCAATACCACTGACAGTGGGCCGTGCTGCACGGTCACAGCAGCCGCCCGCCGTGCCAATACCACTGACAGTGGGCCGTGCCGCACGGTCACAGCCTCCCGCCGTGCCAATACCACTGACAGTGGGCCGTGCCGCACGGTCACAGCCGCCCGCCGTGCCAATACCACTGACAGTGGGCCGTGCCGCACGGTCACAGTCGCCCGCCGTGCCAATACCACTGACAGTGGGCCGTGCTGCACGGTCACAGCAGCCGCCCGCCGTGCCAATACTACTGACAGTGGGCCGTGCCGCACGGTCGCAGCCTCCCGCCGTGCCAATACCACAGACAGTCGGCTGCTCGCGGCACGGCACGGCGCGGCACGGCACGGCACGGCATGGCACGGCACGGCACGGCACGGCACGGCACGGCACGGCACGGCACGGCATGGCATGGCACGGCACGGCACGGCACGGCACGGCACGGCACGGCACGGCACGGCACGGCACGGCACGGCACGGCACGGCACGGCACGGCACGGCACGGCACGGCACGGCATGGCACGGCACGGCACGGCACGGCACGGCACGGCATGGCATGGCATGGCATGGCATGGCATGGCATGGCATGGCACGGCACGGCACGGCATGGCACGGCACGGCACGGCACGGCATGGCATGGCACAGTACGGTGCGGCACGGCACGGTACGGTACGGCACGGCACGGCACGGCATGGCATGGCACAGTACGGTGCGGCACGGCACGGCACGGCACGGCACGGCACGGCACGGCATGGCATGGCATGGCATGGCATGGCATGGCACGGCACGGCACGGCACGGCATGGCACGGCACGGCACGGCACGGCATGGCATGGCACAGTACGGTGCGGCACGGCACGGTACGGCACGGTACAGCGATGGTAAGCAGTTGAAGGGAATTTCCGAACTTAAAACAAAAAGTTTGGCTAACGCCTGGAAGCAATACTCCAATGCAGGAAATCAGTGGTAATTATAATTATTAGGCTAAAAATTGTCGATGTCTGAAAATGCTTTTAATTTTCATCTCTTTACCTAAGGGGATTCCAGCCCAAGATAGTGATGGATATGAAATGATTGTTTATTTAAACTAAGCCCACAAATATATTACGGGATCAGAAGTGTGCAGAATGCAGTGTGAAATTCACTTGCGGATATCTCTTGCTGCTAAGTTCAAATCGGGTCCGATAAAAAATATGTAACTTTGGCTTCGACCACATACCTTTCAAGGTTAATAGAATGGATTCCCTATACTGATCAAAGTATGAATAGCGTCCAAATACTTTACTGCCTACTGTTTTCTGTATGCATCATCCGCGTCACAAACGCCTGCTACTTTGTTTACACGGGTATGACCAAGGCCATAGATCACACAGAGATGGTGGTGGTGCTGATGATATTCACACTTATTTGCATGGATACGGTGAAGGTCATACAGCACATCGAGACAGCTGGTGGTGCGAATGGTATCCACAATTATTTACATGGATACGACCAAGGCCACATAGTACACCGAGGCAGCTAATGGTGCTGATGGTATCCACAATTTATGAACAGACTAATAAACTGTTGCTCGGGGATTTCCAAACGCTGTATGATGTTCTTGATTAGCTTCAAAATGTAGGGTGTAAAATAGTGTGAAGAACAGCAACGCCCAGTCCTTCCATTGCACTGGATCTCCATGGCAACGCTTCTCGTGTGTTGTGAGATGCTACTCGAGAAGGGATGTAGATCATTCCTAGGCCTCTACTAGACCGCATTTGACATGGATGATTCGTATGCCTTCTTCGCTTTTCCACTGATTCGTTGATTCCTCTGCCTTTTCATTCGCTCCGCCTGTTAATATCCAGGCTGAGCATCACGTCATCTGCTGTGTGACGTCATAGCCGCGACATGTTCGTGCATATAAACCAAGGCTATAGAACAGCAGGTAGAACGCTCCGCTTCCCAAAAAGGGAGACGCTTGAGAGGACTATCAATTCTATAAACTTGAGCCGACCAATCAGCGTTTGACGACCTCCGCCGATCGTGGCAATAGTAAAGGCGGTAGGGCAAAACTTGTGGAAGCTATTATTCATATATTGTTCCATTTTTTCGTGCTAATTTTCTACAAAGGCATTCTTGCTACTTTAATCTTGATCTTTAATACTACTTTATCACAATGTCACCGCTAACAGGGGAAACAATTTGATATTTGTGTGGATGTCACCGGTTTCGACGCACCAAAGACAAAATTTGTTTGTTTACCATTGTCACGACCGGCGGAGGTCGTCAAGCGCTGATTGGTCGGCTCAAGAGTCTCCCTTTTTGTATTGGACTAAAATGCTGGAGCGCACCCCCCTGATATAAACAATAATCAATAACACGTGCTGGTGCCGGGCATGCTAAAAGATGGCTCCTCCATATCCCAGTTCAAGACGGTAGAGCGATAAAAAGGTACTACTTTGTCTTTGCTGAGTATCGCCATAAATAAATGTTACAAACCGCATTTCTGAGACAACCGCTTCAGATCGACGCCATACAAGCCGAACGTTCAATACGCGAAGAGGTCGGCCATTCTGTGTAATGCATGTGGTTATGGTGGAAGATCGGGGCACGGCTCTCGCGCGTGACGGACACAAGTATCCGGTATACCTGTCACACTGGTGCCCAGCCCCAGTGAAGAACCACCACACACGGGACCTCGGTCCGCTGGTGTGGTGTGCCATGAACCACCACACACGGGACCTCGGTCCGCTGGTGTGGTGTGCCATGCCGCCGCCTCCCCAGCCCCAGTGAAGACACCACCACACACGGGACCTCGGTCCGATGGTGTGGTGTGCCATGAACCACCACACACGGGACCTCGGTCCGCTGGTGTGGTGTGCCATGCCGCCGCCTCCCCAGCCCCAGTGAAGACACCACCACACACGGGACCTCGGTCCGCTGGTGTGGTGTGCCATGAACCACCACACACGGGACCTCGGTCCGCTGGTGTGGTGTGCCATGAACCACCACACACGGGACCTCGGTCCGCTGGTGTGGTGTGCCATGAACCACCACACACGGGACCTCGGTCCGATGGTGTGGTGTGCCAGCCGCCGCCTCCCCAGCCCCAGTGAAGACACCACCACACACGGGACCTCGGTCCGCTGGTGTGGTGTGCCATGAACCACCACACACGGACCAGGACCTGGTCCGTGGTGTGGTGTGCCATGCGCCGCCTCCCCAGCCCCAGTGAAGACACCACCACACACGGGACCTCGGTCCGCTGGTGTGGTGTGCCATGAACCACCACACACGGGACCTCGGTCCGCTGGTGTGGTGTGCCATGAACCACCACACGCTCCCATGGTGGCCCCACATCGGTCCGCTGGTGTGGTGTGCCATCCGCCGCCTCCCCAGCCCCAGTGAAGACACCACCAAGACCTCGGTCCGCTGGTGTGGTGTGCCATGAACCACCACACACGGGACCTCGGTCCGCTGGTGTGGTGTGCCATGAACCACCACACACGGGACCTCGGTCCGCTGGTGTGGTGTGCCATGCCGCCGCCTCCCATGGCAGCGCAAGCCCCAGTGAAGACACCACCACACACGGGACCTCGGTCCGCTGGTGTGGTGTGCCATGAACCACCACACACGGGACCTCGGTCCGCTGGTGTGGTGTGCCATGCCGCCGCCTCCCCAGCCCCAGTGAAGACACCACCACACACGGGACCTCGGTCCGCTGGTGTGGTGTGCCATGAACCACCACACACGGGACCTCGGTCCGATGGTGTGGTGTGCCATGAACCACCACACACGGGACCTCGGTCCGATGGTGTGGTGTGCCATGAACCACCACACACGGGACCTCGGTCCGCTGGTGTGGTGTGCCATGAACCACCACACACGGGACCTCGGTCCGCTGGTGTGGTGTCTGAACCACCAAAACTTCTGGTGTGGTGTGCCATGCCGCCGCCTCCCCAGCCCCAGTGAAGACACCACCACACACGGGACCTCGGTCCGCTGGTGTGGTGTGGTGCTGAACCACCACACACGGACCTCGTGTGGTGTGGTTTGCCGCCGCCTCCCCAGCCCCAGTGAAGACACCACCACACACGGGACCTCGGTCCGCTGGTGTGGTGTGCCATGAACCACCACACACGGGACCTCGGTCCGCTGGTGTGGTGTGCCATGCCGCCGCCTCCCATGGTATCCGGTATACCTGTCACACTGGTGCCCAGCCCCAGTGAAGACACCACCACACACGGGACCTCGGTCCGCTGGTGTGGTGTGCCATGAACCACCACACACGGGACCTCGGTCCGCTGGTGTGGTGTGCCATGAACCACCACGCCGGGACCTCGGTCCCATGGTGTGTGCCGGTATACCTGACACCACCCACACTGGTGCCCAGCCCCGGACCTCGGTCGTGGTGTGGTGTCCTGCCCCGCCTCCCCCGCCGTGAAGACACCACCACACACGGGACCTCGGTCCGCTGGTGTGGTGTGCCATGAACCACCACACACGGGACCTCGGTCCGCTGGTGTGGTGTGCCAACCACCGCCGACCTCGGTCCGATGGTATCCGGTTCCATACCTGCCGCACTTCCCCAGCCCCAGTGAAGACACCACCACACACGGGACCTCGGTCCGCTGGTGTGGTGTGCCATGAACCACCACACACGGGACCTCGGTCCGATGGTGTGGTGTGCCGCCTCCCCAGCCCCAGTGAAGACACCACCACACACGGGACCTCGGTCCGCTGGTGTGGTGTGCCATGAACCACCACACACGGGACCTCGGTCCGATGGTGTGGTGTGCCATGCCGCCGCCTCCCCAGCCCCAGTGAAGACACCACCACACACGGGACCTCGGTCCGCTGGTGTGGTGTGCCATGAACCACCACACACGGGACCTCGGTCCGCTGGTGTGGTGTGCCATGAACCACCACACACGGGACCTCGGTCCGCTGGTGTGGTGTGCCATGCCGCCGCCTCCCCAGCCCCAGTGAAGACACCACCACACACGGGACCTCGGTCCGCTGGTGTGGTGTGCCATGAACCACCACACACGGGACCTCGGTCCGCTGGTGTGGTGTGCCATGAACCACCACACACGGGACCTCGGTCCGCTGGTGTGGTGTGCCATGCCCCCCCCCCCCCAAAATGGTGTGGTGTGCCATGAACCACCACACACGGGACCTCGGTCCGCTGGTGTGGTGTGGTGTGCCATGCCGCCGCCCCCCCAGCCCCAGTGAAGACACCACCACACACGGGACCTCGGTCCGATGGTGTGGTGTGCCATGAACCACCACACACGGGACCTCGGTCCGCTGGTGTGGTGTGCCATGAACCACCACACACGGGACCTCGGTCCGCTGGTGTGGTGTGCCATGAACCACCACACACGGGACCTCGGTCCGATGGTGTGGTGTGCCATGAACCACCACACACGGGACCTCGGTCCGCTGGTGTGGTGTGCCATGAACCACCACACACGGGACCTCGGTCCGATGGTGTGGTGTGCCATGCCGCCGCCCCCCATGGCAGCGCCAGCCGCGTCGGTGTCGGCCGCCGCGACAACGGCTACAGACACCGTCAGGCTTTCCCGGGGAAGAGGCCGCTAGCACACGGTACTCACAGACGTCACTGATGTTGAGGTTGCCGTTCCGCTGGCTCCCCGCCGTTGGCGACGCCATGGCGACTTTTGTCCTGGAACCAGCCGGGCACGTCAGGCGGGACAGGCGATGATGTCGGCCGGGGCAGACGGTGGTGTCGGCCGGGGCAGAGGTGTAGGTCGGGGCAGACGGTGGTGTAGGCCGGGGCATACGGTGGTGTCGGCCAGGGCAGACGGTGGTGTCGGCCGGGGCAGAGGTGTAGGTCGGGGCAGACGGTGGTGTAGGTCGGGGCAGACGGTGGTGTCGGCCGGGGCAGGCGGTGGTGTAGGTCGGGGCAGACGGTGGTGTCGGCCGGGGCAGGCGGTGGTGTAGGTCGGGGCAGAGGTGTGGGTTGGGGCAGAGGTGTAGGCCGGGCAGGCGGTGGTGTCGGCAGGGGCGGACAGTGGTGTCGGCCAGGGCAGACGGTGGTGTCGGCCGGGGCAGACGGTGGCGTCCGCCGGGGCAGACGGTGGTGTCGGCCGGGGCAGACGGTGTAGGTCGGGGCAAACGGTGGTGTCGGCCGGGGCAGACGGTGGTGTAGGCCGGGGCATACGGTGGTGTCGGCCGGGGCAGACGGTGGTGTAGGCCGGGGCATACGGTGGTGTCGGCCGGGGCCGACGGTGGTGTCGGCCAGGGCAGACGGTGGTGTCGGCCGGGGCAGACGGTGTAGGTCGGGGCAAACGGTGGTGTAGGCCGGGGCAGACTGTGGTGTCGGCCGGGGCAGACGGTGATGTAGGCCGGAGCAGACGGTGATGTAGGTCGGGGCAAACGGTGATGTAGGTCGGGGCAAACGGTGGTGTAGGCCGGGGCAGACTGTGGTGTCGGCCGGGGCAGACGGTGATGTAGGCCGGAGCAGACGGTGATGTAGGCCGGGGCAGATAGTGTTGTCGGCTGGGCTGGTTGGTTGGTTATTTGGACTTATGGTCGCATCGACTGCGTTGGTCATACAGCACTCATAGCAATGGTAGATGGACAGCTTAAAGGATGCCAACAAAAGTACCCTAATATTCAGAGGAAACTTCAAATTCAAACTTAATCTTCAAGGAAATGAAATGGAACGGGCCCCACGTACCTACAACTGGAGAGCGGAACTCCCGTCCGGGCAGTTCCGGCGACGCCGCAAAAATGCGTGCCTACGGTTTTCGCAATCGCGAAACGAAACCAGTTCTCGGAGCTGCACCTTGCAAAGCGGGATACAGCTAACTGCAGTTGCCTCATCGACGCTCCGCTGGATGTGCGGCACCAAATCGCAACATCATCCACAAAGGGTGATCTACCAACGCTTCGTCGAGAAGGATCGCAGATATCGTTGATCGTGACGGCGAACAGCTCCACGCTTAGCACACTCCCTTGCGGTACCCCATCCGTCTGTGGGTATCTGTATGGCAGGTAGTCTCTGATACGTGCACGAAAGAAGCGTCTGGACATCAGTTGTCGAGGAAGTGACCCATAGAACCTTTCATACCTAAACAATCGTCCTAAGAATATCGCACTGCCAAGTGGTGTCGTACGGGGGCGGTCCGCCCATTCAGGGACTTCAGGAAGTGCCTCACCTGAATGGAGCTGAGAAGTATTTTTAGGAATGGTCATCGTACAAGACAACGCTACAATCCACTGGAAAATAGCAAAATTTACAAACTGGAAACAAAGAATGTTTTGTTCACCCGTAAGTATAGTGAAATTTGAAGTTCACATTTGCATGTTAAATCTAAATTAGCTCTAAAAAAAACTATCGAATTAATTGGCTAATTAGCTAAACTAACTTAAACTAAAAAAACTACTAGGATTTGAAAAGCTTAGTGCCTAAGCATGAAATTAGAGCAAAATTGTCATGTAAAATGATACTAGTTTTTCCATAAATTGTGATTGAAGACCAATTTTGTTCCTAGTCAGAATGTTTCGACGAAGCGGGGCTGAGATGTCCCTCCTGGATGCACCAGTTAATGCATGAAAATTACAGAGCCGTCTAAACATCACATGAAAGCCTGGCCTGAGAGCCTCCTGGTCCTGAACAGACTCCTGGGTAGTTGAGCTTGCCGTCCTAGAATTCGCCACCTCTCTTATCTACCTAAGTTGGTCGGTAATTTGCTCCTACCTCATGTCACACACTCTTAACTTCACGAATCAATGGGACTTTTTGTGTGAAACATTCTCGGATGTAGCTCAAAAGCAACCTTCACAGCGATTTCCATTGAGAGTACAATCACTGGCCTGATCGGCCGGATCGCTTCTGGCTCAGAGCTACACACGTGATGCGCCGTTCGACGCCTGCTGTGCCAAAATGGCCGGATCGAGTTTTGCTGCCAGCTTGACGCGCTGTGCCAGCTCGGAGGACAGATAATGGTGGTGGTTTCCAGCCACACGGGGTGCATGGGCGCGTATAATGTGCCGCTAACTGGAGATCACATCGACATCGACATTACCACAATTATTTATCGTGGGAATTTAGGCAGGGTCTCAGCATACACCAGACATTCCACGAGCAGGATATCTCGCGAAGACATGCGCCACAACGAGCCACGGCCACGGCCGGGTGATGAGCACTGTGTGACCGCCAGTCACGTGCACCTGCTCCGAGCGAGACAACTCTGAGCTGAGATCGACGACGGCCATCGCCAGCCGGAACCAACCGCCGCCGGACTGCGCCGGTGCTCACCTCCGCTCGTGGAGGCCGCCGACAGCCACCGGTGAACGCACGCCCCGCCCCGCCCGCGCGCCGACGACGCCGGCCGACACCGCGTGATCGTTGAGCTCTGGGTACCAAAGGTCCAGGGCTCAACACTCGCCACTCGGGACATTTCCCAATCCCGCAGCCCACCGGCGAAACGGTGTGGGCGGCGCCATTAGCCGTGATCGTGCATAAAGTGCGTCGAGAACCACCAACAAAAAAACAACAACAAAAACACCGGGATCTCCGAACACGAGGTGCTGTTTGTGTCCGCGCGGTTCAACTGCTGCCACCACTGTGTCGACGACACGCCAGTGTCGTCTGCCACCTATCCGCGCGCGGCCCAGTGACGGCGGGGCCGCGGTCCCTACCGACAATTCCCCAAGAGTCGGCGTCAGTGTCAGTGTAGGTGTAAGAGTCGCCGCCGCCTCCAAACATCCGTTCCAGCAGTGTGGTTGCTTAACACGCGCCCTGGAGGGCCTCTGAAATTTACGCGCACTGGAGGGGGGGCGGACCCCCCCCCCTCATATAAGACCCCTCAGCTCATATTATAGCTGGAGTAACGAAATTCTCATGGTTTATGGGTACGATAGTGAACTCTATTGTGTGCAAATTTTATGACCTTAGGTCGATATCTTCAAGGTCAAATAAGGTCACATGTCAAAATGTTCTTGTTTTGCGTGGCTTGGCTTGTCATTGTTATGGTTCGCTGTGATTGTGTTTAAATGCTCCAAAATTGGCATCAATGATGTTTTGGATATTACTAATGATGCAATACAGATGCTAGACCCGGCATTTCACCTCAGGTCACCTATATAGCAGTACTTTATCAGGTCAGTTACCTGTTCCAGTTATCGGAACCGGGTCGCCCGCCCGACTGTTCGTTCGGGCGGCTCGGCGCAATCTGCTTCGCGAAGAAAGGAGTGAAGTACATAAATAAAGTATGGAAACGCTTATGTACACAATGACAAACAGTAGTTTTTAGGATGTGTAGGGAGAAGCGCATCAGCGCCGATTTCTGTGGTCTGGCGCTACGAAATGTTTTGACTTTAACGGCCTCTCACTCGAAACATTTTCATACGATTTCCGTTTTTCTTGCTTTAAACGACGCGCCGGACATTTCTAAGCAGGTACGCGAAAAATAGCGCATATCGACCGGTAAAATCTGGAGTTATGCACGAAAAACCGGAGGGGTGGGCGGATTTCGCCCCCCCCCCCCCCCACCCTCCGGTGCGCGTGTCAAGATAGGTCCCCAGATCGCGGACAGATGGGCAAGCGCTGTTTTTTGCTCCGGATGCCCTGCCCTGTATAATGAGCTGCCGCACAAGCTAAAGCGGCCATCAGCTTCCCTGTTCAGTCGCCGCCTGGGGCAGCATTTGTGCGTGGGACTGGACAGTGCTCTGATCATACTTGCTGACTTATGATCGTATCTGCTGACTTTTTCCGTGCCCCTGGAATGAGCAATTGCTATGTTTTCATGTGCGCCTGTGTTGCCCATATTTACTGATGACCTGTTTTAAAACTCGACAATAGGCTGCAATGGCCACGAGTCTATTGTGGATGGCCAGAATATACGTATTTGCCTTTGTCTATGGGACTCGAATCAACCTTTCAGTTTGAAGACACCTTACCCCTATATTACTTGCCTACACACACACACATTAAATATTCCACTAGTGCTTAGATCATCGCTTATAGCCATTTGACGTGCATAACTACCTGCCCACGTAACGTCTAACACGAGTCATCACGAAATTTCGTTATCCAACGCCTCCCCACATCCATAATCACCCCATCGACACAGACCGGCGCTCTCCAAGGGCTCGCACCGCTCATGCGTCCCGCACCTCTCCCCACCACGCAATGAACAACACAGACCCAAACCCACGGACAGCGTGACCTTGGCAAGGTCACGTCTGAGCGCGGTACCGGGCGCCGCAGTCTCTCCGACGCGGGAGCTTCCCGCTCGGCCAATCCCGACCGACAGGACGGTCCGCCGCGTTCATCCCCTGCGGCGGTGACCGGATCGCTGGCAGGTGTGGCGGGGAGAACCCGCCGCGACCCCGAACCGGGCGCCCCGAACTTCTTGGGCGGCCACCCACCGTCCTGGCGATCCGGACCACCACCCCTGGTCTTCCCTGATCGCCGACCGCCATGACGGTCCGGACCGTCCCTCTCTGGTCATCTCTAACCACCCACCACCCTGACGGTTCAGACCGTCCCTCTGGTCATTCCTGACCACCCACCGCCCTGTCTGTCCGGGCCGTCCCTCTGGTCATCTCTGACCACCCACCGCCCTGACGGTCCGGACCGTCCCTCTCTGGTCATCTCTGACCACCCACCACCCTGACGGTCCGGACCGTCCCTCTGGTCATCTCTGACCACCCACCGCCCTGACGGCCCGGACCGTCCCTCTCTGGTCATCTCTGGTCATCTCTGACCACCCACCACCCTGACGGTCCGGACCGTCCCTCTGGTCATCTCTGACCACCCACCGCCCTGACGGCCCGGACCGTCCCTCTGTGGTCATCTCTGACCACCCACCACCCTGACGGTTCGGACCGTCCCTCTCTGGTCATCTCTGGTCATCTCTGACCACCCACCACCCTGACGGTCCGGACCGTCCCCCTGGTCATCTCTGCCCACCCACCGCCTTGACCCCTGATGGTCCGGACCGTTCCTCTCTGGTCATCTCTGACCACCCTCCACTCCCCCCGATCCCACTGGCGGGCATCGCTCGAGGAGCCGACCTGCATCCAAGGGTGAAGAGCGACACTAATTTTAACTGATATCAGATACTTGAGCGGAATTGTCGCAGTCTTTTATCCAAATTATCTGAGATCAGGGATCAGGGGCTTCTCATGCGCTTAGTGCAATGTTAAAATGTTCAAGAAAATGGGTGGAAAATACCACCTAATGGAAAGTTCAATCGACCTCCTTCCCCATTGCTTTTGTCACCTCCTTGCTTACTAGTTGCTGATTATGGTTTGTGGTTGGTTATTGGTTTTACGACACGTCGACCGTTGAGTCATGTAGCGTCGCCAATCTCTCACGCCGATTGGTCGCGGGCGAAGAGTAGCGACAGTGAGCTTGCTGATTATGAAAGTTTACGTCAAGAGCATATACTTTTGTATATCCTAAGATGGGATACATGGGTGGCTGTTCCTCTTGAAGCCAGCCAACCCTTTTATCCAGATATTACAGAAGGTAGGCTACTACAATGGATAATTATGCATTATTGGTTTTGGATTGTAATCGAAAACCAACATGAAATAAACTGAAGACATCCTGATGCCCTTCAACAAGTCCAATATGCCATAGCTGGGGTGCATCGATGACCTCTGACCAGGAAATTTCCTGAAACCATATCACAGAGCCTCTTCTGTTTCAGACAGTCTACCCAGTATCCTGAAACCTGGTATCATCCAGCACTCCTGAAGTCCTTAATCAACAAGCAATCAAGCCCTGCATTGAAGACAGTATGCAGGCTTATCAAAGTTGCTGGACATGGAAAAAAATGTTATGGTGTATGGTGCTATGGTGCATGTTTCTTTTCTGGTGCCTATGCAATCAAATACAATGTCATTGCAAAAATATACATGGTATCTTTTAATTGGATACATGACATATGAGTGAATGAGATACTGCACCTTGCAGAAAGCAGATGATTATTATCATTGGGGATTTAGGGTGTCTCAACCCCATTGGGTTATATTGCACCATGCAGAAAGCAGATGATGAAGTGGGTTGGTACCTAGTTTCCATTAAAGTTTAGCATGCAAGACAGGAATCCATTTCATATCAACCAGCGTGTGCGATATATGTGCTAACACTACAAATAACATTCAGGATAGTGCCATGGTGATGTATGGTAGGAACCCAATTACTAGATCTGTTCAAACTCATGAAATATAGGCTTTAGCCAATCACTGCAGCACCTCCCCATTGTATTGAAATTAACACAGGGGTGTTATCTGGATTACACGATTTGAAATGAAGGATAAACATACATTTTGGGTAGGTTGCATCCGCCAGAGGGAACAAAATAAGTAGACACTTATAGGCAGAGGTCTCAAGCAGCAAATTTATATTAGATAGGCCTTGAGAAAAATGGGCATATCATAGAAAATGCTACCTTTGGCCCTGCATTACATCTGAGATGGCAAAAATGTCAAAAGTAAGCAGCAAGCAAGGATACATTTTTACTTAGAAACAGCTCATGTCTATACTACAGGCATTAGCCTACAGGTGGACAGGCAGTAATTTTACCATTTACATGCCAGAATTAAAGAAATACATATTAATGTAAACTAGAAACTCACACAATACCCAATTTCTTTACACCATACAACAGCAAGCCTCAAAACATCAATCTCACCGCGATCGCACCTCCGTCTGCGATCAGGTTATCACATACACACTACCAGCCATACCACAAAACAAAAAGACGAGGATGAAATAGTAACATATTTATTTATTTATTTCACGATACATGCCCTCCACGTACAGTGGCTGTTATGGACAGTCTGGGTATAACACCCATATATTTACAAAGAACGGATATATTTGTGGTCAATAGTGGGAGCGGATGCGCAACAAACATTCATGCACCAACATAATACAATACCCATATCACTATCTGCACCGTGCTTTCAACACGAGCTACAAACGAGTAGTTTATAGAAGTGATAGGAAAGCGATGGCCTAAAGGTGATTGGTTGGTTGGTTATTGGTTTTACGACACGTCGACCGTTGAGTCATATAGCGTCGCCAATCTCTCACGCCGATTGGTCGCGGGCGAAGAGTAGCGACAGGTGAGATTCGAACTCACAACCTTTCGATTGCGAGACGAGCATCTTACCCCTAGACCACTCGTCCCCGTGGCCTAAAGGTGAGTTCATAGTGTACACACATCCATGGTGTAAGTTTTTTTGTGTGACTAGTGTTGTTCGCGGAGATAAACTAGTGCATGTTTCTTGAAGTTAGATAGCCTCGATGATTTTGTTTCAGTAGGAAGTTTGTTATAGTGGAAGACAGACGAGTAGAGAAATCTCCTGCGACCCGCCTCTCTGTGCATGGCGGGCAGGTGCAGGTGGTCGTTTGCACGTGTATGACGATTTCGCAGGGTAGAGTTTGCAGTGATTTGACCGGCAATGTGCGTTGGCTCACCCGTCAGAATGATTTTGTGGAGCAAAGTAAGGCTGTGAAATAGATGCAGATCAGTTGCGGTGAGTAAACCCAATTTGTTACGGGCATCAGAAATATGATTAAATTTCCGTAGACCTGACACGACTCTAGAGGCGAAGTTAATGATCTTGTCTAGTCCGTGGATGTTTGCTGCCGACCCGTTCCCGTAAACAGATATGCAGTAGCGGATATTGGATATAACTTGGCTATTGACTATAGTGAAAAGGGTACTGGTCGGCAGATGGTGACGCAGATGGCTCAGGGCCAGAAGGAATCCAGTGCACTTGCGGACCACAACAGCTACATGGGAATCCCACGACATGTGGCGATCAAATGTCACCCCAAGGTTCCTACACGAATGGCTCTCATCTATCACGACGTCCCTGGTTGGTTGGTTATTGGTTTTACGACACGTCGACTGTTGAGTCATCTAGCGTCGCCAATCTCTCACGCCGATTGGTCGCGGGCGAAGAGTAGCGACAGGTGAGACTCGAACCCACAATCTTTTGATTGTGAAACGAGCATCTTACCCCTAGACCACTCGTCCCCATCACGGCGTCCCAAAAGCACACTCGTATCGGGGCAATATTGCGAAGATTTTGACACGATCAGAGCGTGAGAAACTAAGTTTTGGTCGGGTTTACCTTCAAACCGTTATCCAGGAAGTAGTCGTAGAGTTGGTTCAGACATGTCTCCATCTGACTTATGAGATTTGGGAGATCAGATCTGCGACCGGAGATGAGGACCTGGGTGTCGTCTGCGAACTGAAAGACGTGTGCTACCGGGACGTGCAAACTGAGGTAGTTCGAGAAGATGCAATAGAGGAGTGGACCTAGTGATGAGCCTGAAAAACACCTATGTTGTTTAAGAGAAAGGAGGAGAGATGCCTGTTTCCGCATATGGAACAAGAGCGCAATATTTGTCTTTGCTATCGACCTCCCTCGAAGGACCTCCGATGAGGATGTCGATTGTCACCCTTGGGATGTCGAATGCCACCTCACTTCGCTCAAGCTTTTTGCATACAAATACAAATACGCAACCAATTCAAGCATATCGCACATATTATATTATTCACGTTTTTCTGATCTTATTTCTTCAGTTTTAAGTTGAATTAAAGGTCGCATATATTTTTCCGCTTGAATTTGCTCAACGGTAATTTTCCAAGTTTTCATGCTTTTTCAGCCAAAAATGAGCCAGTCAATTTCAGGCAATTTTTGGCGCTGTTGTCGCGTAAGATGCATATTTCACCGCTAATGCGTAATCTGTGAACATTCTTTATCCGCTTGAAGGTACATGTTAAGTGAATAATTCGCGTTCCCTCACAATATTACTGTTAATGATAACCATAGCTGATCTGAGAACTGCAAAAATGTAATGTTTGCGGCACCCAAATGCCACCCTACGTCCACCCTAGTATTTCTCCTATATTTCCCAGCATTTTGAATACAAAAATATAACTATATGTCCGCTTATGTGCTCTCTACTCAGCAATGTATGTTGTACGGTTTGCCGTTGAGAATAAAAAAATGATATTATCGTTTGAGTGCGCATGTATTCCGACACATTTGAGGGATGTAGATAGTTTTCGTCGGAAATCACAGTACAGCGAATTTAGTAGCTGTGACTAGGCGGTGCCGGCCTGGTCGGCCCCGTCGCCGCTTCTTTTATGCAGTACAGCAATGCGAAGGAAGCAAGGCTTGTGGGTACCTGTCTGCCAGCCCTTCCTACATAGGTGCCATGGGGGTTGTTTTAAATACAGTTGAGAGGGCGATTGCCTCTAAATGTTGGCTTTGCTCCCCAATAATTTTGACTTTTCACATGGGGGCACGCTATGGAGTGCGCTGTGTTATGCCCCCCCCCACAATAATTGGAAAAATGCACGCCCCTGCTAGGTAGGTACTTACCTACTGATGGTTCTGAAATAGCGTTGACGGTACTGAATGGTGGTGTGGTGGGCATTGGCTGCTGTGCAGAACTTGCAGATTGCTGTGCATGGAAAATAATTTGATGTTTGTCAGAAGAGTATTAATGTGCTTTAATGTGGCAACAAGGCAAGTTTTTACACACATTTGCCTCCATAAAGCAAACAAATGGGTTAGGTTTGGCTAGGCTAGGTTAGGTTAGTTTAGGTTTTTAAGTTGGATTTTTTTTTCATAGATGTCAAAAAAGGAAATGTTTTTTTCTTCAAAGGCAGCTAATGCAGGTTAGGTTAGGTTGGGTTGTTTTTTTTCTTCAATTTTGAACATTTTCTGAAGATAAATTGCTTGAAATTTTTATGATTAAATTTTTTGGATTATTTTTCTCCAAAGGGAGTCTAGGCTAGGTTATTTTATGTTATGTTATGTTTTTATGTGATGTATATTCTATTTTACGTTATATTTTATGCTGTGTTTTTATTATATTTTTAGACATTGCTTTTTGTGCTACGCTACCTAACTCAAACCATCTTTTTTGGTGTTATTTTGCTCACAGCCTGAAAAGTAAGCATTTGCACAGAAAATGAGTGGTACCATCATCTTAGTCACACTCACAAATATGGCATTGGAATTATAAATTCCAAGAATTAATAAAGCACCTTAAAGCACAAATTTACAATTCGAAGCAGGTAGATCGGGTGGGGATCGCCAAGTAGTTAAGGTAGCTCTGTGTACAACAGGTGTCGGGTTCAACACTCACCAATCAGGACATTTTCCAAACCCGCGGCCTACCGGGGAAACAGTGTGGGAGGTGCCATTAGCCGTGATTGTGCATAAAGTGCATTGAGAACCAACCAATAAACAAATAAACGAGAAGCAGGTAAGCAGGGGTGTTGTTTGACCTTTGTTTTGCAACCTGGGTTAGCTCAGGCTAGTGAATTATGTAGTAGGATTCCGTGTTGACCTGTGCTGAAATGAGCCATCTCTTGAGACACGTTCTGGCCAGAAGACAGAAAAGGAAAATTGAAATGCAAATCTTCAACTTTTTGGGAAGGTGTTGCAATGCTGATAATACATGGATGGGCCTATAGGTACTAAGTGCATTTTCTCATGCCCAGGGCTGGCCTCCAGGTGATCACATTGGGTGCACATCTGCTGATTAAAGTTCCTATTGTCAATTAGGTATGTAGGATGCTGGCACTAGGTAGGTAGGCTTGCACCTACATACCTGCCTATCTAGGTATGTCCTACCTATGAAGGAGGAATCTACTAGCGGTGGAGCTTTATATAAATTAACGAAGGGCCTAACAACATGAAAGCTGCTGCTTGATAAATTGTAGGTATGTGAAAGGGCTGGATCATTGGGTCCAGGTTGGATTTATGTTTTAGAATCTTATAGTTGGAGAGGAAAAGTATTAGTTAGACATTTCAAGCCAGGGAGAGTAATCTTACTGGTATTACTGACAGTAGCAATGTTTCATGCTGTGCATCTTGCTTTGAGCATGCTTATCAAACAGAAATAAGTTTGCAGTTAATATGAAGCAACTTCATTAATCTGTTCACAGAAAATATGTTTGTAATTTCCCAGGGATAGTACTATTCTTCATGGCAATCACCCATGACAAGGCTGTGTTTCCAACCCTGGTGGAGTCTCATGTCAAATTGATAAATTATAGGACGGAAGGAGCCTGGCCAAGGATTGAGGGGAGGGGGGGGTATAGAACCATGTATTATTGTGCACTAAGTTGTTCATGAGACATGTTTTGCACAATTCACCTTTATATAGCAAACGAAGGGTTTGAGCAGGTTTGGCCAGTTTTTTTAAAAGTTGTGTTTAAGTAAAAAAAATAATGTAAACTATTTGTGGTGATTTTTAAACATTGTTATTTTTTAATGCTTAATATTCTGAAAAGGAAGGTCAGGCTAGGACAGGTTAGGTTGTTACAGTTGTTTTCTTCCATCTTTATATGCTATATTACCTAACTCCAAGCTCCATTTTGGTTATATTTTGCTTTCCAACCAAAAAGTACGCATTTGCAGAGGTAGTGAGTGGTCACATCATTTTAATCATGTTCATGAACATATTGGGGAAAGTGCAAGAATTAATAACACACAGTAAAGGACAAATTGGCCTGTTTTTTTTTGGCATTCAGGTGGATAAAGTTTGGGCTATTGAAGTTTGAAGGGGGAAATTTTTGTTTCTCCTTTTGCATATGACATCCAGCACGGTAAAAAGTCATCCAGCAGTAGGTATTGCCATGGGTCTTACCATGGACTTGCCACACCATGCCTGGGTTTTGCCTGCCAAGCATCATCAATGTGCGAAATCTTCTGGGCATATCATGACATGAGATTTAATCCAAGTATGAGTATCGTCATGATATTTATGTGAGGCTGTATGGAAAATGTCCCTTTTCACTCTTTGAAGCCACATCATACTGTGGTCCAAAAGGCAAATAACTATCTGGTACATGTAATTAGTTATGATTGTATTGATGACAAGCTTTGTGTGTGTTTGTTAAATGTTTCAAGCTTGTTAATGTCATGTTCAAACCTGCACTGCCATTGTTTGTGGTGCAACTATCAAAAGTCCTTGATGATAATGTTGTGGTCCATCTATCACAATATCCTAAAATTATTCACTGAAGTGTCCAAATTTGGAAGCACATGCCAAACTGTATGGTGTACCCTTTGCCATCATGAGCAAAAGGTACAGACTGGATCCTGGAGCACACCGCACGCCAGTGTGAAACTCGACCAGCACGTAAAACGTGCTAAACGTACCGCGTCAACGGACCTTGGAGCTTGGGCCGACGCGAGTGTCAACCGATGTCCTCCGGTCGTGTACCCCCTCCTATCCCTTCCCTACTTGAATTCAGACTGATTGTAACGGAGCAACGACACACACGTGGGCTGGCTGCGTTGAGAACTATATGTTGATTTTATATGAGGTACGAATGTTCCTTGATGTGCTTCGCATTGCACGTATGGGTGCCATGCGGTACGAGTAGTTCGGGGTACATATTCATGAAGCTGGATGGTCAAGAGGCCTGCAATATGGAGCCTGGAGGAAGCAGGTGATAGGTTTTCCTTTGTGTAACAAGGTTTGTAATCCAACGTTCGTGATGTCGATTGAGTTGTGTGAATGTGATTCTTTTTTTGTTTGTTTATTGGTCATCGATAATTGTGCCTCGACTAGTGTCCTTACTACGACGACTCAGTCATTTAGTCTTAAGTGGGCATCGTGATTGTGGCACTGTAAGCAAATATTTAACCACATTTAGTTGGAACACCGATTTTTATGTTCAAGTTCGACATTTGGACGACGTAAAGCGAATGGCCATTCTTTTAAAGCTGATGAGGCTCGTGTGTACTGGACTTTGGTGTCAATGCTTTCCCTTGTATTCAATACGTGTGATGATCAAATGTTGGAAGCTGTGGTAAATGATTTAGTAATTTGCCTACGATGCGAGAGCGAGGTCCAGCCTAACAAACATTGAAACGATGAACGAATTGGCAGACAATCCAGCCAGCACGTGATAACTGTTAATGGTCGCCATTACCAGACCGATGCACAGCGAGCGACTACAACCATAGCGGGTTGTCTGCCCGCACAGGACAGCGTCGGACGCCTGTCGGTCTGGATCAGTTAATGACGGGACGACCCGACACCTCCCAGATTCTGGAGTATGTGTGCATACATGCTGGTGCGGGTGATCATTCGGCGGAGGTCACGGTGGCAAACTCGGCGTTGTGTGGCTGACGGTGGTGGACTGTGTAACAAGTAACCAGCCGGTGTTGGCCCGCGATCGGCGCACCCTCTGCCCGTGCTTATCATGGCTTGGGCCCAGGAAGCTGCCCGAGCTGCCGCTGGCAGCCGGCAGCTGAAGCGGCTGCACCGCTTCCAAGGTCGATTTGACTCATATTGCGCCCATCTGGTGGCCGACGAAGGCGACTGCGTCACAGCCGGCGGTACTCGGTACTGTGAAGAGGAGTCGGCGCGCTGCGACAATACGTTAGCATGCGCGCCGCTGCAGTCACCAAGTGCCGCACGTGGCATATTCAACACAAGCCGATGGGCGCTACATGACAAATGAAGTCGATGCGCCCTAAAGCCCTAATAACTAACCAACTAACTCAACAAAAGCCGACTGACATTGCCTGTCTTCAGGCTGCACGGGCTGTACAACGGAGATGTGGGCGCACCGCCAAACAATGGACACTGGATTGTCTGACAATTTTACCTAGTGCTAAGCATTCATCGTTTGTTGTGTGCGGACATTTTGTATGAAATGTTCCAGGTCCAGGTACATAAATGTATTGGCTGTCTTTTTTTATTCTTCATCGCCAATGATATCCTTACGAAGGCCCGGGAGAGTATTTCTCCATCCTGACTGTGATGCGGTGCTTGATGCTTTTTGCGTTTGTTTGAATTTAGATACTCAAGTTTTTGCTATTATGATTTTTCCCAAGTACAATGCAATCTTCACAGCTACACGTGTGTGCGTCATGCATTGCGGCATGATAGTGCCCTCCGGCCTGGTCTGAACTGAATTTAGAAACTGATATATTTAATGTGCATTTAATGTAGGTCTTGTTATTTGGAACCATAGAAAGGTGCACAACATATAAAGAGTAAGTGGAATTCCAACGCGAGTGTATTCAATTTCCACATGCAAACATGAGCTGGAAGTGTCGATACAACCGGCAATGTTGATGGCAATGTCGATACAACCGGCAGCCAACGCCGCTTTAAAATCCCATGCATTGGAAAAGCACACAACACTGGAGTTGTCGAGTTGCATTAAATGAATATGACGGGAGTGAATTATGTGCATGGTGGTTTTTATCGCAACGAGATCTTCTATTAATCTTCTATTAAAGTGAAGGATGCACCGACTGCATACGCCATGCTGCTTCCAATGGGCAGGACATCTGCATTCCCTTCGCTTGGCGATATGCTTAGTTTTCCTTCGGGGTACTATTCAGCCCAGGAGGGGATCCGGGACCAGGACTGCTCCAGATTGTGAAGGGCTCGGTAATCGGTTGCGCCACCAGGACACTCCTCTCTGGTTGGTTGGTTATTGGTTTTACGACACGTCGACCGTTGAGTCATATAGCGTCGCCAATCTCTCACGCCGATTGGTCGCGGGCGAAGAGTAGCGACAGGTGAGATTCGAACCCACAATCTTTCGCCTGTGAGACGAGCATCTAACCCCTAGACCACTCGTCACCGACACTCCTCTTTTCAGGATGAAATTTGGAAAGGTTAGGAATTAAGGACAGCGGTATTGTACAAGCATGCGTTACAGTTTCAGATAGCTTTGTTGATTATGTAAAAATATCGGGGAAAAAAGTTTGCAACACGAAATTTATGTACTTTTCACAGTAAAATTCGACATCCTTGTATTATTTGCTTACATCTTGCTATTTGGTTTTCGACATCGCCCACCTAATGAAAAATTAATATTTAAACACTGGCCTAGTGGGGCCTGGGCTCACCATCTTTGCCTTCACCCCACCAACCGCTTTCTCTCTTAACATGGGACCCTACGTGATTGGCCACACCAACAAAACTGGCAGCTCCCCCCCCCCGCGCCCCAACGCCCTCCTTGTACCGCCGATGCGTCGATTAAGCAAATCATGCAATTCGACATTTTAAACATACAAATTAGATTTGTTCGCGTGACTCAGACTCAGGTGCAAACCTAAGTGAATCTGGTCACGCCCCACGACCATTCCATAGTAATTCTTGACCCGAAAGCTCTTCGGGTTTGTTCCTGACCCACTTCCAGAAGAAGAATACAGCAACTTGGAGCAACTTGGAGCAGTTCGGAGCAGGCTCAGTAAAAACGAGCGCTGGAACGTCTGGACCAACTTGTAGTAGAAATCGGCTGTTTGTGCTTTTATTATGGCTACAAATATGTCGCAGATGTTCCAAACATGCATTGAATCGTTATACGCGGCAATTTATGGGTACACAGAGCATTGTGACAGGATGCACTGATTTGTACCGATCCATAGCTAGTGCACATGGAGAAGATTTGGTCAATATTAACCTACATTGCAGTCTTGTCTATGGATAAGGCTGTACACGTGAATGAAGCCTTCAAAAACAAGACCATTGGATTGAAAATAAGTTCAGTGTTCGAAATTGATGTAGGATGGCATGCAACTGTATTAGTTTTGTTAACATCAATGTGAGAATATATATTACAATGCCCGACGTTTCGGTGTCATACCTTCTTCAAGGAGAAGTGAACAAGTTTTGCAGTCAGAACGAGCAACATTTTGATCCCAAACTTTTTCACTTTTTCTTGCCCTTGAAGAAGGTATGACACCGAAACGTCGGGCATGGTAAGATGTATTCTCACCTTAATGTGAAAAGAACTAACACATGCATGCATGTGTTAGTTCTTACACATTAATGCATGCATGCAACTAACACATTAATGCATGCATGTATTAACTAACACATTAATGCATGCATGCAAGGGAATTACATCATGAAGGATAATGAAATCATGATTGAAACAAATTGTTTTACTAGCTCCTCACAGGCCGCAGAAACACTCCCAAATTATAACACAACAAATTTGAGGCAGTCACAAAGGATTTCGCACATTATCTTCCGCGCCACATTTGTGCTACTCCAGGCTGCCCTTGCTCTCGATCGGAGTAAGTTGGAGTAGACTGGAGCTATTCCGATCTGCTCCAAAACGCACAGGAACACGGAGCAGCCACTCCAAGTCACTCGGAGCAGTTTTGAGCAGGGTCAGGAACAGCCTCTTAGTATTCCCAGTCGGCCGGTTTGACTGGCATTCCCTTCCAGCGTCATTAAATCATCTTCTTCAAGAAAAATTAGGCAGTCCATGATAAAATATAATACAGATGACAGAAAACAATTCATAGCAGAATCACAATACTTATTAGGTGGAAAAAAGCAACTCCACCCCTCGGTAATTTTTACGTAAAAAGTTATAATTTATACAATTATGGCGCAGACGTGACGGACTATTGGAACTATTTTCGCTTAAAATTTTGGTTGGCGAGACTACATTCGACGACAGTCGAGTAGAATACTGGCGTAACATTTCTACGTTGCGTACTTTATTTTTGTATAGTGGAGAAGCAGAATGGCATAGTTTCGTACATTTTCTACGATTATGTTTTCTTTTCATTGTTAGTGCTTTTATGAAACACACTACAGTACTTACACTTCAATGTCATCAAGAATCGGACATCAGCTTCCAGAAAACCGCAATGTGGGCTTATATTGGATCCACGCTTGGTATCGACGTCATATATTGGCAACACAGTTTCGCATCCTGCACTCCAGAGGTGAAGTAAGTAAAATCATGCAAAGTGTGCCTAGCCCTAATGATTCCCAATATTTGTCGCGTTCGTAGCGCTATCATCTTGATGTATTTAGGTGGTGAGATGGGCTGCTCTCTGGGGGAGGGGGGGGGGCATTCTTTCCAACAGATACATTAATTACATCCGAAAACTTCATGGTAATCAGTTTTCGGGATTTCGGTACTGGTTAATTTCGGCTGGGAAAAAAATGATTCCCTAAACACACCAGTCTTACAAACTGGAAGGTTTTCAGGTGATGCGATTGATTCCAAGTGGAACAGTTCGATGCGTATATATTGTATTTTCTGCTCACGCGAGCAAGACAAGGCAAAAAGCTCCGACTCCGCATGTTGCACATGTGCGATGTTTTCTGCACACATTGGTTGGATACTCATCGATGGCCAGATCTGAGCAGCCCTTGGACTTGATAAGAGGATGCAAGGAAGAACATTGTACCTGAAAAAGAAAATCGTTAAGACGTTAAAAAAATGTAATGTCTTTTTAGCATGTAGCCCCCCCCCAAAAAAAAAAAAAAAAAAAAAAAAAAACATGTACCTCTCCTAACCAAACCAAAATACATTTCAGCCCATACGACAGAATTGTGCAATTTATGGTGGGTTTGGATCATATTTATTAATGCTTGTTTGTTTATTGGGTGGTTCTCGACGCATTTTATGCACGATTACGGCTAATGGCGCCGCCCACACTGTTTCGCCGGTGGGCCGCGGGATTGGGAAATGTCACGAGTGGTGTGAGTGTTGAACCCGGGACCTTGATTTATTAATGCTTACTTAAGGTACTTACATAACAGCCGACATCACCCACACGGTGGCAGGCTGTTCAAATTCAACATGTATTTCATAACAGAAAGACACAAATCAAACTTGCTTTGTGTTCACGGTGGCCATATACCCACCTAGCATATAAACCATCCAAAAACAATTTTGGATGATCCTAAAACTCCATACTCAAAAATGAAGCGTCCAACAGTGGGTACATATTTGGATTTCTTGAATTGAAGGAGATTTTGTACACGGCAGGATGATTTCGTTCATGCATCCACTCATTTAGGTATATTTCAAGGTGCATATATTAAGAAGTAGATAACAATGGATGGCATAGATTGGCAACATTGGGACTTATTTCATCTTTTTACCATACATTATAGAGCATGAATGGCCTAAATTATACACACATCAAATTATTTCTACAAATATTTCCAACATACTTCTGGCACATTTGGTCAGGCTTGTCAGGTTTTTATTTCGTAAATTTGCATCTCAGGTTAATGTTTAATCTTAGGTTAATCTTCTTAATGTGACTAAGACGATGTGACCATTCATTTCCAGCACAAATGTACTTTTTGTTGGATAGCAAAATAATACCACAAATGGGGCACAATATATACCGATTGGGGTAATATATACTGAATAATCAGGTAAAATTGCAAAGAAAGAAATAACCTAAGCATCTGTTTAAAAAAAAGGATTTTTTGAACATTTGATCATTTGATCATTTTTTTAGCATCTGAACAACATCAAAAAAGAGAAAGATATCTACAGTTTAACAACTGTACCGGATCTATGCTAACCAAGCCTGACCTCTCTTTTTTTTACTTTAGGAAATGCTTTAGGGATTGTTTTAGGGATATAACACATAAGTAACACTCATAACATAACACATTGCTTAACACAACACATCTATTGCTTAACACATAAGTAAAACCCATCTTGTGAAGCCTGGTAGACAGAGTGGGAAACTTACTTTCCGGGTTGGGAGTCGGAGTGTATACCGATTTCTTCCGGAGTACATTTTCATGGACATTATTTGTATGCATGGAATCTGTTTACCAGTAACCGACCGGAAAAACCTAAATCAGTACCTACATAATATGCATAAGTAATATCATTCTCATTTTGGGTCAAATCAAATGCCAAAACATACAAACAAAGAAGTGAACAATGGATGGCGCCGCCCGGCAGTGACCCGTAATAATCGGCACTGTTTCGTTTCTTATAACTCACAGGAGAAATGCGTTTTCCTTTCACTGTTGGTCTCAGTACAAGGCTAGCCATATGAAAAACAAACAAAAATACTTCACACTTCACCCTCAGCTCAGAGCGCATACCTACCTACCTACGCAGCCAATTTCCCACGTAATACGAACGTGACCAAAGCAAAGGATCAGTCAAGGTCTTGTGTTTACTGTTAACTTGTGTGGACACTGTTAACCATGTGTTCAAAGTTGCTAATGGTTATGACGTCATATACAAAATACCTTGCATTGATTGGTTCACAGACAGATTTCAGAACAGAAAACGCTAACGCAGCCAATTCTGATCGGTGGCCTCCGGTACTCCGGAGAACGTCTCTTAAAACTGTCAAAGTTTCCCACTATAGGGTGGGGGGAACGCAAGTATTCCGAGACGCGGCTCCAGAGCCGGAGAACAGTGTTCTAAGTGCGCATGCGCATCATCCTGCAAGTTGCTGTTGGCGCGTTGTTGTCGGCAATTCCGGTGGTTGAGATTGATGGAGTGCGTGAAGATGTGGTCCGGCTGCTGACTGCTACAAAAAGTGATTAGTTTGAGTGGTGACCGTAAGTGGAATAACCAGCGTTTTTTGGGTGTCGTTCTGTGTTTGTTTTTATTGATATCTTTGTTCCCACATTTGTGTCGGAGTACATGTAAAGCCCATCCTATCCAGTATGAACCCGGAGTGCAAAAATGTTTTCAGAGATAAAATCTCTTAAGAAGTGCCTTAATTCCCACCCTGCTGGTAGACCACAATAATACCATCTAACTTCTTTTTTCAGATTATTATTATTTAAACATGAACAAACTTTTGTATTCCCAACTAGAAAAATTTTGTTTAGCCTGATATGGCATTTTAAAAATATATATTGTAGTAACACATGTCTGAACACACTTAAGATGTTATTATTTGGGCTTTAGGGCGTGTCGAGCACTTAAGATGATGCAACCATTAATTACTGCAGAATATACAACTTTTTTCAATTTGGAAGACATTTGTGGGAAAATAAAACATGTTTTTTCCTGAAGAAAGGATATTAGGCTAGGCTAGGCTTCTAAAAAGGCATCCCAAACCGCAATATATTTTCTTGGAAATTCTAATTTCATAATTTGCTTGACATTTCTAGCACAAAAAGAAATATGAACATAAGGTATTTGCTTAGGTTACATCAGATTAGGATCAGGGTTGAAAAACGAGCCATTCCTGGATTTTTGGCATCCAGAACATTATCTCTCCAGAAAAATATCCTCTTTCTTCTTAGTTGGATGTTGAATGGTGCTGTTTGACAATGAACTGCTATGTGATAAGTGCCCAAGATACACTGGGAAGTGCAAGCTGAGATTTTAATGTCACTGACTTGAATAAGAATGCACCCTTAGTATTTGATTACCCCACAATTTTTGGGAAATTTGTGCTTTAAGATGTTGTGAACTCTTGGGAAAAAAATATTGTTCAATGTTTACGTCCAGTATGACCACTTGCCCAGGTTCAGGTCCAGTGTAACCACTGAATTCTTCTGCAGGTGCATACTTTTCAGTTGGGAGGCAAAATGACACCCAAAAGTGGCTTGGAGTTGGGTAACATAGCATAAAAAGTAATGTCCAAAATAAAGAAAAAAGATGTAACATAACCAAACCTAACCTAGCCTGACCTTCCAGGCAAGAAATCAATTCATTTTCTGACAAATGGAATATTTCCCAAAAAATGTGATTTTTTATTGGAAATTATTTTCCTTCAAAATAAGTTATGCTTGCTTAGGTTAGGCCAGGTTACATGTATTATTTTTGTATTCAGAAATTATGAGAAAAAAGTTGTTTGAAGTTTCTTAAAAAAAAGAAGATTTTATGAAAAGGGAGGTTGGGTTAGGTTAGGTTGTTATATTTTTTCAACATTACTTTGGCAACATAAAAAGCAATGCTCAAAATAAAGAAAAAAGATGTGGCATAACCTTCCTTAACCTAGCCTAACCCTTCGTGCAAGGAAGCAAATTCTTTAAATTGAGAATGTCTAAACATTTTTTTTAATTATCAACTAAAAAACTAACCTAACCTAACCTAACCTAAGCTAGCCTGAACTGTTTTTGAATAAGAATGTATTTTTAATGTCCAATTTTTGGTAAATTTGTCTTAAAAGGTGTTTTTTTTAACTTCAGAATATCATGTTTATGAAGGTGCTTATGCTGAGGGGACCACTTATTTTCTGCACAAATGAATAAAAAAAAATTATTGGAAAAAAGAATGTTTTCCAATTCATAAACCTAAACTAACCTAACCTAACCAAACCTAGGTTTGCTTTATGGAGGAAAATGCATGTAAACTTTTTTCCTACCACCGAAAGCACAATAATATGGAAAGGTTCCTTTTTTTTAATTCCCCCAAAATTCGATTTTTTTCTTTGTTAGTTAGTTATTTGGGCTTTAGGATGCTCTGACCAGGCATTTTTTCTTCAAAAGCAGCTTAGGTTAGGTTAGGTTAGGATAGGTTAGGCTAGGTTAGGTTTCTTTTTTAATTTTAAACATTTCCAGAAAATTACTGGACATTTTTACTATCTTTTTTATTTTTTTATCCGAAGGTAGGTTAGGCTAGGCTAGGTTAGGTTAGGTTGCATTTTAATTCTATTTTTGTACATTTCTTTTTATGCTGTTACCTAACTCAACCCATTTTTGGCATTATTTTGTTCACAACCCAAAAAGTAATCATTTGCACAGAAAATAAGTGGTCCCATAATCTTCATCACGTTCACAAACATGGTATTCCAAACAAATTACAAGAAACAAACACCTTTCAAGACAAATTTACCTTTTTTAAAGGAAATTTGTCTGCCTTACAACAAAAGCCTAACCTATCTGAATCCCTTTGTATGCTTCATGGTGGGAAATGTGTGCAAAACTTGTCTTGTGATTACCTTAAACTGCAATAATACGATATTATTTTGTTGCAAACTGAAAAGTAAGCCTTCGTATCAGGAGTCAGTGGTCACCTTGTCTTAATGTTAATAAGCATTGCATTCAAACATTTTCCCAATACCTGGTTGATGGCCTGGATGCATGTTTACCAAAACCACAAGGTCATTCAAAAGCAGCTGCTGAAATTCTTGGGAAGACAGGAAAACTCGACTAATGGGGAAATAGGATACAGGGTTCCTACATCAGTTGGTAATAGTTTCAATGACATGACTTGTAAGGGTTTCACATCAGTGGTAACCTAAACAAAGGTATGTGGGTACCTACCTGTTCTTGTATGGTCCTTGAAGTTCAGCTAGCCATCAGTCTAGGAACCTCTGGAGTACAGGTGGCATTTTCCTGTTCTTCTCACCAATATCTAAATTTGAGCAGCCACAAGTAAGTATTCTAAATAATTATCTTGAAAACGCCAGACTAGATAGAATGCAGATTTATGAGATATAGCCGTTTTTGTTTAAATAAAGCCTCCACTACTCCTGACCAATGCTATATAGATAGCTTCCAGTCCGGTCCGGTTACACTTAACTGTTTTCTACCATGGCCGAACCTTACCCACACTGCTTTATCCAAAACCGCGATAGGCAAGGATGCTTCTCTGAACTATGGCTATATGTCACCATACACCATAAGCACCATAGCACAGCACAGCACAGCAGAGCACCCCACCAGACTCAATCACACGCACATCACAACACGCGATCAACCGCACTCCACCTGCAAGAAATGCCAGCGGGCGAACTGAGCAAGCCAGACCTTGATATTTTTGGCGCAATGACGCAGTTGGTTTCCAAGAAAACTAGGATCTCGATCAGTGATTGGTCTAGATTATGTGACGTCATATATTGTCGTACCTTCATGATGTCATCCTGAGTCACCTATTTATGGAAAGCAACACGTAAAGCAGGAAATTGGAAATAGGCTCTCTTGATTTTCATAATTCGAATTGGGAGTGATAACAAGTTAATTGGACTTAATAAAAGTACCACAGACCACAAAAATAGCAAAAGGATGTGGCGCAAGTGTTGTTTTATATATTTTTGAGGTGGCAAGTGCCCCATCAATGTTGTTCCTATCCCCCGCCCCCAAAAAAAAACATATATATACTTTTAACATGAGACCTATGGAGTGCGTCCCCCAAATCCATGCCTTCATGTATCTTTCCCCCGCCCACCCCAATAATTTTCGGAAATCAAAACCTGTGGTTTGGGGGATTCACTTCACGGGAGTGCTTCGTGTCTGGCAACCGGTCTGATCCCGAAGTCTATTACGCTACCAAGGATCATGTACGCCTGGATTGGAAACAAACAGCTGTTTGCGTATCAGCCCACCTCGCGGTGGGTAAGTAAAAACACGGAAATGCGGCCGGTTTTAGGCCGTGCTCCTATGGGAGTTCAGGGTACGCATTTCGTATTGGCATTTTTTCCAATTGATTCAGTCATCCCAGGAGGATTGCATCAGCCTTCCATGATACAGAATTGATCAAGGAACCGTACCGTTCTTTCCTTATTGATTTATTACGCTCAGTTCAGATGTTGTGGTGCGAATTGAAGACATCTGTGAGAGGGAGCCCACCTTGCCCCAAGGGTATGCCCACCGATGTTGATATCGTGATGATCTTTATCTTGAATCTTTGTCTCTTATCTCTCTATCTTTATCTTGAAATGAGTGGACAGAGCAAAGTACATGAAGGCAATGGGCAGACAAAAATGAATTGGGGAGCACATTCCATTGGCTTCCATGTTAGAAGTTAAAATAGTTGCGGGGGTGAGGTGTGTGTAGCAAACATTGAGGTGGCAGTTCACCCTCAAAAGGTATACAAAACAACACCCCTGAGTCGAACGAATGGCAAGTGGTAGCGATTCGGCGAGAGGTAGTGGCGTTGCCAGCTAGGGTGTGTTGCAAGGGCTGATCCAAGGGGGATGAAGCGAAAGTGGCACCCCTTATGACCCGAAGGACGCCTCTCTTGGAGGTTCCAGTGTGCCCCCATCCTCGAATTTATCAGCACAACGCGCTCCTCGGCCTAGGAACAGCAGTCCTCTGGGAGTCTGAACGCACGCCGCGAATTTTTCGGCGAAAGGCACTCCTCAGAAAATAAAAACAAATGGTGCCCCTCTGGGAGATCGGAGTGTACCCCGTCCAAATGTTCTGGACGAAGAGCCGCTCCTCCGGAGAAATGACGCCTCCTTGGCAAAATCATAAATATGTCAGTGGTATGGTGTAGGGGGAGGGGCTTGTACCCTCCATGGAACTTCCGCTCAATCCTCTATGCGGATTGATGGGTACGCCGAAGTCTGTATTCTCCCATTCAGTTGCGTAAACGACTCCACCGGAAAATATCAGCCACATATCGAGAGAGCATGGAAGGTGGGGGCGAAAGCGAAACCGCCCATTCTTATCTTTGAGGGTGAAACTGCCTCCTCAATGCTTGCTTCCCCCCACCCACAATAATTTTAACTTCTAGCATGGAAGCCTATGGAATGTGACCCCCCCCCTCTATTCATTTTGGTCTGCCTATTGCCTTCGTGTACTTTGCCCTTCCGATCATTTAAGAAATCAATATCGGTGGGCCGACCCTTTTGGCGAAATGAGCTCCCTCTCACAGATGCCTTTACTTCGCATCACAATTTCGGAACGGAGCGTAATAAATCAATAAGGAAAGAACAGTAAGGTTCCTTGATCAATTATGTATCATGAAAGGCAGATGCAATCCTCCTGGGGTGGCTGAATCAACTGGAAAAAATGCCAATACGAAATGCATACCCCGAACTCTCATAGGCGCACGGCCTAAAACTGGCCACCTTTCCATGTTTTTACTTACCCTCCGCTAGGTGGCAGGTTGGTGCCGCTGATACGCGCCGATCAAAGGCGCCGACGCGGAGTTTCCAATCCAAGCGTACATCATCCATAACGCTACTACCCTTATTGCTACTAAAAATGTACGGCAAACTCTCACTGTATGTAGGCAGGGGCGTTGGTTTCTAAAATTATTGGGGGGCCAACATATGAAGGGAATGGACGGGCCCTCTAATAGATTGGGGGACCTACCCAACCCATCTCATGGGATTCGATGTTAAAAGTTAAATTTATTGCGGGTGCCAAGCTAACATTGGGGTGGGGGGAGGAGGAACGGTGGAGTTTGGGGAAGAATGGATGAGTCTGGAGAGAAATGGAGGAAAGAACATGAGTCTAGGGACAGGGTAGTCTGGGAAGGAATTCGGGAGTCTGGGGAGGAACTGGAAGGAACCAGGGAGTCCGGTGAGGAATTGATGGATCTGGGGGATGTAGGAGTCTGTGGACGATTGGAGAAGCCTGGAATTGAAGGAGGAAGTCTAAAGGGAGAAGCCTGGAATAAAACTAGGGAGTTTGGATGAGCGAATAATTCTAGGAAGGAACGGGAGAAGTATGTGGGGAGGAACGGAAGGGAATGTTGGGGCAGGGGCAGGAGCAGAAGTTCCTGAGGGGAAATTGAGGGTACTGGGGTGGATAAGTTTGGGAGCGATCAGAGGAGTCTGGAGTAGAGGCGAGGAGTCTGGGAGAGATGAAAAGGGTCTGGGGAGGAGCCAAGATACCTGGAGAGGAACAGAGGAGTTTTGGTAGGAATTGGGGAATTTGGGAAGGAACACGGGAGCCTATATTCATCCGATAAGCTGAAATATTCACTGAAATTCACCAGATCCTTCCTATAGGAAGGATCGGATGAATTTCAGTGGGAACCAGAGAGTTTGAGAAGGAACCAATGAGACTGGGAAGGAACTGAAGGGTGTTGAGGAGACTTTCATTCCTCCGGTCCGTTACTCTCCAGACTCTCTAGTTCCTTTCCGGGCTCCTCGACTCCTCCCCAGATCCCTCATTCCAACCCAGATTCCCCAGTTCCACCCCAGACTCCTCAACTTCTGTCCAGGCTCCATCGTTCGTATCCAGGCTACTTCGTTTATCATCGGACTCCTTGGCCCATCTCTAGACTGTTCCATTCCTCCCCAAGCTCCTCAGTTTCGCCTTAGACTCCTCCGTTCCTCCTCTGACTCCTGCACTTCCGCTCTGCCACTCCTCAGTTCCTGCTCAGCTTTCCCCTGTCCTACTATCACTCTTCCATTCATCTTTAGGCTCCACGTTCCTCTCCAGACTCCTCTGTTCTCTCCAGACTCCTCAGTTCATCCCCAGTCATCAATCCCTTCCCAGATTCCTTCTTTCATCAGCATGCTGAAACACCAACTTCAGTGTGGTGTGTTCCTCGTGTCGCCCAGTGGTGTCGCCACGAAATTCTTCCAGGGGGGGGGCAATGTTGATAGGGGGCCTCCTGCTCCCCGAAAGGGGGCCTCCGCTGTGTTAGGGCCTCCTATTACTTTTTTAGGCTCTTATTATGGTTCCCGAATGGGAACATGATTTCATATTGATGTCTTGTTTGTTCTTGGCATGGTGCATCATTTACGCAAAACGCAATTGCAAGAATCTTTTTTTTTCGCTGAGAACTGAGCCATACCAGGGTATAAATAAGCAAATGTGGATAAATACGTCGGTGCCAAAACAACCCAATATCTTCATGCTTCATCGACGAGAAGAATCTTCCCGCTAGCCTCTAGATTGTAGCGAACTGGTGGGGCTCGAACTGAGCATATCTTAAGGATATCTCCCATTGATCAACCCATTTCTATGTCCTCCAAGTTTAACTGAATATAGCTAGGTTCATCACTACTGTTAGTCATTCCCAGCAGCTTGATCTCATAAACAAGCTTAAACGATCATTTCTCAGTCCTGGGACGACAATTGCGCGAAGGTAACAACGAGAAGTGGATTGAATTGGTTTTCTTATCGTCATCTTAGGGATTTATTTACTTTTTACAACATTTGGTGCTGGCTACAAGGCACTTGGCATAGAAGCTAAAATAATAAATCCTCCGCGAATAAATTCACGGCAAGAACAAGCATTGAACAACAATGCATCGATGGTAATGCAACAATGTAACAATGGCAATGCATAAATAATGCAAAACCTTCGAATTCCACGCCGTCACGCCCATGGTTATCGCTGTGCTGTACCGTTTTGTAAATTATGTCGTTGAGAATGTATTGAAGCTGCAAAGCTCTAATCATGCAGGCTGTAATCACAGGAGACAGCTTTGTAGGAAGAAAATACATTTTAAAACATCATTCTTCCCATTTAATATGGGGCATCGGTGTTGTTTTGTATGCTTGTGAGGGGGAATTTGCCCCCGCAATGTTGGCTTTGCTCCATGGGCGTAAGTTTCTGAAAATTATTGGGGGACCAGTGACGCACCTTGTGATTGGTTTTTACGACACGTCGACCGTTGAGTCATATAGCGTCGCCAATCTCTCACGCCGATTGGTCGCGGGCGAAGAGTAGCGACAGGTGAGATTCGAACCCACAATCTTTCGATTGCGAGACGAGCATCTTACCCCTAGACCACTCGCCAGTGACGCACCTATATTTGCGTCAAGGGGAGGGGAAAACGTATTTGGAGGGGGTCCAACTACTCAATAAAGTCTTCCGATTCCGAGTCTTCCCTATTTTGTCAAAGGGGACTATTTTAAATAAAATAATTAGTGATCAACTGAATTATCCTGTGGAGGGGCTTAATCTACCACTATCGTTTCTGATTCTTCAGATTTCAACCCTAGCTCCCTCACCCTGTTCGAATGTATTCTTTTGGTATCCCTTGATAAGTCAACTCGCACTGCTGAAATTACACCTACACAAATCACTTTACAATGTAAAATTTCCCAATTTCAGACATTCCAGTTCATAGTGCCCGGTCGCCACGACGCCAACGTTAGTGCACGTGAACACCCATCTTGCGCATTCGGCGCATTCGCCACACTTCGTGCGATGCTACGGATTCTGCTGGGCCTCCTACGCTTTGCTAATTGCTGCCACATGATATATTTGTGCCATATCTGACGTGTAAATGCTTCGTATGGGCGTTCGCTGCGAAAATTCGATTAATTAAATTCGATCATTAGTTCCCTACTTCCCATATCTTATGGTGAAGAAATGCGGATACCCACTGAGCTTTGTGCACCTCATATCTTTGATTAAACATACTTCCAGGTTGGCTACCGAACCGAGGCCCTGCCTGAGTGTACTTCTTTGGACCCGTTTCGTATTTCTTCGTCTACGGATGTGTCTTAGGGCTCCAATCCATTGTTGTTAGAGGCCCAACGCATTTTCGAAACCCGTGCTCGTTTTAGGGTTTTGTTGCTTTTTTGTGCACCGAAGATTTATTTTAGTTGTCGGGACGCTTTCAAAGATATCGATGTGCTTACTCAGTGCCCGGTATTTTTATTCGTTTTGGGACCATGTTGCTTTTTGCGGCCCCAGCCTCTTTTCAGGCCCTTGTGCGGTCGTATGGCCCCTGCGTGCCTTGAGAGCTTCCGGTGTTTTTTTTGTGTTTTTTTTTAGAGTTCCCGGTATATATAGTTATGGCTACAACGCATGTTTTCGGGCCTTGTCGCTTCTTGCGAGACTGCGCTTTGGAGAGCCAGTCACATTTCCGGTCCCCGTTGTGCTCTTAGGATCCCGCTGTGTTTATTTGGGGCTTCTGACGCACATTTGTGGGGCACCAGTACGATTTTGGGGCTTCGGTGCGATTTTTCTAGGTCCTAGCGCGACTTATCGCGCCCAGGCGCGTGGTTCCGGGACCCAACGCCAGTTATCTGGGCTCAACGCGATTTTTGTGGATCTCTTCTGAATTTTGTTTAAATTCCGAATCTCGACCTAATTTTTCGAGTCCCTGGCGCCATGTTTTTGTATCTCACCTCTATTTTTTTTCGAGCTCCAGTATGTTTTTCGATGCCGTACGCGATTTGTCAAAGCATCTGATGACATGTTCGGTACTCCAGAACCATCGTCCTGACCCGGATTTTTTGGGAATCCCTCCTTATTTTGGAGGGCTCCGGCTTTATTTTTCGGATACCGATGCGACTTTGGGGGTCACACGGTGCCTATGTGGGGCCCTAGACGCCAATTGTTGGCAGCCCCGACGTTAATTTTTTATGCCCGGACCAAATTTTTGGTACTTCCGATGGGAATTGTGGGTCCGAGTGCGAAATTTGGTGGGACCGGTTCGAGTTTGCGGGGCGTGTTGTACTTAGCTGTGACCCCAACGTGATCTTGGCGGTTCCTGTTACAGATTTTCGTGCCTCGGAGCGAGTTTTCTGGGGCCCGCCGTATTTACTTGGAGCCCCTACGAGAATTCTGGTGTACCGACGCGAATTTTTGTGGCCCCAGCGCGACTTTTGGGGGCCTCGGCTCGATTCTTGGGAGCATATCCCTCTTAGGAGGGAGGGGGCATTTCCCCTTTGATATGTCACTGCGGCCACCGAAGGACTTTTTCAGCCGATGACACCTTTCGGAGTATAAATGCCATCCGGGTAATTTTTTCCGGACCTGTTCTTAATTTTCCGGTGCTGGGGTCGATTCGATCGAGTCTCGGTGTGAACTTTTGGACATCGAGTTCTATTTTTTAAAGGTCTTTATGTGATATTTTTGGGTCCTGGTACGATTCTTCGGTCTCCAGGTGCGATTCTTTTCGGTGCCCTGAGACGTTTTTTTCCAGTGCCCAACCTTGGGCCCAACCTTTTTTGGGGGACCTTGACCCGATTTTTTGGGGTGCAGAGTGACATTCCGATTGAGAATTGATTTTTGGGGCAGCTGCAACCTTTGCAGTCCAGGCACGACATGTATGGTCCCCAGTGAAATTTTCAAGGGCTGCGACGCGACTTTTTTAGTCCAATGTAATCTTTTGTGTCCCGACGTCATTTGCTTGGATCCGTAGCGCGAGTTTTAGCGACCTCGACACTTTGTGGGTGTGACCAGATGTTCTTAAATAATATTTGCTGTGGAAATCAAGTTTTTGGTCAAGGTTATGTTTTCTTTTGGGAAGATGTTGCATTATTGTTAATTATATGCTTTGCCATTCAAGGCACATTTTTTGGTATTATTTAGCTTCCCAGCTGAAAACCATGGATTTATGCTGGAAAGGAAAGGTCACATCATCTTAGTGGTATTAATATATATGTGTATATTAGAACATTAAAATTACATGTTTATCTTAACATGCAAAATTTTACAAAACAACATAGTCTAACCTAACCTCTGTTTTGAGTTTCAAAAATCTGAAGAAAAAATCTTTACATTTGCCAGAGTAAACAAAAAATAAATGTAACCCAACATAGCCTAAACTCTTTTATTGCTTGATAGAGGTAAAACATATGTAAAAGTTATCTCCTGAGCACCATGCACTGCAATGATACCATAAATCATTGAAATTGTTTAACTGAGTTGGTATTGGATAGTCCTTGAATGTTGTGTTTAGCAAAATGGTTGGTAGTTCTTTATGTTACTTCAGATACACCATTCCTACAAGGGGACGAGTGGTCTAGGGGTAAGATGCTCGTCTCACAATCGAAAGGTTGTGGGTTCGAGTCTCACCTGTCGCTACTCTTCGCCCGCGACCAATCAGCGTGAGAGATTGGCGATGCTACATGACTCAACGGTCGACGTGTCGTAAAACCAATAACCAACCAACCAACCATTCCTACAATAATCATAGGAACATTCTGTAATGTGATCAAGATGACATCACCACTAATTTCTTGTACAGATGCATACTTTTAGTTCGCAATCAAAATAATACCAAAGGGGGCTTTAAGTGTGGTAATGTATCATGAAAATTAATGTAAGATGTCAAAAACGTAACCCATCCTAGCCCAGCTTCTTTTTTTGCTTCATGGAGGTAGTGTAGTGGATCATCTGTTGGTATGCCTAGACAGCATCAGCTCACAAGTACAGTGAGCTGTACTTTGCTGTTGTTTCACCAGTGTGACACAAGCACAGCACCACATGTCTGGCTTCCTATATGCCAGTGCTGCATCCCGTCACAGGTCGCTGTCATGCACGTCCAGCAGTGCATCGCTGAAGCAGGCATTCTGCATGGATAGTTGCATGGGACACTGTGAGCTCATTGACATAACTAATGCATGGATAGCGTGGAACAGGTATGTGTTTTGCAAAGCAGTTGCAGTGACCACTGCTGAAACAGCTGGAACAACTGTATATAGTTTGTGCCAGTGTGAAATTCGTATCATCATCTGCCTTGTTTGCATGTCTTCTATTTTCTTAGTGCTTTAGGTATTTATGCTGTTGTAAAAGGCACAACCTGTATGAAGTGTGAGATCAGAACTATCACCATTATATCACACTCATCCCATTCTTACGTAAGCAAATATCACTAATGTTTCTCTGTCTCTGTTCTCTGTCTCCCAATGTCTCATTCTGTCTCTCGCTCTGTTGCTCGCTCTGTCTCACTGTCACCAGTGTCTGCTTGAAACAATTGTGCATAGTTTCAAAATATCAGCCATTGGTGATGATTGCACATAGTTTGAAAATATGAATTGATGGTGATGGAGTGAAGGTGACGTTTTGTTTATGCAATTTTTGCATGCATGCAAAATGTGCATAAACAAGTGCATAAAGTCATGAAGTGTCAAGGCTTAACAAGAGCCAGAGAGGCCCAATGAGTAAGCTTATATAGGGAAGATACTACAAGATGAGAAAAAAGATACTAAAGCACCCTAGTCAATACTGTATCCATAGTTCTAAAAAATAACTATCTGACCCATTATCCCCATGCACGAGATCACGAGTAGCACACCCGCAACACGCCCACCCTAGCCTGGGCAATACTTAATCACCACAAAGTCATGAGGTGTTGAGGCCTGACTAAAGTGACATTGCCATCTGGACCAAGCCAGCAAAGGGAACACACTACAAAATAAAACAAACAGGATACTGAATCACCCCAATCAATAACACATTTGAAGTTCCAAAGAAACTATCTACCCCACTGCAAGCTACTGTGTTCAGTCTCGCCAGCATCACACACCCAAATGAGAATACAGAATCAACCGCCATGCACACCTGCTACCAGCACAATTCCCAATTTATGTGCAAGATCTAAAACCTATTGTCATCAATCCCACTCCAGCCACCCAAATTCCCACTTCTCTACTGTGCATCTAAGATAAAACTATGATTGTGTCGCATAAAGAAATTATTCCCCTTACTTTTAAGCATATTTAATGAGGGGTTCCCCACCACATTACCAGGCTGTGTATTCCATTGATCAACTACCCTTTGACTGAACACTTGTTAGAATTTAGTTGCCCTACATCTTGACATGAAAGAATGTTGTTATCATGGGTCCAAAATATGTCGCTTCTTTAGAACACAAAGGTTTAAGTTGGCCAGGCTAGTTTAGGTTAGCTTAGGTTGACTTCCATCAGTTTAGGTTCGTTTATTTCAGAGTGACAGTTCAAACCTGGTTAAGGTTAAAACTGTTCTGGCCTGACCCATGTTTTGTTGTAGCATGACCTCTCAAAATGCAGCATATTCTGTCAAGTAGCTTGTGTCGTCGAGCTGCTGCATGGACCCCATTTACATTGCTCTGTACCCAGCCAGTTGATGGAGTATTGGAATGTATGGTGTACCTAGCATAATTAACTTCTGTTCATTACAGCAGCAAGGAAAGGTCTTCATAACGTATATTTAATCGTGGCATGCATACAAGAAAGCTTTTGTGCCATGGTCTTTCAAGAAAAGCCAGGAAGATTATAGTTCCTCCATTGAGTTTTGCAGAGTTGGCACCAATGCCATGCACATCCAGCTATCATGCTGTATTTGATAGGGGTGTAAAGCAGCAACAAAGAGATTATGCTGCAAAACAACTGGACTCATCCTTGTATGACTACCTGAGGGAAGAGGTAAACTAGAACCATTACCAAATGCAGCCAATCTGATGTCATGTATGGCTTGGTAGTTTGTGTAAGGGATTGCCGGAGTGTCAAATTGCCCTAAGTGCTTGATTAGAGTGTGCTCATGTGGTTAACTGATTCATTCGTTCTAGTCCTGCAGCTAATTTGAATTTGATATTTGACCATATGCAGTTTACTTGGGTTGGGTTCATGAGTGGCATGTTTCGTTTTCAGGTGGGATGGCATGTGGCTGACCGAGTGTTTGACATCAAACGTCAGTTCAGGACTGTACTCGACCTGGGCTGTGGCAAGGGGTATGTCTTCAAACACTTCGATAAGGTAACCGAGCAAGTCATCGGTGAGCGCGCGAGGTCTGGCGGGACCAAGCAGTGTAGCGGGCCAGTGGGAGGTCTTGTGAAATCATCCAGTGTAGCAGGCCAGTGGGAGGTCTGGTGGGACCACCCAGAGTAGCAGTCAGTGGGAGGTCTGATGCACAGTGTAGCTGGCCGGTGGGAGGTCTGATGGGACCACACAGTGTAGCATGCAAGTGGGAGGTCTGGTGGGACCACCCAGTGTAATAGGCCAGTGGGAGGTCTGATGGGACCACACAGTGTAGCGGGCCAGTGGGAGGTCTGTCAGGCCAGTGGGAGGTCTGGTGGGACCACCCAGTGTAGCGGGCCAATGGGAGATCTGGTGGGACCATCCAGTGTAGCAGGCCAGTGGGAGGTCTGGTGGGACCACCTGGTGTAGCGGGCCAGTGGGAGGTCTGGTGGGACCACACAGTGTAGCGGGCCAGTGGGAGGTCTGGTGGGACCATACAGTGTAGCAGCCCAGTGGGAGGTCTGGTGGGATCACACAGTGTAGCGGGCCAGTGGGAGGTCTGGTGGGACCACACAGTGTAGCTGGCGGGTGGGAGGTCTGATGGGACCACACAGTGTAGCGGGCCAGTGGGAGGTCTGGCGGGACCGGCCAGTGTAGCGGGTCAGTGAGAGGACTGCAGGATAATGTTTGTTCGTTGGCTGAAAAGCAGTCCTCTGCCCTGGCGGAACTCGTGGAGAATCGTCAAATATGTGATACAATAATGGCAGACTCTAGAACACGACGCACGGCGTGACGTGTTGCCAGCAGGCGTGTCCTAGAGTCGTGCTCCTATCGGACAGGACATGGTGGAGCGCGTAGTGGCCTGTGACATGTCAGCCGCCATGTTGGCCGCTGCTGAGGCGCCCGAGGGTGTTGAGCTGATCCGGACACACGAGGACGAGGAGACGGTGCAACTCGAGGAGAACAGTGTCGACCTGGTCACTAGCAGCCTCAGGTGAGTAGAGCCATCACCAGCAGTCTCAGGAGAGTAGCGATGTCGCCAGTCAGTAGAGAATGCCACCATTCACTGTCCCAGATGTCAGCAGCCGGTGCAGAATCTCGCTACCAACAGTCTCAGACGAGTAGCGACGTCAGTAGCCGGTGCAGAATCTCACCATCAGCAGTCTCAGGTGAGTATCGTCAGTAGCCGGTGCAGAATCTCGCTACTATGTTCCGTTCTGGGACGCCTGTGGCGCACACCTGCACGCTGTCGATCGTGTACCCTCGTTGAAAGTTTGTGCTGTGAGGATTGATCGAATAGAGGGATGATTTTCAGCCAACGAACAAACATTCTCCCTGGTGATATGAGCTACAGCACTCGACGGAGTAAACCCTAGTTCACTGGCACGGGAGGTTGATGCACGATTATGACTAGCTTGTTCCATCGTCACAAGTCAGGTTGTTGACCATTTCGCGTGATGAGGATGGATTTGGGATATATATGATGGATTGATTGATATGATGTTGGATCTGAAGAGGATTGAAGAATATGTAGGTTGGCAGTTGATCCTAAGCACCGCATAGGGGAGGAATGCGCTACCCTGACTTTGAAAAAATAGCAGGTAGTAAAGATGTAGCGTGGTAGTAAATATAGCGTAGTACTAAAACTGAAAAATGTCCTATGCGGCAATTGTACCCACGCCTGTCCTCTCACAGCCAGTCCTATAACACCGACACGGCCGGTATTCGGACAGATCGATGTCACGGCCGTAGTATTTGTTGTTCGGCTTATCTCGGGTGTGTCGTGGTCAGTATCCGGACAGATCGATGTCGCGGCCGTAGTATTTGTTGTTCGGCCTATCTCGGGTGTGTCGTGGTCAGTATCCGGACAGATCGATGTCGCGGCCGTAGTATTTGTTGTTCGGCTTATCTCGGGTGTGTCGTGGTCAGTATCCGGACAGATCGATGTCACGGCCGTAGTATTTGTTGTTCGGCTTATCTCGGGTGTGTCGTGGTCAGTATCCGGACAGATCGATGTCACGGCCGTAGTATTTGTTGTTCGGCTTATCTCGGGTGTGTCGTGGTCAGTATCCGGACAGATCGATGTCACGGCCGTAGTATTTGTTGTTCGGCTTATCTCGGGTGTGTCGTGGTCAGTATCCGGACAGATCGATGTCACGGCCGTAGTATTTGTTGTTCGGCTTATCTCGGGTGTGTCGTGGTCAGTATCCGGACAGATCGATGTCACGGCCGTAGTATTTGTTGTTCGGCTTATCTCGGGTGTGTCGTGGTCAGTATCCGGACAGATCGATGTCGCGGCCGTAGTATTTGTTGTTCGGCTTATCGCGGGTGTGTCGTGGTCAGTATCCGGACAGATCGATGTCGCGGCCGTAGTATTTGTTGTTCGGCTTATCGCGGGTGTGTCGTGGTCAGTATCCGGACAGATCGATGTCGCGGCCGTAGTATTTGTTGTTCGGCTTATCGCGGGTGTGTCGTGGTCAGTATCCGGACAGATCGATGTCACGGCCGTGGTATTTGTTGTTCGGCTTATCGCGGGTGTGTCGTGGTCAGTATCCGGACAGATCGATGTCGCGGCCGTGGTATTTGTTGTTCGGCTTATCGCGGGTGTGTCGTGGTCAGTATCCGGACATATCGATGTCACGGCCGTAGTATTTGTTGTTCGGCTTATCGCGGGTGTGTCGTGGTCAGTATCCGGACAGATCGATGTCACGGCCGTAGTATTTGTTGTTGGGCTTATCTCGGGTGTGTCGTGGTCAGTATCCGGACAGATCGATGTCGCGGCCGTAGTATTTGTTGTTGGGCTTATCTCGGGTGTGTCGTGGTCAGTATCCGGACAGATCGATGTCGCGGCCGTAGTATTTGTTGTTCGGCTTATCGCGGGTGTGTCGTGGTCAGTATCCGGACAGATCGATGTCACGGCCGTAGTATTTGTTGTTGGGCTTATCTCGGGTGTGTCGTGGGCAGTATCCGGACAGATCGATGTCGCGGCCGTAGTATTTGTTGTTGGGCTTATCTCGGGTGTGTCATGGTCAGTATCCGGACAGATCGATGTCGCGGCCGTAGTATTTGTTGTTGGGCTTATCTCGGGTGTGTCGTGGTCAGTATCCGGACAGATCGATGTCACGGCCGTAGTATTTGTTGTTCGGCTTATCGCGGGTGTGTCGTGGTCAGTATCCGGACAGATCGATGTCACGGCCGTAGTATTTGTTGTTCGGCTTATCTCGGGTGTGTCGTGGTCAGTATCCGGACAGATCGATGTCGCGGCCGTAGTATTTGTTGTTGGGCTTATCTCGGGTGTGTCGTGGTCAGTATCCGGACAGATCGATGTCACGGCCGTAGTATTTGTTGTTGGGCTTATCTCGGGTGTGTCGTGGTCAGTATCCGGACAGATCGATGTCGCGGCCGTAGTATTTGTTGTTGGGCTTATCTCGGGTGTGTCGTGGTCAGTATCCGGACAGATCGATGTCACGGCCGTAGTATTTGTTGTTGGGCTTATCTCGGGTGTGTCGTGGTCAGTATCCGGACAGATCGATGTCGCGGCCGTAGTATTTGTTGTTGGGCTTATCTCGGGTGTGTCGTGGTCAGTATCCGGACAGATCGATGTCGCGGCTGTAGTATTTGTTGTTGGGCTTATCGCGGGTGTGTCGTGGTCAGTATCCGGACAGATCGATGTCGCGGCCGTGACCAGGCGTTCGGTTTCTGTCGGGTCTGTCACACGGCATCTGCATCTGTCGGGTGTGTCACACGGCATTTGCATCTGTCGGGTGTGTCACACGGCATCTGCATCTCGGTGCTTGATCTCCGCTGACATGCTGGAGCGTGGGGGCCGCATTCAGCGGTGTCGTTCAGCGGCATGGTGTCGCAGCGCCGCTGCCGGCTCTGCGGCGACACAGCCATCCCGGAGCTGGTGGATGTCGCAGCACCGCTGCCGGCTCTGCGGCGACACAGCCGTTCCGGAGCTGGTAGATGTCGCAGCACCGCTGCCGGCTCTGCGGCGACACAGCCGTCCCGGAGCTGGCGGAGGTCACAGCACCGCTGCCGGCTCTGCGGCGACACAGCCGTCCCGGAGCTGGTGGATGTCGCAGCACCGGTGCCGGCTCTGCGGCGACACAGTCGTTCCGGAGCTGGTGGATGTCGCAGCACCGCTGCCGGCTCTGCGGCGACACAGCCGTTCCGGAGCTGGTGGATGTCGCAGCACCGCTGCCGGCTCTGCGGCGACACAGCCGTCCGGGAGTTGGCCGGTGTGGCAGCCTGGCCCGAGCGGCAAGCACGTTGTTGTGAACGGGGTCTCGTGACGACCTGTAACCCGTGACAGAGCGGCCCACGTCGTTGCTGTGTTGGACGCTCAGCGCTGTTTCGCCGACACTGTCTTTCCGGTAGTATCGGTATGGTGACGTCACTACAATGGGACAAGGGACGAGTGGTCTAGGGGTAAGATGCTCGTCTCACAATCGAAAGGTTGTGGGTTCGAGTCTCACCTGTCGCTACTCTTCGCCCGCGACCAATCGGCGTGAGAGATTGGCGACGCTACATGACTCAACGGTCGACGTGTCGTAAAACCAATAACCAACCAACCAACTACAATGCGACACGGCTTGGTGCAGTAGCTGTCCCGAGGTCAGGTCAAGGCGGAGGTCGGTGGCTGGCGCTCTGGTTTGTAATCGTCGGCATGCCGTCGGTCGCGTTGTTGCAATAGCGCAGCCGTTGTGTGGTGTTGCCTAGTGCTGTACAAGTCGTGCGCCACCATTCTCACCGGTCGGCTGGTGGTGTTTCAGTTAGCCAGCACTGGATTATTACGCGAGTGGTTCTTGCTTCTAACAGTCCAGAGTTCTTTAGGCAGGCAGTTCCTTCAGGCCTGTTGCCACCGGCCGTCCTGCGTCCGTGCGCCAGCGTTGCGTCGCTGCAGCTGCGCCCACGTCCGCCTGACGTTCCACGTCCCCGTGGTACTGTCAGCCGCCCGTCTCCGTGGTACTGTCAGCCGCCCGTCCCCGTGGTACTGTCAGCCGCCCGTCCCTGTGGTACTGTCAGCCGCCCGTCCCTGTGGTACTGTCAGCCGCCCGTCCCCGTGGTACTGTCAGCCGCCCGTCCCCGTGGTACTGTCAGCCGCCCGTCCCTGTGGTACTGTCAGCCGCCCGTCCCTGTGGTACTGTCAGCCGCCCGTCTCCGTGGTACTGTCAGCCGCCCGTCCCCGTGGTACTGTCAGCCGCCCGTCCCTGTGGTACTGTCAGCCGCCCGTCCCTGTGGTACTGTCAGCCGCCCGTCCCCGTGGTACTGTCAGCCGCCCGTCCCCGTGGTACTGTCAGCCGCCCGTCCCTGTGGTACTGTCAGCCGCCCGTCCCCGTGGTACTGTCAGCCGCCCGTCCCTGTGGTACTGTCAGCCGCCCGTCCCCGTGGTACTGTCAGCCGCCCGTCCCTGTGGTACTGTCAGCCGCCCGTCCCCGTGGTACTGTCAGCCGCCCGTCCCTGTGGTACTGTCAGCCGCCCGTCTCCGTGGTACTGTCAGCCGCCCGTCTCCGTGGTACTGTCAGCCGCCCGTCCCCGTGGTACTGTCAGCCGCCCGTCCCCGTGGTACTGTCAGCCGCCCGTCCCCGGGGTACTGTCAGCCGCCTGTCCCCGGGGTACTGTCAGCCGCCCGTCCCCGTGGTACTGTCAGCCGCCCGTCCCCGTGGTACTGTCAGCCGCCCGTCCCCGTGGTACTGTCAGCCGCCCGTCCCCGTGGTACTGTCAGCCGCCCGTCCCCGTGGTACTGTCAGCCGCCCGTCCCCGTGGTACTGTCAGCCGCCCGTACCCATGGTACTGGCCCGTCCCCGTGGTACTGTCAGCCGCCCGTCCCCGTGGTACTGTCAGCCGCCCGTCCCCGTGGTACTGTCAGCCGCCCGTCCCCGTGGTACTGTCAGCCGCCCGTCCCCGTGGTACTGTCAGCCGCCCGTCCCCGTGGTACTGTCAGCCGCCCGTCCCCGTGGTACTGTCAGCCGCCCGTCCCCGTGGTACTGTCAGCCGCCCGTCCCCGTGGTACTGTCAGCCGCCCGTACCCGTGGTACTGTCAGCCGCCCGTCCCCGTGGTACTGTCAGCCGCCCGTCCCCGTGGTACTGTCAGCCGCCCGTCTCCGTGGTACTGTCAGCCGCCCGTCCCCGTGGTACTGTCAGCCGCCCGTCCCCGTGGTACTGTCAGCCGCCCGTACCCGTGGTACTGTCAGCCGCCCGTACCCGTGGTACTGTCAGCCGCCCGTCCCCGTGGTACTGTCAGCCGCCCGTCCCCGTGGTACTGTCAGCCGCCCGTCCCCGTGGTACTGTCAGCCGTCCGTCCCCGTGGTACTGTCAGCCGCCCGTCCCCGTGGTACTGTCAGCCGCCCGTCCCCGTGGTACTGTCAGCCGCCCGTCCCCGTGGTACTGTCAGCCGTCCGTCCCCGTGGTACTGTCAGCCGCCCGTCCCCGTGGTACTGTCAGCCGCCCGTCCCCGTGGTACTGTCAGCCGCCCGTCCCCGTGGTACTGTCAGCCGCCCGTCCCCGTGGTACTGTCAGCCGCCCGTCCCCGTGGTACTGTCAGCCGCCCGTCCCCGTGGTACTGTCAGCCGCCCGTCCCCGTGGTACTGTCAGCCGTCCGTCCCCGTGGTACTGTCAGCCGCCCGTCCCCGTGGTACTGTCAGCCGCCCGTCCCCGTGGTACTGTCAGCCGCCCGTCTCCGTGGTACTGTCAGCCGCCCGTCCCCGTGGTACTGTCAGCCGCCCGTCCCCGTGGTACTGTCAGCCGCCCGTCCCCGTGGTACTGTCAGCCGCCCGTCCCCGTGGTACTGTCAGCCGCCCGTCTCCGTGGTACTGTCAGTCGCCCGTCCCCGTGGTACTGTCAGCCGCCCGTCCCCGTGGTACTGTCAGCCGCCCGTCTCCGTGGTACTGTCAGCCGCCCGTCCCCGTGGTACTGTCAGCCGCCCGTCCCCGTGGTACTGTCAGCCGCCCGTACCCGGGGTACTGTCAGTTGCCCGTCCCCGTGGTACTGTCAGCCGCCCGTCCACGTGGTACTGTCAGCCGCCCGTCCACGTGGTACTGTCAGCCGCCCGTCCCCGTGGTGCTGTCAGCCGCCCGTCCCCGTGGTACTGTCAGCCGCCCGTCTCCGTGGTACTGTCAGCCGCCCGTCCCCGTGGTACTGTCAGCCGCCCGTACCCGGGGTACTGTCAGTTGCCCGTCCCCGTGGTACTGTCAGCCGCCCGTCCCCGTGGTACTGTCAGCCGCCCGTCCCCGTGGTACTGTCAGCCGCCCGTCCCCGTGGTACTGTCAGCTGCCCGTCCCCGTGGTACTGTCAGCCGCCCGTCCCCGTGGTACTGTCAGCCGCCCGTCCCCGTGGTACTGTCAGCCGCCCGTCCCCGTGGTACTGTCAGCCGCCCGTCCCCGTGGTACTGTCAGCCGCCCGTCCCCGTGGTACTGTCAGCCGCCCGTCCCCGTGGTACTGTCAGCCGCCCGTACCCATGGTACTGGCCCGTCCCCGTGGTACTGTCAGCCGCCCGTCCCCGTGGTACTGTCAGCCGCCCGTCCCCGTGGTACTGTCAGCCGCCCGTACCCGTGGTACTGTCAGCCGCCCGTACCCGTGGTACTGTCAGCCGCCCGTCCCCGTGGTACTGTCAGCCGCCCGTACCCGGGGTACTGTCAGTTGCCCGTCCCCGTGGTACTGTCAGCCGCCCGTCCCCGTGGTACTGTCAGCCGCCCGTCCCCGTGGTACTGTCAGCCGCCCGTCCCCGTGGTACTGTCAGCCGCCCGTCCCCGTGGTACTGTCAGCCGCCCGTCCCCGTGATACTGTCAGCCGCCCGTCCCCGTGGTACTGTCAGCCGCCCGTCCCCGTGGTACTGTCAGCCGCCCGTCCCCGTGGTACTGTCAGCCGCCCGTACCCATGGTACTGGCCCGTCCCCGTGGTACTGTCAGCCGCCCGTCCCCGTGGTACTGTCAGCCGCCCGTCCCCGTGGTACTGTCAGCCGCCCGTCCCCGTGGTACTGTCAGCCGCCCGTCCCCGTGGTACTGTCAGCCGCCCGTCCCCGTGGTACTGTCAGCCGCCCGTCCCCGTGGTACTGTCAGCCGCCCGTCCCCGTGGTACTGTCAGCCGCCCGTCCCCGTGGTACTGTCAGCCGCCCGTCCCCGTGGTACTGTCAGCCGCCCGTCCCCGTGGTACTGTCAGCCGCCCGTCCCCGTGGTACTGTCAGCCGCCCGTACCCGTGGTACTGTCAGCCGCCCGTCCCCGTGGTACTGTCAGCCGCCCGTCCCCGTGGTACTGTCAGCCGCCCGTCTCCGTGGTACTGTCAGCCGCCCGTCCCCGTGGTACTGTCAGCCGCCCGTCCCCGTGGTACTGTCAGCCGCCCGTACCCGTGGTACTGTCAGCCGCCCGTACCCGTGGTACTGTCAGCCGCCCGTCCCCGTGGTACTGTCAGCCGCCCGTCCCCGTGGTACTGTCAGCCGCCCGTCCCCGTGGTACTGTCAGCCGTCCGTCCCCGTGGTACTGTCAGCCGCCCGTCCCCGTGGTACTGTCAGCCGCCCGTCCCCGTGGTACTGTCAGCCGCCCGTCCCCGTGGTACTGTCAGCCGTCCGTCCCCGTGGTACTGTCAGCCGCCCGTCCCCGTGGTACTGTCAGCCGCCCGTCCCCGTGGTACTGTCAGCCGCCCGTCCCCGTGGTACTGTCAGCCGCCCGTCCCCGTGGTACTGTCAGCCGCCCGTCCCCGTGGTACTGTCAGCCGCCCGTCCCCGTGGTACTGTCAGCCGTCCGTCCCCGTGGTACTGTCAGCCGCCCGTCCCCGTGGTACTGTCAGCCGCCCGTCCCCGTGGTACTGTCAGCCGCCCGTCCCCGTGGTACTGTCAGCCGCCCGTCCCCGTGGTACTGTCAGCCGCCCGTCCCCGTGGTACTGCCAGCCGCCCGTCCCCGTGGTACTGTCAGCCGCCCGTCCCCGTGGTACTGTCAGCCGCCCGTCCCCGTGGTACTGTCAGCCGCCCGTCCCCGTGGTACTGTCAGCCGCCCGTCTCCGTGGTACTGTCAGCCGCCCGTCCCCGTGGTACTGTCAGCCGCCCGTCCCCGTGGTACTGTCAGCCGCCCGTCCCCGTGGTATTGTCAGCCGCCCGTCCCCGTGGTACTGTCAGCCGCCCGTCTCCGTGGTACTGTCAGCCGCCCGTCCCCGTGGTACTGTCAGCCGCCCGTCCCCGTGGTACTGTCAGCCGCCCGTCCCCGTGGTACTGTCAGCCGCCCGTCCCCGTGGTACTGGCAGCCGCCCGTACCCATGGTACTGTCAGCCGCCCGTCCCCGTGGTACTGTCAGCCGCCCGTCCCGTGCCTACGTCCGTTCCGTATCGTGATGATCCGGCTTCCGTGCTCTTTGTACGTGGCTGACGAGCGTGTCCTCTCTACCGGCAGCCTTCACTGGGTGAACGACCTGGCGGGCTGTTTCTCGCGCGTTCACCGCTGCTTGCGGCCCGACTGCGCCTTCGTGGGAGCGATGTTGGGCGGCGACACGCTGTACCAGCTGCGGTGCTCCCTGCAGCTGGCCAGTCTCGAGCGCGACGGTGTGAGTACTCTGACCACGGCGAGTCGCCAGACGGGGCCGTGCTGGCCTCCCCACATGGCGAGCCGCCAGGGGTCGTGCTGGCCTCGCCAAACGGAAAGCCGCCAGAGGGGCCATGCTGGCCTCACCACCACGGCGAGCCGCCAGAGGGGGCCGTGCTGACCTCGCCACATGGCGAGCCGCCAGAGGTCGTGCTGGCCTCGCCAAACGGAAAGCCGCCAGAGGGGGCCGCGCCAGGCCTCGTCACCACTGGGTGGGGTTAGACGGTACCACTGTGTCCACATTAGACAGTGACGCACGTGGTGGTGGCAACCAGTGGTGTGGGGCGATAAGGGAAATCAAGGCCGGAATTGAATATTAATAGGCATAGTTGTCTAATATTGCGTAATATTGTAGGTATACTTTCTAATATTCACACACATTAAGGACCAAGGTATTTTGATTTGCTTTGTTGACATAGAAATTCCATAAGAACATCAAGAACTTTCGAAATTTCACTGCAGAAATTTCCGGAAATGAATTCCGGATCGGCCGCCATGAACTGGCCTAAGCAGTTTGGTTCGTTATATGGGCTTAGGGACGCATCGAATGTGTTGGTCATACAGCGCCCAACCCCGAGCTTAAGCAGTTTGAGGTGGGGTGAATATCATGTATGTGGTGTGTAATTGAACCGAATGGCCACTCCCCGACCGAGTAACCTATAGAGGACATGCTGTTCAATCTTATGGGCGCTGCATGACCCCTGTAGTCGATGCGCTCCTAAACTCCAATAACCAACCAATGTTCAATCTTTCCAGTCAAATATGGAGGTTGGTACTGAGCCGCGGGGCAGTATCTACTAGCCGCTCGTGTATAAAAGTGTGCTGTGGGAGGTCGGACGGCATTTTTTGGGTTTTACGCCAGGAAGACACGTATGGTGCAAAGGGAGGCGATGCATTTTTGTGCTGGAGTGGGCTGCCTGACCTGTTGGGTTATTCAGATAACGATCGGTCAGCTCGGACGGTCTGTTGTCGGGTGATGGGGCGTGTATTGATGCCGTTTGTCTGGCTGTTGGTGCGCAGTTGACGTGTGGTGACGACGTCCGTGTTGGCGGCGTGTGTTGCGTGTCGTTTGTCTGGCTGTTGTTGCGCAGTTGACGTGTGGTGACACTGCTGTGTTGATGGCGTTTGTCATGGTGTCGGGGTGTCGTCTGGCTGTTGGTGTACACTTGACATGCGGCGGCGTCCGGCAGGGGGTCGGGGTGCACGTGTCGCCGATGGTGCAGCCGGCGGACGTGGGCGGCCTGCTGGCCGGCGCCGGCTTCACCATGCTCACGCTGGACGTGGACTCGCTGTCGGTGGGCTACCCGTCGCTGCTGGAGCTGATGTGGGACCTGCGCGGCATGGCCGAGAGCGGCGCGGCGCACGGCCGCCGGCTGCGGCTCAGCCGCGACACGCTGGTGGCGGCTGCCGCCATCTGCCGCCACCTGTACGGCACGCGCGCGCCAGACGGCGCCGACTCGGTCGCCGCCACCTTCCAGGTGGTGCACTTCATCGGCTGGAAGCCGGGCGCCGGCCAGCCGCAGCCGCTAGAGCGTGGTTCGGGCGCCGTGCCGCTGACGAACCTGGCGCACGTGGTGCGCGGCAGCTGACGAACAGCCTCTGTTGTACTTCGCTGTAGTGGTGTACGTTCATGGTAGTGGTATATAGGTGGGCACATGCGGCAGATGTATGGTGACTTTGTTACGCGTGTGTCCTTGTGTGACCACTTTCAGTCATGCTTATGTGATCGGCATTATTGCTTCGGTGAAGAGCAGCTCATTGGTGGGAGTATTGCCTGCGATGATAGACCACTTCATCTGAGTCGATGAGCGTGTCGGAGGCTGATCATGAACAGCCCGTGCGAGGATACAAACCGATAGGATCGCCCCTCAAATTCCTAGTGTATGTAGCGAGTGATTCGCTCTTCAGTGCAATTGTCAACAATTGGTGTGCTTTGCGACGAAATAAACTCGTCGCCTTGAGATATGATGGAGGGTTTTCCTCAGGTAACGCGAAGTCACCGCTGGCGACGTTTTAACTCCGACGGCGTCTCGCCCTCAGACACCAAGCCTAGCTCCACTCCATGCAGTGTCCTCAAGTTGATTTCTCTTAGAGTGGAGGTCTAAAACCGAAGACGTCTAAAGCCGTAATGATGTCGAAATAATCGACGATAAAGGGAACGAAATTAGGCTCGGCATACAACGCCAGTGACGATTGTGACATTTTTGTTGGCATTGCTGACATGCATTTCGAATGATGAAACCTGCATCTATACCCGCAAATAAGTGCTATCCTTTCACATCTCATGGAAGTCTTGAAGACAAAATCTTGTTCACGGGAAGACAAATCAAAATTATACTAAGCTTTTGTTTCCACCTAGATGTTGAAGCTCCTGGAGACCGATTCCGAGGAGGAAAATGCTCCTCGGAATGACTCAATTAGTCCACGTGTTTGCGTGGCCTTCCAGCTCACCTGTTGACAGGGCTGGGTACAACACCGAGAGTAATGCAGCGCCCAGCTGTGAACACGGCGACCACGTGGGTGCTACCGTGCCTGCCTCTTGACGCTACCGTGTATGTCTGTTACTACCGTATCTGGTGGTGCTGCCGTGCCTGTCTGTAAGTGCTACTTACAAGTCCCTGTAGTGCGTACGTCCGCACCTCTACCCGACCAGGCCGGAGAATAGTGAATGAACATGTCTTCTCATAAGCAAACCTACTGGGAACTTCAGCCTTGTCCTAGCCAAACCTACTGGGAACTTCAGCCTTACCCTAACTGAACATGCCGGGAACTTCAGCTTTACCCCAGCCAAACCTACTGGGGGACTTGAGCCTTACCCTAACCAAACGCACCGGGAACTTACTATGACGAAACCTACGGGGAAAGACGACCAAAGGCGCTGGAAATATCTCCGCTACCCCAGGAAGAGTTCGAAAATACCACGTAAGAAAACATGGTTATGCTGGAGCGATATATTAGGTGCCGAGTCAACTATCACAGCGTACTCCTCGGGCGTCCATTTGGCGATCCATATATTGGGACCACACACAAGGATGCTTCCAGTGACATAGCAGACAGAGCCGCATCCCACCCAGCCACTAATCACCGCGTAGTCCGGGAAGCGACACCACATATCAGCAGCACACTGTCTGTCGGCACACTGCCACGCCCGCCCCCCACCTCTGTCCGCCAGCACGTCGTACGCCCAGCAACCACGTCCAATCGTATATTGGAATGTACGCTCTCCCAAGGTACACAACAAAGCGTGCAGTTCACACGAGCGTGGTCACAACAGTTTGTCACAACTGTTCACAGTTCAGTGTTGAACAGCGTGCAGCGCATTCACGGGTGGCCACCTGGGCTTGAGGGTGCATGGGCTGCCCCGGTCTCGACGCCGCAGCGCTGGCGTGTTATTGCGAGCGAGGGCGAGCTCCGTATAGTCTGTCCACTACCGTACATGTACGGAACAGGCGAGAGAGGGCGAGCCCAAGAGTCTGTCTACTACCGTACATGTACGGAACATACGAGCGAAGGCGAGCCCCATATCGTCGGTCCACTACCATGCATATACGGAACAGGTCCCAATTCCTTCGCTCCGGATGGGACCTGGTATAGGTATTATGATACATGCACATTTTCGGCACCTTTCATAATATTGTCTTTGAAATGCGCGGATTGTTTTGCTCAACGGAAAGCGCTTAAAGCGCAGATTGCCGCTGTCGGTCGGCCGACTCCCGCTCAGGGCCCCCAGCTTACAACAGGTGAAGTGGTTATGACGTCATGTCACGTCGCCTTCGCGCCAAGAAACCGAGCGGGCGATGTTAGTTGGATGGAGTATGCCGCGCTCTACCGTCATACGTCTACGCTAAACACGTGCTCGGTTACGTTCGCATGCAGACACCCGACGAATATATTATTATGTAAGAAACACGCACTATTCGCTTCTGATCCGAACAATCGATACAGGAACTTACGAAGCATATTTATCGCTTTAGGACATTCGTAGCCATACCGATGTCATGTCATGCCAACGTTAGCTTATCGGGAGCATTTGTTGGTTGGTTATTTGGGCTTAGGGGCGCATCGACTGCATCGGTCATGCAGCGCCCATCCGGGAGCATTTGCCTGAGACAACAGCTCACACATATGTGAACTGCAACAAACGCTCCGCATGGGAACTTGAGAATGAGAACGTTTCGTAAAGTCCACATCGAACATATTAAAAACTTCGCTGGGTATCACCGGCTCGCTACTTCCGAAACCAGGCTTCGGTATAATTACTCGACACACAATGAATGACCACATACCATACTGACTCAGTGAATCACTATACATCATACTGACTCAGTGAAGCACCACACGTCACCATGACGCAGTGAAGCACCACACGTCACACTGCCGCAGTGAAGCGCCACATGTCGTACTGACGCAGTGAAGCTTCATACGACACACTGACTCATTGAAGCGCGACACGTCACACTGCCGCAGTGAAGCGCCACATGTCGTACTGACGCAGTGAAGCTTCATACGACACACTGACTCATTGAAGCGCGACATGTCACACTGCCGCAGTGAAGCGCCACATGTCACACTGACGCAGTGAAGCGCCACATGACGTACTGACGCAGTGAAGCGCCACATGTCACACCGACACGGGGCGCGGATCTGCTCCAACCAGGCTGGACCGCCGCCCACTCGCACGCGCAGCACTACCGTTGCGTCACGAGGTTTTCACCACCAGCGGGTTGGAGATGCAGAAAATGTTCGGCAGCATGGCCGCCACACTGGAGAACACGTGCTCCGATATGCTCTGAAACACAGGAGGCCGGCGGTGAAGTGGGTGGTGCAGCGGTGTGTGGAGCAGAATACCACTGCCGAGCGGCACACATCGGCCAGCCTGGCAGCGTCACCTGGACACACGTGTCACATCCTCGCGAGGTCAGGTCAGGGTCATAATGCGACCTTGCTTTCCGGTTCAGAATGTGAAACCTAGCTAAATCAGCATAAAAATCAGAATACATATGATAGAGCACAATGTCATCTACGTGTGAAAGAAGTTTACAGTCGATATTGGGTCAGATCACCGAGCTATGACCTGGAATGTGCGTCGGTCGGAATTGCCGAATTGGATGAGTAGTTTTGCAGACGAAAATGACATCGCAAAATATGCTTGGATCACTTTACATGCATTTCGATATTTGTGACCTCAAGGTATTCTGGGCCAACGACCCGGATACCATGGCGTGACAGAAGCTAATGGTTTTTGTTTAAATTGATTATAGTGTAGTATTTGGCGCTAAATTATAATTCAGCATTGTTTTTCCTCACCCATGGCTACATTGGATAGAATACGACCTGGGTGTGACTCTGTCTCAGTCTTGTCATTTGTGACTACTTGACACCATCGCTGCTCGCCTGACACTTGATGTCTTGCCTGCTATTGCTTACTACAGTAATATCTCGTCGATTCATGTTCACTTGTTTTTCGTCCCTATATAGTTCTTCCTTGCGTAGCTACGGTACGACGCTAACACGCGTGAAAACTGTGCTGGTACCCACCCCTCATGACTTTGACCTATAGTGTGAACTTTCACAACACCACCATGCTTTCACCAGCGTTTCAGTTTGCTCATGGGTCACAAAACGCATAGCCAGGTGACGTCCTGGGCCCAAGGCCGTGCAGCCAGGTGACAAAGTCAATGTCATGTATTGGGGTGCTTCCACGTGGTGGCTGTTCTGCACCCAGACAATGTTGCGTGAACACATCAGGTGAATAAAATTGCGTCAGAGACATTTCAAGGGCATACAAAAGCATACAGCTCGATTTACCCCCTTTGGCACCAAGACGTCATTAAAAAAGGCAGTAAACTTCCACATCACTCTTTCAGATTCGATCATAACTCCCAGACAATGAGCGGCCGGTAGATGGCGCCGACGATCACAGTTCGCCGGCCGGCACCCGTCACTGAGAGCCGGAGCGACTCGACTGCAGAGTCGGCGCCGCCAATGTCCAGTCTCGTGACTGTGATTGATGGTGATGTTCTTGCGCCTCTGCAGCTGGTGGCTGTTCAGCAGCTAGTAGGCACGGTGCTAGTTCTATATTTTTGCTGATTTATTGATTGCTTGCGCTGATGATGAAATTAATGCGATGTTTCCTAGTTCTGGGATAAACCTACGAAACGGCAAGGGGCGGCCGGTGGTCGCTTTTCAAGCGCTCGCGACCCGAATGCCCCCAAAATACGTGGTCATGTTGTTTTCAAAAACACAGAATGGACGCTTCAGGACGCTTCGTGACGTCCTGGGCCCGAGACCGTAGAGCCAGGTGACGTCATAGGCCCGAGACCGTGCAGCCAGGTGACGGCATCTGGTCGCCGATACGAAATTGTCCATCCCCCTCATTTCGGCCGAGTAGCCCGCCTCAGATATGGCTTGGACCGACACCAACTTTCCACCACACGACCACCACCAGTGCAGTTATAAATTATTAGCGAAATAGGGTGGAACATGACACTTATTGAACACTTAATCGACGTCCTTCCCAAAGAAGTATCGACATCGTGCTTCTTGGTGCGTTTGTGAAGTCTTCATGCCTCGTTTCTAACTGTATCCCGTTTACAAGTACATACTTTTGCTCACCATAACGGATCCAGGATCGTGATAACGAACATCCCGTAGCGCAATTTCAGGTGAAGGGATTACCTATAACGTGCTATGTTATATAATGCCAGTTTATAGCATAGACGTTCGTATCGTTATCGTTGATATCGGTACCCCAAAACTAGGTGTCTTTCGAAACACGCAAAAGGAAAACAGTTATATGTATGCAATTATCTCAAATCTGGGTTCGTAGGACATCACAAGATTTTAAATAGCATGACTTCCATGGCGATTTCGACATCCTGCTGTAGTCGTTTCGACATTTAACACCTAACGAAAAATCACTTTTAGCACTGCACCAGTGTGTCCTGGCACCTCTGGCACAACTACACTCACTCACACTCTGGCACAACTACACTCACTTACACTCTGGCACCACTACTCACTCACACTGGCACCACTACTCACTCACACTGGTACCACTACACTCGTTTACACCCTGGTACCACCACGCTCACACCCTGGCACCACTACATTCGCTCACACACTGGCACCACTACATTCGCTCACACTCTGTCAGCACTACACTCACTCACACCCCGGCACAAGCCAGGTGACAAACCTTGGGCACGATGAAATGTATGGTGCGGGTCTCATCGCCTCCCCAGGATACCATCTCCATCATGAAGCCTTTGACGCATTTGTAGACCAGCTCTACTCTCTTCATGCACCATGCCACCGTCATCTCCTGACAATACCAAACACTCAGTCAGCATAACGATCCAGAGGCGCCGTGGGCAGGCGGAATCGTGGCCGGGCTGCATTGTTTCGTGTGTCCAGTGTCATAGGCAGGGATTTGGTTTGGGTTTGGGTTTACTAACTTCTCTCCCCCAGTACACCAGTACCGAAGATTGATGGAAGTGCGGAATATTTCCTCTGTACGGAAGATTGAGAGAGCCCTCGGGTGTCCTCTCCATCCACCAAGGTCTCTTTGGTGCCCTGAGAAGAGCCATATACGACCATCAGACAGAGGATCACTACATAGGCCACTCGGTCCTTGATCCGATCTCACCAGCACCTGGCACCCTCCTTATACCATGGGATACCCTGGCCAACCCTCACGGAGCCCCGTCCAACCCTCAAAGGAATCCCCACCTTCAGGCAGCCCTCTGGCACTTGGTGGCTCTCTTCACCCCCATGGCTCTCTATGGCTTCTAAAGGCTCTTCTCAGTCCTCGACAGCATGTCTGGCTCTCAAGAACATCGTATCTTCTTAGCTCTGAGGCGGACCTTCAGTCCAGCTGCTTTGGGCCATTTCCAGTACCCGACACGACAATCCTGTTTATCTTCACGGACATTCAGCTCACAGACAGGCCTCCCCATTTCCAACAAACATCGCCAGCTCTCGGTACACCGTTTAACTCCAACTGTTCATCCTTCGGGATTCCTCCAAAACCTCAGGGGCATCCCAGTCCAGTCCTCCCTAGCTCTCAGGGGCCCTCTTCAACCCTGAGGGATTCATCCCAGTCCACGACAACCTTTCTGGCTATCCAAACACTCCAACTCCAACTTCTAAGACTGGCTTTCAGTATTCCTCACAAGTATTGCCTTAGGGACCCTTGATAGATCTCAGGGGCCCTGCTCTCATAGGGATCCCTTCCAGGCATCTTGGGCATTCGAGTCAAGTCCTCTATGTCGCCTATGGTTTTGCCTTCATGCCGCATTATATTTTAAAGCGTTACCTATTAATATAATGATATTCCACGTGACACATTTCACGCAAAACAGAGCCGTTTGGAAGCTGAGACAGTGTGACTGGGCCAGGTTATTGGTTTTACGACACGTCGACCGTTGAGTCATATAGCGTCGCCAATCTCTCACGCCGATTGGTCGCGGGCGAAGAGTAGCGACAGGTGAGACTCGAACCCACAACCTTTCGATTGTGAGACGAGCATCTTCCTGGGAATTTAGGCGAATTGTGTTGTCTTTGTAAAGTCAATTTTGCAGCAGGGGCTCTTGACAATAGGTCTCTGTCATCAAGACGTCAGTTCGTCGCCCTTTTAACAGCCGGGGCACTTCCATGGGATTAGAGGTCATTTACATCGCACCGGGAGCCCTCCTCTTTGGCCCTGGCCATCTTCGTGGCTCGGGGACCTCTTCATCGGCCTAGGGTCCGCTGTCAGCTCTGGGTCCTCTCCACCAGCGTGAGCTAAAGCCGACCCAGGAACTTTGCACGTCCGGCCCGGGGTCCTCTCTTTCGGCTCAGGACACTTTCCGTCCGCCCTGGGGGCCCTCTTTCAACAGCATCAGCCTCCTCCATCAGGCCACGAACCCCTTGCTCGGCTTAGGACTCTCTCCTTCCACCCAGGGGCCTTTCATACCGGTTCTGGGCCCTCTCCGACAGCCCCGGGTCCTCCCGCGGCCAGGGGACCTTTACGTCTGCTCAGGAGCGCCCTCCTTCATGGCCTTCTCTGTCAGGCCGGAGGCCCTCTTTCAATAGCGTGGACCTCCTCCATGAGTCCAGGGGCCCTTGTGCGGCTTGAGCCTCGTCCGTCGACCCAGGGCGATTTTCACATTTCATGACTCGGGCCCTTTTCTGACGACACGGAATGGTAACACGCTTGCCTGCGAGAGGGAAGGCATGCTTTTTTTATTGGGCCAATCGTGTAAATATTGTTGTACTTTGTACATGAACATACAACAAAATAAAATAAATAAGCAAACAGATACAGCTGTCGTTATAGCGTATCCACCTCACCCCAGGACTAAGAATCAACACTTCGTTACCTGTCTACCTCACTTTATATCGAGGGGGCGGGGCGTCAGCACAATGCTGTCTTCGTTATGACGCACCTCGCTCATCTCGTGACCGATAATCAACGCGTCGTTAAAACCATCTACCTCACCTTAACTTTAGGCGGCGGGACGTAAGCCCAATGCCATCGTCGTTATGGTGATCGTCGTCGCTACATGCCTCGCGCATCTCGTGACCGAGAATCAACGCGTCGTTAAAACCATCTACCTCACTTTACCTCGTGGGGGCGGGACATCAGCACAATGCCTCCGCCGTTGTGGCGTACCTCGCTCATCTCGTGACTGAGCAGCAGCGGGATGCTCAGCGTCGTGACGTCACTGAGAAAGGCCACCTTCAGCACGTTCCGCAGCGCCAGCACGACCGGATGGCGCGAGTTGATGTCTCCCCAGATGCTGTCCTGAGGCACAGAGTCTGGTCAGGATCTCTGGGTGGGGTCGGTGGTGCGTGCGCTGGCGATGTGCGGGCCGCTCCGAGGGACATGGCTCACTAAGTGCGCCTCTCATGGGAGATCACCATCAGACCACATCCAGGCCAGGCTACCTGGTGTGATACACCTCACACTCAGGAATCGGTGCGGCCGAGTGCTGTACAGACACTTCTAATTGGTAAATGGTCATCATCATCATCATTGGATATTTAGTTAGTTATTTGGGCTTTAGGGCGCTTTGACCAGAATTGATCATTCGCGCCCATCATTGGATATTTGTTTCATTACTAACATAATATAGTTAATATATTCGGGCAGTGTGCCTAAGTTGGCAAATTTAGGTGGAAAACATCACGGAACAGGACAAATATTTACATTCCAAGCCAGATGTTTCACTATTCGTTGACATATTCTGTTGGTCTGCATCTGCATATTGCTGGTCTGCATGATAGCATGGCACACCTGCTATTGATGATATTCAATTAGTGATCACATGTTTTTGAAGTGGTGCTGAGTGTGACACAGGACCAGAATCGTGGCATACAATTGTATATAAGTCAGATACATACCACTCGATATTATTGGTTATATCTTCAATTGCAAAATAATAATATGTTGTATTTGCATCTGATAACCAAGCAAACATGAATTTGGACACACTGATTGGGGGCAGAGAAGAATGAGCTGAAATCAAGCTGCTTCCCTCCCCTGCCAACATACGCACATGGACATACAGATACGCATTCATACAAATTAGACCATCAATGTTATCAATACCCTCTCGTCCCGCGTCATGTGTAAATCATCAGCACTGGCAGCATGGCAGGACTCCAGGTATTGTCTTTTATTTTCTGAATAAAGTGTGAAATACTGGGCTGGTATATTAGTTCTTTTCAGTTTACCATGTACATCGAGAAACGTTTTGTTTGCGGAAAAAATGTAGGAAAATACTGGCAACTCACTCTTCCTGGTCTCCCATTAGTCCTGATCCATGTAACAGAATACTCAATTAAATTGACTGGGAAGAAGTGCTGAACGAGTGTACAAAGGCAGATATTGTATTAAGTAGCTCAGTACCCACGTAGAAAGCAGAGGGCAATGCAAGAAGTGTCGGATAGTTTAGTTTTTGTATCCGCGTATACATTTTGGACTTCGGATTCCCTTTACCACTACCTTTGGTTCATGTTTACATAATTTGAACAATTTAGATTGCCTACTTCCACCCTTAACTTGGTATGCAGCTTATTCCCTTTTAACACTCCAAATGCAAACCAATTTGTGGGTGGGTTATCATTAATGTATTTAGCTAATTTCCCCTTGAAGCTTTTGATCCATGGGTTCATTGCTACATCACTGGGCGATTGATTCCAGTAGGTTATTGTACTGGGGATAAATTCTTTTTGGAGAAGTGAAATACAATGATGCTGTGCAGACAGACATGCTGACTTTCGAAACGGTCTCAAAACTTCATTCTTCGCAGCGGTAACTATGTCCGTTACGTAGCTTGGAAGGGCTAAGCATTGGTAGCGTAATTGATGAAGAAACGTGAGTTGATGTCTTAGTCGTCGTTTCCGTAGGGTTCGCCATTCCAATCCAACGTCTTTGGTTAATTTGACAAAAGGCGTGTTGAAAACTGCACACGTTACAAGTCGTCGCTCTATTTTCTACGGTTTCTAGTCATCGTGTGTCAGAGATAGCCAGCAGTACGTCATAAAAGTTGTCAGAATGATCATACGAAGGTCGAATGCAGGCTAGTTAGATCTTCGATAGTAATTTTTTTTTTTAAGGTCCGCCACCCAAGATCAGGTGACCAGGAGCGCCCCCTCCTCTTACCCAACGACTGCAAGCACCTTACGTTAACACCATAAAATAAACAGTAAAGTCGCGGCACTCCCAGCTAAGAGATGGAAAACAAATAAATAAGCATACAAAGCAACCGGTATTAGAGCAATAAAACTAATGATAAAGAATGCTGTAAGTAGTCGTACCCAAATGTGGCATGTGACTGGCCCTAGATCCATCCCAACAAGAAGTTAAGGTCTAAACTATATTGTTAGTAGCTGGTTAGTGGACAGATGATAGTGAGCACTCCTAATTTCAAATTCATTTTTTACTTTGGCTCTTCCCACAACTCCATCCAGCTAAGCATAGGCTTGTTGCTGGGTGGAGTGTGGGAGTATGGAGCATGGTTGGGTGTTTTAAACTTTTATATATAGTTAAGCACACACACATCACACACACAACACACGCCCACGCCCACGCCCACGCCCACGCCCACGCCCACGCCCACGCCCACGCCCACGCCCACACACACACACACACTCACATGCCAGCACCCCTGCACACACATACATCCAAGGACATGCACACACACAAACACACATACATATGCATGTGTACTCCCTTGGTATCCAACAGGTGTATGCTCAAGTCAGTAAATATCTGCTCAAGAAGTATGCCTTAATGTGATGTTTTAGAACAATCTTATAATTTGGTATCTCTGTATGCAGAAAATGTTTTGCCATGATAGTATTCCAAAGCTTGGGTCCAAAACATTCAATGGTGAAGAGACGATAATTTTTGTTTGAATAGCTGTGTTGAAAGTGGTTTCGTAATCTTGTGGAATATGGGGTATTAAGCGATTCTGTGAAAAGGGGTCTAATATAATGAGGTAGCTGATTATAAATGATTTTTTGCATAATAAGCAACATTTGAAGTTTTGCTATATCTTGGACTTTTAATATTTTGTACTTCTTAAAGATAGGATTTGCAGTCTGAGGGGGAAATAGACCCTCAATAATACGCATCATTCTTTTCTGAAGTAAGGATAATTAGTGTGTCTGATTAGCATAGTTTGTACCCCAGAGAAAACAGCAATAGTTGATATATGGGTGGGATATATGGATATATGGATATATGATATAGTATGACTTGTGGAATCATTTAAAACATGGTATATGAGACTGATACTGGCGACTGCTTGTTTTACAAAACAAAGCATTGAGTACGTTTGCTTTTCCTCATCATTGCTTATTATTGTTCCATTCTGTGATTCCAATGAGGTATTATAGCTCCGGCTGAATTACGTCTTTCCACCATTATATTTCTGAATTTTTTTTGATATTTGTATGAATTTTGATGGAAAAGTAGCATGCTAACGTTGTCCCGAATGCATTGTTTAAAAAAGAGAAGATTTTGATAACTCAAGTTTATTTCCTTGTTCCTTCAGATGCTCCAGCCATTGCTAGGTAACTTAGGAATTGTTTGCAGTATCTCTTTTGTGAATACTTGTTCTTGGTCCCGGCACAAACCATGGTCCATATTGTTTTACCTCTTAAATATTTCCTAGGGATTCATTCAGCAGCAACCCTTAAGATTTCCTGTGTGAATTCAAAAGTTGCCCAATCAATATCATGGTCCAATATTGTATCCAAAGTTGTTTGCATAAGCATAATTGTCAATTTGTTGGTATCATGCCGGAATAAATTATATATATATATATATATATATATATATATATATATATATATATATATTCCTTGCAGCTGTTCTTTTTGAGCTGCTCCATGTTCAGTGAAACCAAAATTGGGAAATGATCAATAGCAGAAAGGGAAGAAAAAATACCACTTTCGTTAATGAAGTTCGAATCAGACGTCACTAACAGGTACCTCAGCTTTGACGTTCTATCTAGTGTGATTCTGGTAGGTTCTTGCAGTAGCTGTTTGAGGTTAGATGAATTCATTGCATTTTAAAGTATCTGATCACAGCATAGCAGCATGCTGCACAACTGTGGTTTGTAAAGTAAGAGTGAGAAGAGCCCGGCCTGATCGAAGCGCATGTTGAAATTGCAAATGCTATGCATTTTCAGTAGGTGCGACGCACAAACAAACAAGAGATATAATGCAGAAGGACTGTTCGTGTACCTCGATCGACACGCCCCGTCGCCAACCCAAACCAGCCGGGCGGAGCCGCCGTCCGCCACACGGGGCGGCGGTGCAGAAGCTCACGTCGGTGACGATGTGGTAGGCCAGGTGGACGGTGGCCAGGTTGCTGTGCCGCGTCAGGTACATGTCGCCGGGCCGCAGCTGCGGCGGCGACACGTGCGGCCGGTCCCCGTCACCGCGGCCGGGCCGGCAGTCGCGCCACGCGCACACCGCCGGCACCGCGTTGCGGATCTCCTCCAGCTGGGCATCGAGCGTGGCGAAGTGCAGCTCGGTGGCGCGCGACGCCAGGCCGTAGAACTCTGCTGACACGTGCGCATGCCGCGTCACACGACAGCTGCGCGTCGCTCGCGGACAGGTGGAGCGGGCAGAACGTCACACACATACCGGCAGAGATCACACCGACATCTAGATGACAGCACATCGCTCGCGGACAGGTGGAGCGGGCAGAACGTCACACACATACCGGCAGAAATCACACCGACATCTAGATGACAGCACATCGCTCGCGGACAGGTGGAGCGGGCAGAACGTCACACACATACCGGCAGAAATCACACCGACATCTAGATGACAGCACATCGCTCGCGGACAGGTGGAGCGGGCAGAACGTCACACACATACCGGCAGAAATCACACCGACATCTAGATGACAGCACATCGCTCGCGGACAGGTGGAGCGGGCAGAACGTCACACACATACCGGCAGAAATCACACCGACATCTAGATGACAGCACATCGCTCGCGGACAGGTGGAGCGGGCAGAACGTCACACACATACCGGCAGAAATCACACCGACATCTAGATGATGTCACAGTTGGATCAAGTCATTAACCGGATGGCACTCATCTTGTATAATTACTGTGCGGATTATTTCCGATTTTGGTAGCTTTGACAGGTTTGCTTGAGCGTGATGGCATCCGGACCAAACTTGAACGCCTACCGTAGAACAACATTAATCCGTGGAACAGCAAGGACAAATTTATAGCTTCGACCATCCGGCGGACATATTGGAAGGCCCCGTAACAAATGCTCTTTTCGTAGGCAGTTTGGCGTGATCTTTCACTCACGATAGTTGCAGCGAAATAGAATGTCGTGAGCAACAGCTGACCTGACCTCGTTGGTGCAACACCAGCCAAATCCAAAACCGCCGACAGGCCACTCCCGTAAATGAACTGGTGCAGTAAACTCGCCAAAAATCCAACAGACATTCGGATTGTGCGTAATCACGTGACCGACCATCGAGCTGTGACACGCTGGTCAGATATTTATCTGACGCCGGCTGAGCGGGGTGGTTCGTAATCACGTGAGCGACCATCGAGCTGTGACACGCTGGTCAGATATTTATCTGACGCCGGCTGAGCGGGGTGGTTCGTAATCACGTGAGCGACCATCGAGCTGTGACACGCTGGTCAGATATTTATCTGACGCCGGCTGAGCGGGGTGGTTCGTAATCACGTGACCGACCATCGAGCTGTGACACGCTGGTCAGATATTTATCTGACGCCGGCTGAGCGGGGTGGTTCGTAATCACGTGAGCGACCATCGAGCTGTGACACGCTGGTCAGATATTTATCTGACGCCGGCTGAGCGGGGTGGTTCGTAATCACGTGAGCGACCATCGAGCTGTGACACGCTGGTCAGATATTTATCTGACGCCGGCTGAGCGGGGTGGTTCGTAATCACGTGAGCGACCATCGAGCTGTGACACGCTGGTCAGATGTTTATCTGACGCCGGCTGAGCGGGGTGGTTCGTAATCACGTGAGCGACCATCGAGCTGTGACACGCTGGTCAGATATTTATCTGACGCCGGCTGAGCGGGGTGGTTCGTAATCACGTGAGCGACCATCGAGCTGTGACACGCTGGTCAGATATTTATCTGACGCCGGCTGAGCGGGGTGGTTCGTAATCACGTGAGCGACCATCGAGCTGTGACACGCTGGTCAGATGTTTATCTGACGCCGGCTGAGCGGGGTGGTTCGTAATCACGTGAGCGACCATCGAGCTGTGACACGCTGGTCAGATGTTTATCTGACGCCGGCTGAGCGGGGTGGTTCGTAATCACGTGAGCGACCATCGAGCTGTGACACGCTGGTCAGATGTTTATCTGACGCCGGCTGAGCGGGGTGGTTCGTAATCACGTGAGCGACCATCGAGCTGTGACACGCTGGTCAGATGTTTATCTGACGCCGGCTGAGCGGGGTGGTTCGTAATCACCGTGAGCGACCATCGAGCTGTGACACGCTGGTCAGATGTTTATCTGACGCCGGCTGAGCGGGGTGGTTCGTAATCACGTGAGCGACCATCGAGCTGTGACACGCTGGTCAGATATTTATCTGACGCCGGCTGAGCGGGGTGGTTCGTAATCACGTGAGCGACCATCGAGCTGTGACACGCTGGTCAGATATTTATCTGACGCCGGCTGGGCGGGGTGGTTCGTAATCACGTGAGCGACCATCGAGCTGTGACACGCTGGTCAGATATTTATCTGACGCCGGCTGAGCGGGGTGGTTCGTAATCACGTGAGCGACCATCGAGCTGTGACACGCTGGTCAGATATTTATCTGATGCCGGCTGAGCGGGGTGGTTCGTAATCACGTGAGCGACCATCGAGCTGTGACACGCTGGTCAGATATTTATCTGACGCCGGCTGGGCGGGGTGGTTCGTAATCACGTGAGCGACCATCGAGCTGTGACACGCTGGTCAGATATTTATCTGACGCCGGCTGAGCGGGGTGGTTCGTAATCACGTGAGCGACCATCGAGCTGTGACACGCTGGTCAGACGTTTATCTGACGCCGGCTGAGCGGGGTGGTTCGTAATCACGTGAGCGACCATCGAGCTGTGACACGCTGGTCAGATGTTTATCTGACGCCGGCTGAGCGGGGTGGTTCGTAATCACGTGAGCGACCATCGAGCTGTGACACGCTGGTCAGATATTTATCTGACGCCGGCTGAGCGGGGTGGTTCGTAATCACGTGAGCGACCATCGAGCTGTGACACGCTGGTCAGATATTTATCTGACGCCGGCTGAGCGGGGTGGTTCGTAATCACGTGAGCGACCATCGAGCTGTGACACGCTGGTCAGATATTTATCTGACGCCGGCTGAGCGGGGTGGTTCGTAATCACGTGAGCGACCATCGAGCTGTGACACGCTGGTCAGATGTTTATCTGACGCCGGCTGAGCGGGGTGGTTCGGTCCCGTGCGTCGGCCAGCGTTTACAGCTTGAACCTTGGATCCTGAGCCGCCAACGGTGGCCGATGCCTCACCGCTGTCCCGGCCTCCGCCCGACTGACCTTTCTTCAGTCCCGTGTAGGAGTTGACCCGGTTGTCCACCAGCAGGATCAATCCGGACAGGGAGTTGGAGTACAAGTCCATTGCCGTCTGTATCCGCCTGGGGTCCACCTCCTCCAACCTGCGTTGACACACGCTGTGTTCAGTGTGGACAAATCTGTACTCTGAAGTTTGTTTTTTTCCAAGCATGACGAAGGAGGGGCTAAACACAAATGATATCAGCCACGATGACAACAACCATCAAATGAGCTATTTCAAAATCAGGCAGTGCACAAACAGAAACGGTAACCAGCTTGATGCCTTATACCTAGCGCCATCTAATGAGCCAAACCGAAAATGAACGCGATGACAAGTGCCACAACGGCCAACAGCAGAGCTGTCACTTTGGGTATGGCAGGAAGGTTCACTAACTCCTTCAATCGTTGACTTTCTCTCTCCCTCCCCATCCCCGCTATCGGATCGAAAACTAACTGCTGAGCCTATGGACGTATGGGCGTACACCAAATAAAATGACCTTTGTGGTACCTCTGGCCACCAAGAGGGCTATTTGGCCCGCAGCCAATTTCAGTGACACTGGGTGACACACATGCTCAACAGTCTCCTATTCCTGAACGGCGCACAAAGCATACGCCCATATTACCGCAGCTCACTGTAAAGAGGTGTGCACATGATACGACCTGGTAAGACCTGACCTGCGATGGTAACGGGAAGGCTGCAGTGTGTATATGACGTGACCTGAGCTGACCTGCCGCGGTAGTAGAAGGGCTGCAGGGTATCGGCAGCCAACAGTCGCAGGTTGTACATGTGCTTGAGCTGGGTGCCCAGGTGGATGGTGAAGCTCTCCTCGAGGCCGACAGGTGGCAGCGGCTCCGGATCCAGCTCCCGTCGCGAACGCGACTCGGATCGCGCCACAGTCGGCCTGTGGACAGTGGACAGCCATCAGTCCAAACGCCACACCCAAGCGCCACTGCTCTCTGCAGGCCATGCGAGCAGCCAGCGCAACACAATTATCAGTGTCATTCTCCGAACAGACATCCCTGTCGAACGAATAAACACGAAATTACGTGCAAGTAGCAGTAAGTAACAGTTTGTCCAACAAGAGCTAATCTGACGGCCACCGCAGCTGCGTTTCTCATAGCCAGGTCCACTGGATTATTCAGGAATTCCCTCAAACAGAGCTGGATTTATAGTTTTGAATCTTGGATTTGGAGGATTTGTTGTTCAGACATTCAACTTGGGGAGGATATACTCAGCTGTTGTGACACAAAAACTCCTTTTCATCCTTTCCGGTAAGCATGGTAAGATGTTATTAACCACCAATAAGCTTGCAGTCATTGCCAAACAGCATCAACGAAGCTTTCAGCGAGAAAAAGATGATAATTTTCCCGATAAAATAATAACTCCGGATGACACAAAAACAGGCCCAGGTTGCTCATCCAATCCAGCCTTAAAATCAGCTGCCTAACGACGAACAACCGTCTCTCAGTGTTGCCTGTTGGGAAAGCAGTACCAGTTCGGCGAGCCTGGTTGGACGCGCGCTGGGGCTACCTTGGTATATAGGTGTCGCCCAGTTGGACGAGCGCTGGGGCTACCTGGGTATATCGGTGTCGCCCAGTTGGACGCGCTCGTGCACACCGGTGAGCCAGTTCCAGAAGTTCTCACGCTGTGTCTGCCGCAGCGTCATCAGACGACTCTCCCAGCGACTCTGTAGCACCACAACAGCGTCATCAGGCGACTCTCCCAGCGACTCCGTGGCACCACAACAGCGTCATCAGGCGACTCTCCCAGCGACTCCGTGGCACCACAACAGCGTCATCAGGCGACTCTCCCAGCGACTCCGTGGCACCACAACAACGTCATCAGACGACTCTCCCAGCGACTCTGTGGCACCACAACAGCGTCATCAGACAACTTTCCCAGCGACTCTGTGGCACTACAACAACGTCATCAGACGACTCTCCCAGCGACTCTGTGGCACCACAACAGCGTCATCAGACAACTTTCCCAGCGACTCTGTGGCACTACAACAACGTCATCAGACGACTCTCCCAGCGACTCTGTGGCACCACAACAACATCATCAGACGACTCTCCCAGCGACTCTGTGGCACCACAACAGCCTCATCAGGAGACTGCTGTGATTACGTTGTGATATACTTCAATGTGATGCAATGTACTTCCGGTCAAAACACTTTCCATCACAAAAGCTATTACGAGCATGAATTCCCAGTTAACCCTTGGCGGGTTAACCGTTTCGGGGGTGTGTTGTTGTTAAAGACCTCTAACGTCAACCCAAGCGGTGCATGAACGTGAACCGGGTATCATTGGAAAGCCCTCGACGTGTAGGGCACGAACCTGACCACATTTTTAGTTAAAATAATTTTGGCTCACAATGGAAGTTTTTCAGCAAAAAATTCCTTCAAAAACATTTCATATATTCAATTTTAGTAGATACGATAAAACACACGCCATTTGAGAGCAAATTACACGCGAATGTTACAAAAATGCTTCCAATACTTCTCGACCGGAAGCATTGGTACATCATATGCTAAAATTGGCAGTGATCTGATGTCACTGACCTGACCTCAAACACAAATTCAAGACATGCGTGATGTAAGCACTGCCAAATTATAATCATGTGGTGAGCTTCAATTCAATATATTTTCACGAGAATGAGCCTAAAAAGATCGAAAAATTGCTATAGGTCAATGACCTCGGATGATCATGACCTTCACAATGGTTCATAATTTTGGTTCCATTGGGTAATTTAGGTCGTGCAATGATACCAGCCGTGCCATACATGGGCCAGTTGCGAGTCGTCGAACTGCTGAGCCGCCAAGGCGTTGACCTCCTCCGGAGTGCCGGAAGCCACCGCCAGATCCATGTCGGCACCATGTCTGCAGGCAACACCGCCGCCATGTTAACCACGTCCATGTCCATAACACGAGGACCACGTCAGCTTGAATGGCGAAGGTTCTTTTCGTTGATATGGTGGCCTCGGGGACCTGAGTTCACGACTCGACCCAGGGGCTTCCAAGCGCTGTGATGTGGGAAAAATACAATAGGCTGTACCCTTCAGAAACTTTGCTTCGCTGCTTAATCCGTCAAGTTATTTGTGACGGCAACTATAATTCACCCCTCTCCAAATCTTCCACACAGTCACATCTGGGGTATTCCACGCAGACCAGCCAGGGGATAACAACCCACCCCTCAGACTGTGGTATATAAATGCATATGGAGTCATCTAATGCTCTGATCCGAGATGTGCAAATAGTAGCTCGACCAGACCAACGGTCAGAGTTTAGCCTGCGATGTTTCGTGAGATCACGGTACATTGCTTTGCTGAGCCGCTTATATCCCCCAAGAAAATAATTGAAGTAGTAGAACAATATATGCTGCCGAGCTGAGATTCTCAAGAATTCAAGAATATTTCAGCCGGATTATTAATTTGTTAAATTTTGCTCCGTGGCATCGGTCGAGTATAAAGCAGAAGCTTTGGTGGTATGCTGTGTCGTCTTCCTGTCACGCTGCTCCAAGCTGGTGGCCATCTCGGCGCACACGTGCCGCGCCCCCATACCTGGCAGCCCGGTCGGCCAGCTGCCGGTCACGCTGGTGGCCATCTCGGCGCACACGTGCCGCGCCCCCATACCTGGCAGCCCGGTCGGCCAGCTGCCGGTCACGCTGGTGGCCATCTCGGCGCACACGTGCCGCGCCCCCATACCTGGCAGCCCGGTCGGCCAGCTGCCGGTCACGCTGGTGGCCATCTCGGCGCACACGTGCCGCGCCCCCATACCTGGCAGCCAGGTCGGCCAGCTCCCGGTCGCGCTGGTGGCCATCTCGGCGCACACGTGCCGCGCCCCCATACCTGGCAGCCCGGTCGGCCAGCTCCCGGTCGCGCTGGTGGCCATCTCGGCGCACACGTGCCGCGCCCCCATACCTGGCAGCCAGGTCGGCCAGCTCCCGGTCGCGCTGGTGGCCATCTCGGCGCACACGTGCCGCGCCCCCATACCTGGCAGCCAGGTCGGCCAGCTCCCGGTCGCGCTGGTGGCCATCTCGGCGCACACGTGCCGCGCCCCCATACCTGGCAGCCCGGTCGGCCAGCTGCCGGTCACGCTGGTGGCCATCTCGGCGCACACGTGCCGCGCCCCCATACCTGGCAGCCCGGTCGGCCAGCTGCCGGTCACGCTGGTGGCCATCTCGGCGCACACGTGCCGCGCCCCCATACCTGGCAGCCCGGTCGGCCAGCTGCCGGTCACGCTGGTGGCCATCTCGGCGCACACGTGCCGCGCCCCCATACCTGGCAGCCCGGTCGGCCAGCTCCCGGTCGCCATCTCGGCGCACACGTGCCGCGCCCCCATACCTGGCAGCCAGGTCGGCCAGCTCCCGGTCGCGCTGCTCCACGCTGGTGGCCATCTCGGCGCTGGCCGCCTGCTCCAGGCTGAGCATGGCGTCCAGTGCCGGTGAGCGCACCACCTGGCCGTAGATGTCGGCGCACAGCTCCTCCGTGCTGGTGAGGTTGGCACCGGCCTGCGCCAGCACCTCCTGGCGACACGTGGCGCAAACTACCCACCGTGCCAGACACCGCTGGCACTGCACACGGCCTGATCGGATTGTACGCACCGCAGGTGGCTATTTCATAGGCGGTAATTCAAACTTGACATTGACCCTTTTGTTATTTTTTTTCGGGAGCAGGGGCGCTATACGATAGATCAACTGAATATTTTCCTATTTTTCAACCTCAAAATTTATTTTTCGACCAAAATTTGCGTATGGGGAAGTCTTAGCCTCTTTAACACGTCTAAACCAGTTTCAGCTCGGTCTGACTAACGGTTTCCGAGTTATAGCTTGTTGCACTGCACTTGTTATGGTGTTTTTAGGTCAAGTAACATAGATTTGACAATGGATATCTCATCGACAGGACACAGAAAGTGCCATGCTGTTCATCTTTGAGAAGAACAAAGGCCAAGGGGGCCAAGGAAAACATTCCCTAAATGAAGTATAAATAGTTCTCACATTTATCTGACCTCGTGACTCCGCAACCTCGTCACCTAAATAATGATTTCTCGTTAGGTGTGAGATGTCGAAACGAGTACAGCAGGATGTCGAAATCGCCATGGAAATAATGTTATTAAAAATGTGTGATCCAAATCCAGTTTTGAGACACTTGCACACTGTTCTCGCTTTGCATGTTTTGAGAGGTACCGAACTTGGGGACACCGATATCAACGATAACGATACAAACACCCATGCTATAAACTGGTATTGTATAACATAGCACATCATAGATGATCCCTTTACCTGGAATTGCACTACAAGAAGTTCGTTATCACGATCCCTTGCATGCATGCATGTATTTGTGTGTTGTTGCTGTTGTTAGTATTTGTTAGTATTTATTTGTTAGTTGGTTGTTATTTGTTGTATTTAGTATTTATATTTGTGTGTGTGTACATATGTATGCATGTGTGTACAGATGCATGCAAGTGTATGTCTGTGTGTGCATGGGTCCATGACCAATCCAAACCAACATTGGCTAATCCAAGATTACCTAATTGGTACCCTCCAGCGAAGAGGGCTCTCCACCAAAGACAAGCAAGTAGTGTGTGCTAAGAAACCATATCCACACACAGGTAACAAAGTATGAAACTAACTGGTAATAGAGACACTTGATGCCATTCCACTATGAACATGCTACTAATCAAGTAACAATCTGGTTTCGTGATGGCCTAATCCAGTGTGACAGTGACATACCTTTGTGTGGGAATCCTGAATCGATTTGACTAAGTTGTCCACATCAGAAGCATTATTCAAGATGCTCATATCGGGCGTAGTTTTGTCTTCATATTCTGAAGTTTTCTCGACAATAAAGCTGCCCAACTGCTGCTTTAACTCTAAGTGGGGGAGAAGAATGGAATGTCAATTTGAAGATGCTAAGCCTAAACATATATGCATGGTTCATCGCTTATAATGGGAGTTGACATATTAACTAAACAAGTTGATCAATCAGTTGCAACCACACATGAAGCTGGCCGCAAAATTCGCGGTAATTGATTTTCACATTGGCAGTAATTGGTAACGGATTTCGATCGTCTCCGCTGACAGCTCACAAATATCCGACTAACAGAGGAAGGACCGATGATTAATTAACCATTAATACATTAGAAAATGACAACTAAATTCACAGAACAGACTAAAAATTGACTGTAAACAGGAACAGGGAGGTGAGCTATATTTTCAGGGTGGGAATTTTCAGCTGTAAGAAACATGATACATCTGGTCCGGACTTTGCATTTATAATAACTGTCATGCTCTATTATGCTATCCAAGTTATATTATGAAAAGCTTGAGTGACACAGTTGAATTAGGCTGCTCAGTTCATCCATGGAATCACTGTCAAAGATAGCACCATCAAGTGACAACACCATATCACTAACCTGGAATGATTTGAGCTGGTAAACTGTTGAGCTTGACCATTCTATGTACTTGCTCATCCAGTGAGTAGAGAGATGGAATATCGACTCTGGTTGTCAAATTACACTTAACTGTTCCTGTAGAAAACTCGTAACAGAATACAACCTGCTCTTGACACATTCTGGAAGACTTTGAACACAAGTCTACAGTTGGTTGGGCAGGCACTGAATCTGTAATAAATAATAGGGAAGTGTCACAACCATAACCTTACCACCAAAATATGATGGTATATTTTGATAAATACTGTCAAAATACCATCAATATATAGATATATACATATATATATACACCTATATATACCTATATATATATATACATATATACATATATACATATATACACATATACACATATACACATATACACATATACATATATACATACATATATACATATATACACATACACATATACATTATACATATATACATATATATACATATATATATACATATATATATATATATATATATATATATATATATATATATATATATATATATATATATATATATTGGGGGTGGGCTATATCTAGCATGTGCATTCTGAAGCAAAAAGCGAATATGACTAATTTTTGCAGAACATGCCCAAAATGTTCAGAATAGCACATGCATATATTAAGTAGTCATAAAGTGATTAAGTGTTCAGACTTAATAAGAGCCAAAGGGGCACATCTGGGTTAAGCCTGGAAAGGAAAGATACTAAAAGCCTGGACAAAAAGTAGCATTGCACTTTAAGGTATCCACAAGACAAGCTTTACACACAGAACAAACCAAACTCCAGTGCCTTTTCATCTCAAACAGCACCTTTTCCTCCAAAAGGACCGACTTATGCTGCAAAAATATGTTCAGTGGGGGTCGGGGTGGGCATACACCCAAACATTCCAGAAAGGGCCTATGCCAGCCTGATGGATGCCACCTTTCCATGGGAGGGGGCAAACACCTCCAGTGCCCCCACCCCCTCTGAATCCGCTCCTGGTTGGGCGAGAATGATCAACTCTGGTCGAAGCGCCCCAACGCCAAAATAACTAACGGATCCGCCCCTGGTATACTCGCGAGCAACGCCCTGCAAAGCCTCTGGCACACTAGGACAGGGCTCAACTGCCTGTCTCCGCGCGAGAACACGGCGGCGATGATCGGTGAAGACGGCATCGTCTGCGGCGAACGATGGGCGCAGACATTCCGATATCACTGCTCAAGACATCCACCGATAGTATCCTTCACATACTGCAATGCACACTAGATGTGGACAGTTGTGAGACAAGTCACATTCAACCCATGTCCCCATGCAGACTTGTGCTCGACTCGAGTTGAATCGAGAATCGACACATGAATCAATCGTTTTTGGATGAGTCGTGAGTTGAATCACATCTTTCTTTTTTTAAATGAGTTGAATCACGAGTCAATCATTTGAATCACAATGAGTCATTTGAGTCTTGCGACTCAAATGCAAGTTATGAACAAATGATATAAAGCATGTATCTTTGTAAATAGTATGCCATGACACAAGGTAGGGAGTAAAAACACAGTATAATTATTAATGCTTAGCATTACAATTGTCAACTTATCAGCTGCCAGCGAGTAAAGAATGAGGTGTGCTTAAGTTATTTACCAAAAACAGATAACAATAACTACAAAAAAAGTATTAATGCTAAGCTTGGTATTCACAATCAGTATCATGCATGAGTCAATTATAGTGCCAGAAACACAACACAGAAATGGGATGTGATTGTGAAAAATAATAGGGAACTAAACGACCATGCACTTTTTTTTAACAGGCATTTGCACTGAATAAATTGTGTCGGTTTGTGTGCCAAATAACAAACCCAAGTCACCTTTACAAGAAGGTAGATCAAAATTTTCCTTCAAGCCCGCATGACGTCATCCGAAGTTTAAAAAAATAATATGGTAGAAATTTGGTTACAGAACTTTTCTCAAATCATATGCAATGGTCACTTTAATTCGCTTCCTCACCTGGTCTCACCTGGTTGGCTCCCCATATACTCATGCATCACTCACCCAGAGATGAGTACCGTACCCGATGAGGGGAGCCCGTATCTGCAGGTACGCCAGTCCCCTAGATTAAGGAAAATATTGTTATCAGATAGTCAGGGCAAGACACAGGAACTGGAAAGTGTACCTTAAGCAGAATTTGTATGCTTAGAGTAGCCACTACATTCTGCTAATATTTTGCTGTCAGTCAAGATTTCTGAAAAAGAAAATATAGAGATTAAATACAGAGATTGAATACAGAGATTGAATATAAAGATTTAATAAAGAGATTGAATGTAGATATATAGAGATCTCTATATTCTGAATATAGAGAAGTTAAGCTACTCGTCATGTTTGATTAGTATATTATCATGGTTAATCTATTCAATATATTCATGCAACAATGTGCAGAGATTTGAGTGCAATGCAGCTTTAAATGCACCCAGGTCCGTTAAGGTTACAACATCATCAGGCAATGAGTTCCAAGTGGCACAACATCTGAGGCTAAAAAATATCTTCCTACAATCCACTGATGCACGCCTGTGAGCCAATTTCAGTGAGTGTCCACATGTGTTCACCAATGGTGCCAGCACAAACATGTCAGGGATCTTAATGGCAGAATGACCATGAAAAATCTTCCAACATTTGATAATGCCTGCTCGAATCAATCTACCTTTCACCGAGTACAGACCTAGTTTCCGTAATCTGGCACCATAATCCAGACCTTCCATCCCCTCTATGTTTCGTGTCCACCTTCTCTGTACTGATTCTAGTCGCCTCAAATCACCTACGTAACCTGTATTCCACACACACGATGCAAACTCCAAAAGAGGCCTGACATGAGTAATGTATAGGGTTTTCATAAATTCAGGAGAACGACATAAAGTAGAACTTAGTAGGTTGCTGGCCAGACTTCCAGCTTTCTGTACATCTAGCTTCCTAGGAAATCTATTTGTATTCCGCTCACCAGGTGAGTTGTAATCTTTTCCCATTCTTTCCAGTGAGCATTTGTTCCAACACATTTTATTCTCATGCATAGACAAGGTCGGATTTGTGCATTGTAATCAGACTTGTGCTCAACTCAAATTTTGTTTAATCAGCTCACATTTTACTCAGATCTTGAGATCCGATTCAACTCATGATTCACAGCAGGTCAAAATTATTTGATTCGACTCAATTCAGACTCAGAGCTCCAGAGATCCGATTCAACTCACGACTCAAACATAAATTTGAATCTATTCAGATCTGACTCAATGGTATCAGACTCAGAAGCCATATGATTTTGTGCGCACTGCTCACACACTATTTATATATATATACATATAATATATATATATATATAAAATATAATATAATATATATATATATATATATATATATATATATAATGTGAGGTGAAAACAAAGTTATAGCAAAAATAATTTATTTGACAGACAGTTTGATGTCAACTCATCTTCATCTGTCTAATTAAAGAGGGGAATCAGTATTTATTCACACTAACGAAGATGCTTCAACATCGAAACATCTGTTGGATATATTATTACCCACAACTCATCCAAAAACTATTGATTCATGAGTCAATTTTCGATTCAACTCGAGTCGAGCACAAGTCTGAATTTGTAATCTGGTGTTTGGAGAGGAATATTTTGTAGTCATAAAGTCATAAAGTCATAAAGTATTAAGGCTTAATAAGAGCCACAGGGGCCCATCTGGGTTAAGCCTATCTAGAAAAGGTACTAGAATGTACATACTCCCACCCCAATCAATCCCTTATCCCAAGTTCCGAGGAAGCTATATATCCCAGCCCATCTAACACCACTCACTTGCTACCGCCTAACACCCTCAATAATCACAAGCTCCTCCCATCACACCCATCGTGCCACCATAGACAACCTCATCAGCATCACATCCCGAAGGAAGGTGCCGAATCCACTGCTAGGCACATCCCACAGAAATTCATAAAGCGTTCAGACTTAATAAGAGACTCACGTGCTATTGCATAATACACTCAACAATTACAAACTCCTCCCATCATACACATTGTGCTACCATAGACAATCTCATCAGTATCACATCCCGAAGGAAGGTGCTGAATCCACTGCTAGGTACACCCTATATAAAGTTATAAAGTATTTAGACTTAATAAGAGACTCACTTGCTATTCCATAACACAGTCAACAATTACAAACTCCTCCCAACTCCCACTCCTCCCTGTCGATCAACCTTCCCTGGAATACAGAAAAACAATCCCCCTATTCTTATAATGATTGTCTATGCCGTTTTTAAAGATGTTCAGTGTGTTGCTACTGACAATGGTTCCTGGCAGCTGGTTCCAGTGTTCTACTACCCTGTTGGTGAAGAAAGACTGTCTTAACCTTGTCCTGCTGTGATTAACTTTAATTTTGAATTGATGACCTCTAATTGCATCATTTCTGTTAAATTCAAACATTTCCCTGAGATATCCCTGTTCCTGACCATGAACAAATTTAAAAACCTCGATGAGATCTCCTCTCAGCCTTCTATATCTAAGTGAAAACATGTTCAATTTCTTCAGTCTTTCCTCATATTCCAGGTTGCCTATACCATTAACCATTTTTGTTGCCCTCTTTTGTACTCTCTCTAAAAGCCAACAATCTTTCTCATAACTAGGGGACCAAGCTTGGACACAGTATTCCAAATGTGGCCTGACATATGCACAGTAAAGCTTCCTGATGACCTCCTCACTTTTGTATGACACATTCCTCTGTATTGCCCCAAGCATTCTTAGTGCCTTCTTCCTGGCTTCTTTGGTCTGTTCTGATGCCCCCAATTTTGTGTTCAAAATAACACCTAAGTCCTTCTCCTGCTCAGTCACAGATAGTACTTGGCCACCCATCAAGTATGGAGCCTTCATATGCTGCCTACCTAGATGCATGACTTTGCACTTATCAAAATTAAACTTCATTTGCCATTTTTCGGACCACTTCACTAGCTCGTCTAAGTCTTTCTGCAGCAAAACCTGCTCATTTTGCCCTGTTATTGCCCTAAAGATCTTCAAATCATCCGCAAATTTCAAAACCTTACTGCTTAGGCCACATTCAATGCTATTCACATATATAATGAACAATAGTGGCCCCAGTACCGACCCCTGGGGGACTCCACTAAGAACATTTTGCCATGATGACTTTGTACCATTTAGCATCACTCTCTGCTGTCTATCTGAAAGCCACAACTCTATCCATTTTAGGATGCTACCTGCAATACCATGGACCTGAAGCTGCATCATTAACCGTTTATGGGGTACCTTGTCAAAGGCCTTACTAAAGTCAAGATATGCTACATCAACCTGATTTCCCTGATCAAATTGTTCTGTAGCAAAATTCAAAAAGTCCAAGAGATTTGTGAGGCACGATCGCCCTTTTCTAAACCCATGTTGAGTATCTTGAATCAATTTGTTTCCTTCCAGAAAACTAACTATTCTATCCTTGATAATTGATTCGAGTACCTTGCAGACTAGGGATGTGAGGCTTACTGGCCTATAGTTTTCAACTTTCCCTCTTTCTCCTTTCTTGAAAATAGGAACTACATTTGCCCTTTTCCAATCTGTTGGAATTTCATTTTGCGAAACTGATCTACAAAATATTATACTAAGTGGAATTGCCACTTCCTTTTCAGCTTCCCGCAATACCCTAGCATAAATTCCATCGGGTCCTGCTGCCTTGTTTGTCTTTATTTTTCTGATATAATTGAAAACAATATCACTATCAATGAAATCAACATCGTGTATCTGATCACCTGTCACTGAACTGTGGTTCACGGTTGGCAGATTAGTCACATCCTCCACTGTAAACACTGATTTAAACTGCTTGCTCAGCTCCTCAACCATCTCGCTATCCTCACTCAATATAGTCCCATTTACATCCAGTGGACCAATTGTGCTTGAAACTTTACTTAGCTTGTAGAAACTAAAGAACTTTTTACTGTCCCCATTACAGTTCCTAGCCAAATCCAATTCTTTTGCTCGCTTTGCTGCTCTGATTTTCTGCTTCACAGCATCTCTAGATTTTTTATACGACCTTAGATTTACGATATTTGAAGCCTCCTTAAATACTCTAAATGCTCCTTTCTTAGCCTTAATTGCTTTCATCACATCTGGTGTAAGCCATGCTGGCTTTCCTACCCTTCTTTTGCGCCTTTGCTTTTGGGGGACATGTCTAATCTGAATTTCCCTCAAGTAGGATTTGAACTTTTCCCACATTTCACAGGCATTTAAATCAAAGAATTCTTCTTCCCATTTTATGGCACTTAAAGCCTCTCTCATGCAGGCAAAGTCTGCCCTGTTAAAATTTGGAATCTTTGCCAAATTATCCTTGATTGTCCCTGATACCTGTGCCTTGAATCTCACTATGTTATGGTCACTTCTTCCCAGAGTTTCTCCTACAGTCAAGTCTTGAACTAAATCACTTAAATCTGAGAAGACAAGGTCCAAGAATGAGCCCTGCCTGGTTGGTTCCATTACAAACTGGTGTAAGAACAAGTCCTCTTCAAGACATTTCCTAAACAGTTTACATGATGGGGAGCCAACACCAACATTTTCATATCCTTTTAGATTAAAGTCACCAAGAATGGAGTCATCCAGTAGAATATAGTCATCCAGTATGGAGAATATTTGTATTCAAACCTTATGCATGGTAACTCAACTTGCACCCATTTCAGTGAATTTTGAGCATTTTTCCTTGATCACGGCAGTTCGTTGTCAAAAGTTAATAACTTAGGAACTTCAACTTCCAGATGAAAAAACAACAAATAATTTTCTGGAAAGGATAATGTTCAGGATCCCCAAAATCTAGGATCAGCCTATTTTTCCAAACATTTACCTACCTACCTACATTGACATACAGCAGTTGTTGAAAACAGTTTTTCCAGGCCAGCTAGACCCAGGGCATGATGCAGTCTTCCTTCGTGAATCTTGCATGGATTGTTGATGACACATGCATAATTTAACATTTATGTACAACACCATTGTGATCTAGGAATGCCCTCCTGAAGCTTGCAACTCAACTGAAACTCTCCTGCCAATGGGGAGAAGAAGCTATGGAGCACTTAGCACCCCCTTGACTGTCCTTTCTTCTGCTCTTGAATGAGGGTGACAACTTGAACATGTAAAATGGATGGTAGAGGGAGCCTATCAATATCACGAACAAGCCCTTTATTTTGGAGGCACTTGATAGTGAGCCTGCCGGAAATGGCTCATTGTTGGGCAGGACGATTATTACTGGGTCATTTAGGATACCCTTTGATGAAGCTAAAGAATAGGTTTTTCAATTAGAATACGTCAAAGTACCCTATATTGCCATAAAATATGCAAGATAGCATAGAGAAAGTCGGTAAAATTGGGTGTAAACCAATGGTGAAGGGAAACCTTCAAGCCTGCTACCAAACAAACTTCGTGGGGGCAACAGACCAACGCAATCATATTCTGTGCAGATACCTATTGCAGTGCAGAACCTGGGTGCCATGTTGCAGTTAGGTGATGTGTGTGTCAGGTATATGATTCAGGTTTTGTGTGCATCATGCTGATGTGGATTGAGGTATTATGCACTCATTGCCTTGCATATGCATTGACAACCATTCATCTCGTTAATATGTTTGAGTCAATTACTTTATGCACATGCACATTCATTTATCTGTATATTTATCCTATATATCAACCATTACAGTGCATGACGAATGATAAATAATGTGAGGTGAAAACAAAGTTATAGCAAAAATAATATATCCAACAGATGTTTTGATGTTGGAGCACCTTCGTTAGTGTGAATAAATACTGATTCCCTTCTTTAATTAGACAGATGAAGATGAGTTGACATCAAACTGTCTGTCAAATAAATTATTTTTGCTATAACTTTGTTTTCACCTCACATTTATATATATATATATATACATGTATATATATATAAATATATATATATATATATATATATTATATTTTATATATATATATATATATATATATATATATATATATATATATATATATATATATATATATATATATATATATATATATATATATATAAATAGTGTGTGAGCAGTGCACACAAGATCATATGGCTTATGAGTGATACCATTGAGTCGGATCTGAATCGATTCAAATTTATGTTTGAGTCATGAGTTGAATCGGATCTCTGTAGCTCTGAGTCTGAATTGAGTCAAATCAAATAATTTTGACCTGCTGTGAATCATGAGTTGAATTGGATCTCAAGATCTATGAGTCAAATGTGAGCCGATTAAAAAAATTTGAGTCGAGCACAAGTCTGCAACCGATCGCTTGGTGAAGGTTTCACTAAGATCGATCCAGCGGTTGCCAACATCATCCATGTCTGTGAGCCAAAAATCATGTTTTTTTGCGATTTGGTGACCTTTGACCTGACCCAAGGCCACGGAAGTGCAAACCGCACGCTTCTGGTATACAGCCGATCGTTTAGTGAAGGTTTCACTAAGATCGATCCAGCAGTTGCCGAGATCATCCATGTCTGCGAGATGGTGTCTGTCATTTGGTGTATGTGAGATGGTGTCCGTTTTTTAGACCCTTCACAAACAAATATCAAAAGTTGCTTCATTATGTTTTGCTTAAGCTGACCACCCATGGAAGCTTAAAATTGGCTCCCATGGACTTCAGTTGATACATACATAAAGAATTGGTGCCGCTGTGTTGTAGGCAGAGAAAGGTTGATTGTTTACATATACCTCCATATATTTAGTTACTTTATGAACAAGATGTGGAAGATATGCAAAGGTAGATGCTTGGAAAACAGAACGTGTTCGGATACCCCCTCTCTTCTACCTACCTAGGTACCTATTCCACAATTTTTGAACATCAGAAACATTTTTGCCATGTAGGTACCTAGGTAATTACAGGAAGAACAAGCATAATATACCAATAATGCCCATAATATTTGTCTACACCATACCTAGGTGCTCCAGCATTCATGTACAACATGCTTGCATTTATATTTACTCACAATAAAAACTTACAGTGGAAGCAGATGGAATTGAGGAAATTGAAGATTATGACCAGCAGCAATCTGAGCAATCTACAGTTCAGAATGGCAGGTGATGTCTGTAGCCCATATGGCACAAGCGTAACATAGAGATTCTTTCACATTCAAAGCCAAAACTTCATGGCCTATTGAAGCAAGGGTATGCATAAGTTATCAGTTGGGGTCAACGCAACAGGTTTCTAATAATTATTGGGGGGGGGAGACACATTGCATGAAGGCAATGGGCGGATCCAAATCGATTGGAGGCACACCCCCTAGGGTCCCATTCTAAAGTTAAAATTATTGGTGGAGGGGAAGCAAAGCCAACATTGAAGGGGCACTTACCCCTCAAAATCATATAAAACAACACCCTGGTCCATGCTATGTTAGCTAAGACTGTGTTAGATTAGGTTTAGATGTTAATCAACATCCATAGATTCCATGTGATCCAATATTTGCAGGCTAGGTTAGCTATAAAGGCTCGGTAAGGCTGACAGGTACACCTGCGTTGATTTCTAAAAATTATTGGGACGTGGGGGGGGGGGCACAATACATGAAGACAGTTGTCAAACCCAATGGATTTGAGGACCATTTAACATAGGTTTCCATGTTAAAAGTCGAAATTATAAGGGGGTAGAAAGCCAATATTGAGGGGACATGTGCCCCCTCAAAAACATATAAAGCAACACACCTGGTCAGGTGTGATTGGGTTAGGCAATTCCAAATCAAATTTGTGCGGATACTTGTCACATGCAGGAGGTGTAACTAGGAGGAACAAACACATTATGTTTTGCTGTTCTTGTTAAATCTTCTTCACTTCAATTGTTTTGTTTTTCTTGGGTAAATGTATAATTTCATGATATGGTATCTCAGAGATATAAAACATGCGGCAAAATCTGCGCATTTGCTACACTTTGCTCAAAGTCGTATTTTCGAATTTAAAAAAGAACATTCCCAGTTCTCGTACGTTGAAGGGTCTGAAATCGAGGAAAGCTAGAAGGCTGCGCATTAAAGGATGTGGAAGGCTGTGCATTTTGATGTTTATTAAATTCCGGCTAGGTACCTATTTTGACGGCAGATTGGAGTTTAGGGGCGCATCGACTGCAGTGTTCACGCAGCTCGGTGATAGATTATTCCTGAAATTGAAATAGGGTGGAATATACCACTGAACAATCGATCGACATCCTTCTTGAAGAACTATCGACATCCTGCTCCTTGATGCATGCTTATGTAGCCTTTGTGTCTACTTTCTAACAGTACCTCACTTATAAGTATCATGTTCATGCTCTTGATAAGGAATGATGATACACAAACATTTTGCAAGGCAATTTCAGGTAAAGGGATTACCTTTAATATGATATGGCATACAATACCAGTTTATGGCATAGGTATTATTCTCCCCATCCCAAATGTAGCTGTACCTAATTATGAATCTCATAACAAATGATAAAGGTACAGTCATAGATAATATACCCTTGGCTCAAATTTTAATATGAAAGACATCAAAAGCATTTTAACTGGCACCAATTTCATGGCAAATTTTGACATTCTTCTATGCTTGTTTCAACATCTCATACCTAATGAAAAGCCATTATTTTAACCCTGATGCAGCTTGATGACAGATTGGCAAATCATGTCTGTGTGTTTGGCCAAATGTTTGCAATCCTGCATGCAATATAGCACATCAAATTGAGAGGGGGTCAAAAACATCATGTGTGCTGATTTTGAGGCTGCTTGAAAATCAACTGCATCCCAGACTGCCTGGAAATTGCTTCCTCAGCCAGATAGCAATTGAAGGTAGACCTGTGGGCTAACAGACCTTATCTGATGACATCCAACTAATATTTTTGTAAATTGTTTGAGTATTACCTACTTGTATAACAATGTATGGACCAACTATTTGATGGTAAATGGCAACATCAAAATCAATCTACAAATCTCAGTATTATTATAGCCTAGAGTGTTCACAAGATTAGTTTTACACATTTGACCTCCATAAAGCAAAGTAGAGCTTAAGACAGATCAGGTGTTTTTTGTGGTATTATTGTGCTTTAATGTGATCAAAAGACAAGTTTTACACATTTGTTTTCCTGATCAAGCAAATAAAGGAAGTAAATGGATTAGGTTAGCCTGGTTTTTTGTTTGGAAAATTTTTAAACTATTCTTTTTGAAGAATTCAATAAGATTTTGGTTATTATTTTACTTCGAAAGCCGTTTGGGTTAGTTTTTTTTTGGTAATTTGGAAAATTTTAAGAAAATAATTTGTTTAAAATTTTCCATTATTTTTTATCCAGAGGGAGGCTAGGTTAGCTTAAATTATGCTGCATTTTATTTCACTTTAAACATTACTAATTATTCTGTTACCTAAATCAAAGCCCCTTTTTAATGTTATTTTGCCCACAAACTGAAAAGCAAGCATTTGCACTGAAAATGAGTAATCTAATCATTTGTGTTACCTTCATAAACATTGCATTGAAAAGATAAGTTTCATGAATTCAAAAATGCACCTTAAACCCCAAATTTACTATGGTTTAGGTTGCAATAAAAAGTTTGTTATTGTGAAGCAGGATTTTTGTTCAACAGGTTATATTTATTAAAGTTTAGAAATTTGATGAACACATTTGTTCATAATTTTTAAAAGAAAACAGACAAAAAGTGGCTGGGTTACTTCAGTTGGTTACTTTATATTTCAGGGTAATATTTATAATTTAAGAAAGAGGTTTAGGTAGGTACAAGGTTGGGACATTTTTGATGTTGGCATTTTCAAAGGACACCAGTTGTGTCCCTTGCAAATACTTCCTCTTTAGTTGGTGAGCAAAATAATACCAGGAGGCATCATACAATATGAGGTAGTTCAACTTCAGTGAGGTTTATAAGGAAGATTAGAGTATAAGACACTTTTTAAAAAAATCAAATGTTTAACCTAATGTAATCTAGCCTAACCTTTTCAGAAAATTCCTTCACATATTTAAAACAATGTTTCAAAACTTTCCAACTAAAAAACCTAGGTTAGTCTAATCTAAGCCAACCTAACCTAGCCTAACCTCTTGTTCTGCTCTACAGAGGTTAATTTATAAAACAGAGGTATGCCTACAGAAGCAAGTGTATAAAACATGCCTTGTGAATATGCTAAGCTGAATTAATCCTGGGTAGACTAGGTTTCTCATTGTGTTACAAATTTTACATTATTGTTCATTATTTATTGCCTCAACAAAGCCTCCTCTTCTTTGCTAGCCAACTAAAAAGTAAGCATTTGCCATGAAAATGTGTGGTGACATTGTCAATGGTAATGGCAGTAATAGCAATTAATTTGGTATTGTAACATTTTTTTCTCAATGTCTGGTTAACACCCCAAATTGCAACTGTACCCAGATATCAAGATCATCAAAGCATCAACTAAACATGGAATAGCTCATATAGAAATAACCATAGATAATATAGTTGTTCTGAGTAGACTTAGATTTGGTCACACCCCACAAACACACTGATACATAACCAACAGATCTAACCACTATGAGTGCTTGAGTCCTTGAGCTCTGAAATGTTTGATGCTGTTGTAGTCATAAAGTCATAAAGTATTAAGGCTTAATAAGAGCCACAGGGGCCATCTTGGTTAAGCCTATCTAGAAAAGGTACTAGAAATGTACATACTCTGACTCCAATCAATCCCTTGTCTCAAGTTCCTAGGGAGCTATATATCCCAGCCTATCTAGCACCATTCACTTGCTATTGCATAACACACTCAATGATTACAAACTCCTCCCATCATACCCATTGTGCTACCATAGACAATCTCATCAGTATCACATCCCAAAGGAAGGTGCTGAATCCATTGCTAGGTACACCCTATATAAAGTTTTATAGCATTTATACTTAATAAGAGACCCAAAGGCCCATCCAGTTAAGGCTGTAAATGGAAGATACCATAAGCCTGGTAAAAAGACCAACCCTAACCATCCCACATCCTGGAGAAACCATTCCTCCAATATTCCACACACCTATCAATGCCTATCTACCCTAGCTATCCAGCCCTATTCCCCTGTAAAGCTTGGTCTTTCTAAAACAAATCGATATTGTAGCAATTAGGCATTGTAGCGAACACGCTATTGTAGCAATCACGCATTGCACCACACTTCCCAACCAGCCCACGGACATGCATTTCGTCATCCCTTCCACACGGCCAGCGCGCCCGCAGCCGCCACCGATACGTCACATAAATAAACGCACTCCGAGCTCCGCTCGGCAGATGCAATTACGCCGCGCCCGCCCGGCAGTGATTCACACACACGCGCGTTGCACGTGCACTTCCGTACCCAGGCAAAGGTCAGCGCGTGCATGCAGGCTTTTCCATTAGTATATATACACACTTGTATAAAAACCCCGGGACAGGACCCTCGACAGGACAGACCATCACGAGACGCCGAGCTGCTAACATCGCTCCCTCTGAACATCTGACGGTAACTACCACTGCGTGACCTGTCGTGGCGTGGAGACGGACTGAGAGCCGATCGAACTTGAGAACCAGGTTGGTTAAGACGTGGTTATATCTCGTGAACTGTGCGTGCAAATATCAACGTGGTCCTGGACTATCACCGCTGTGTTTTACGGATCCACCATTCAATGAATGGTCGCGGCAGAATACGCACGTCTACTTCTTCTTCGGCGACGCCAGTTGCACGGGCGGAGATAACCAGACTGTCACAGTGGTGCCGTGACCCGGATGCAGTTCTCGCCCAAGCCCAACACCCGCAACGAGGACTGCACATCGGCCTCTCCGTCCCCATCGAGCCAAGCGCCAAGACAGGTCAGTGGGTGTCAGCCAACGACCTCGACTACATCACCCACGGCAGTTGCACGTGCTGGGACCTCCTCATCCCAGTAGCTGAACTCCGAACCGCTTACTCGGAAGTTGAAGACAGCCTCTGCAGCTACCACAGGTCATACTGGACCAACCTCCGACGAGACGGCCACTTCTGCCACTGCCATACGAATACGGCGTATAAGTACTGTTTTGAGTGCGGCTACTGCCACCTTTGCGGTTGTGACTTAACCACAACATCCACCTTCCGCTTCCATCGCTGTACCTGTCCCCCCTGCCTTCATCGGTGCTGCGGTTTTAATTCAGCGACCCCGGACGAATACCCACTCCTAATCCTCCTGCACGACAAAGAACTGATCGAAGACTGTTGCCTGGAAGGACCCCCAAGTCTCATCCGACCTGAAGACGAGATACTCCCGCCATACTCTGCACGACCAGACGCCGCTCCGTTCACAGCATCAACGATCCCGAACGACTCCGAGATCTCCGACGACATCACCATCACCGAGTCCAGCAGTGCCCACGGCGGTGCACCATTCGCCACGAACGGACGTTCGAGCGTCTGACGCTTTCGTCTGCACTCGTTCCCTTACCGGTTAGTACCACGTATAACGTAAAATACCCAGCTGTTCCCGACTGCTTTAAAAAATTCGTTGTTGATTAATTGCTGATTACTTTAACCTGTTACCTGTTAACGTACAAACTGTTCAACATGGCTCACGAAACTGCTCCTGAGGACCACCATTACTCAACGCTTGCAATGGATTCCAACGTGTGCACTATGGGAGATGACATTGCGATGGCTCCTTTCCTAACCGATGTGCTAAGTCAAAGCAAGAGATTCGATGGCCAGAACTCTGATGGATTACGTACATGGGTCGATACTGTGGATGAGGTTTACAGATGTAGTGGTGGTAATGAAAAAATGACTCTCTTAATTGCTGGGCGACTTTTGATCGGTGCTGCCAAACGTCAGTACATTCGAATTGTGGACAACGGGCCACGCCCCCAGTCATGGAACGTTTTAAAACGAGAAATGACCGATAGATTTGCCGGTATGCACGACCTCAGAACTGTGCAAGAACAACTTAAACGGGTCAAACAAACGAAAAATGAAACCTTGGAACAGTACGGCGAGAGGATCAACCTTCTCGCTCATAAATTATACTCGAGTACGGAAATCGACTTGCCGCCAATTCAAGCTCAACTCTCTGGAAACTTCATTGATGGCCTGTACGATAGACGCATGCAGGTATCGCTGATACGTAAACATCCCGCTACCCTTGAACAAGCCGTAACCGCCGCCGAAAAAGAGCGCAATCTTCAGTACTTGGTGGACTTGCACACCAAAGACCATGAGCCAATGGATATCAGCGCCATTGCCACGCACGTTACCGACCACCTCTCCGGACAGATCTCCCAGCTGACAGATATTGTGTCGAATTTAGCCTCACGAGTAGACCAGGTAAGTCATGCCCCGCAGCAGCAGTCACAACAGCCACAGGTGAGATCACAGCAGCAGACTCAGTACCAGAGGCACCCCAAGGAACCAACCCCGGAATTTGTACCGCCTCGTGAGTACCAGCCACGACCTCCCAGGCAGTATGTTCCGCCGCAGAATGACCGCTACCAGAACCCCCAGAGAACTCCCACGGCACCGAACTCCCCCCGAAATGCGTATCGATGGACGGCAGAAGGCAGACCCATCTGCAACTACTGCAATTTTCCCGGACACATCCAGCGAATGTGTCGGAAAAGGGCTTATGAGATGTCTCATCCCCAGCCCCCGCAGCCGTCGGGAAACTAGAGAGGCCTCACACCGACTCACCAAACGTGTCAGAACAACGAGCTTCCGTCTGCCAGGTAAGTGAAAATTGCCCCTTTGTCGACATTTGTATAGGTTCTCAACCATTTAGATCACTTCTTGATACTGGTGCTCAATTCTCTCTTGTTGACGAACATTTCCTAACCCTGTGCGATCCCAACCTAGTAAAACCGATCGAAGAAAAGAAAAACATATCACTCATCTCTGCCTCGGGGCATAAGTTGCCCATTTCCAAATGTGTGAAAATACGCATTACTCTGGGAAAAGTACGAATGTATCATGATTTCTTTGTGATACCCAATTTCGGTCATGACATGCTCCTCGGAGTAGATTTTCTAACAGCACGGAAAGCTCGGTTAGATTTTGAAAACCAGACGCTCACGATTGGAAAGACTGTGTACCCGCTCAAAACGAAACCAGAACTGAAGCAGACTGAAGTATTCCTGGTCAGACTGTCCGATGATATCCAAGTCTTCCCCCGCTCCGATATCCAAGTCAAATGTCATGTAGCAAAGCAGAAGACCCCAGGAGAAAACTTTGTAGTATCCCAGTTGGCCACCTCCCCTTGTTTTGAAGACGAACCTGGAGTGCTACTGCCCAATGCCGTGGTAAAAATGTCCAAAAATAAGCACATCCCATGGGCCATTGTCAACGAAACGGGTCGTTTCTTGCATTTTAGAAAAGGTCAAGTGATAGGAGTTGCATCCAAAGTATCGGAAAGCGACATGGAAGTGAAAGCTGATATTTCGTCGGTCTCTCAGCCAGCCGACATGCCATATTCACCTGAAGACAAATTGAGTGCTTTCAATTTGGATCACATTCCCGAACCTCAAAGAAAGCAAATGAGCGAAACCCTCTCCAAAAACCTTGATGTTTTCGTGCAAAAAGACATAGAACTAACAATGACCGATGCCACGGAGATGAGAATCAACACTCAGGGCCATCAGCCAATTAGACAAAAACCGTACCGTTTGCCTTTGGCACACCGCCAAATATTGGATGATCAAATTCAGGAAATGTTGGACGCTGGAATTATACGCAGAAGTAACTCACCTTGGTTATCTCCAGTCATTGTAGTACCAAAAAAGGACAAAACGTATCGTGTGTGTTTGGATTTCAGGAAATTAAATGCTGTCACTATTGTGCCTGCACCCAGCATTCCAGCTGCGGACGACATTTTACTATCCCTGGGAAAATCGAAGTATCGGAGCAGCTTAGACCTGAAAGCAGGATTCTGGCAAATACCCATTGCAGAAGAAGACCGAGAAAAGACCGCCTTTGGAACCGATGCAGGAATATTCGAGCACAATAGAATGTGTTTTGGTTTGTCGGGCAGCCCAGCTGTTTTCCAAAACCTGATGAATGCTGTTCTTGGTGATGTTCGACCGTTTGCCTTGGCTTTCATTGACGATATCATTGTCTTCAGTAACACTTTTGAGGAACATGTGAAGCATTTAGAAATAGTGTTTGACCGATTGCGAAAAGCGAATCTTAAGCTGAAAATTTCAAAATGTGTCTTCTTACGTGAAAAACTGAATTACCTGGGACACGTAGTTTCCAATGAAGGAATATCAGTAAATCCAGAGAAAGTCCAAGTTGTACAATCAATGCCAGCTCCGACTACGGTCCGTCAGGTCAGAAGCTTTCTAGGCATGGCTTCCTATTACCGAAAATACGTTCCCGAATTCAGTAAAATTGCAAGACCCTTAACGGCCATGACAAAGAAAAATGCAAAATGTAAATGGACCCCCGAAGCGCAACAGGCTTTTGACACGTTGAAGAACAGTTTAGTCACAGCCCCAGTGTTAGCTTTTCCGGACATATCCAAGCCTTTCAAGTTGTATACTGACGCGTCACAATACGCCCTAGGCGCTGTGCTTACACAACAACAAGATGGTCAGGACCGAGTCATACAGTATGTGTCGCACCAATTCTCAGATGCACAACAAAAATGGCCGACCATCGAGCGCGAGGCTTACGCGATTATTTACAGTTTAGGTAAACTCCGCCACATTGTAGTAGGAACACAGCTGACCGTGTACACAGATCACAAGCCGTTGAAACATCTGTTCACCAGTGAAATGAAAAATCCGCGCATACAACGTTGGGCTATCATGTTAGGTGAATACGCATGCAAAATAGAATACATTTCGGGACCCCAAAACTACACTGCCGATGTGATGTCACGCCTAGCGAACACGCCGATAGCCGGAGACCTAGCAGACAATGAACATTTAGATTGGAAAGGCCCAGATGAGGAAATTAACGTAGTTGACAACGCATACCAGTCGGAATCTGATTCCGAAGGTGAAGAGATGATGCCCGTCCAGACGGACAACACAAACTCCGCTTTGCCTAGCCTACCCGACCTCAAACAGGCACAATTAGCAGATGAAGAATTGGAGACCATTAGATTGGAATTGAACAAAGAAAATCCTCAAATTATGGCAAGATACTGTATAGAAGATGAATTACTATACCATTTAGAAAAGGGTACGAAAACGCGCCCGCAGACTCGAATGCAGCTGATGCTACCCCTTCCCTTCAGGAAACCAGTGTTGGAGTGTATGCACGATGGCTTTTTCGGAGGACATTTGGGAATTGAGAAAACCATCGACAAAGTAGCAAAGTCATATTATTGGGTAACCATGTTAAAAGACGTAAAGCAGTACGTACAGACTTGTGAAACATGCAACAGGAGAAAACTCAGGAAAGAAAGACGTCCCATGCAAGACATGCCGATGCCGCGATACCCAATTGATATAATTGGTATCGACACGTGTGGCCCATTTCCTATTTCGGACAGCGGTAACCGTTACGTCTGCACAATTGTGGACCACTTCAGTGGATGGCCGGAAGCTTGGGCTATACCAGACAAAACCGCGGAAACAATTGCTAAATTAATCTTGAAGGAATTCCTGCCCAGACACGGTTGTCCCAATATGCTACTCAGTGACCAGGGAACAGAATATTGCAACGCAATTATGGATTTAGTGTGCAAGGAATTGGGAGTAACGAAACTCCGTACATCAAGTTACCACGCACAAAGTAATGGTTTAACCGAGCGTTTTCATAAAACCTTGAACGAAATGATTTCCAAACAAATTAGCGAGAATCAAAGTCAATGGGATCAAGTGCTGGACCCTTGCTTAGCCGCCTATCGAGTAAGCAAGAACGAAACCACAAACCACTCTCCTTTTGTTATCATGTACGGAAGAGATGCCCGAGTTCCGATCGATACCTTCCTACAACCTCGTGTTCGTTACGCAGGAGAGGATTACGTTGCCCAAACATTTGAATTTTTGCATAACGCCTTTCAGGACGTAGTTCAAAATCGTCAGCAGTCCCGAGATCACAACAAAGCATTAATTGACCGGAATGCGCACGCGTCTTCTTTCAAGCCAGGAGACCCCGTCTATTACCACGACCCCTCAGTCAAACCAGGGGAGTCGACAAAATTTACATTGTTCTGGAAGCCCTATTTTAGAATCATTTCCAAAATAGGCAACGAAAATTATGTGATCAAAAACATGGTGAATGGAAAAACCAAGTTGGTACATTCAGAAAACCTGAGACCCCGCGACATAGATGACATATGGAACAGGACATATGAGTCAGTACGTCGACCTGTTCAGGTAAGTACAAGACAGGAGGAGGAGCCGCTTCGCCACCAACCCCTACGCGCAGCTAAGCTCCCCCTTAGTGATCGCCTCTGGTATGACGAGCGTCAGTTACCATGCGAGGATACACAGCCCATGGCTGCCGGATACGGATATGGTTACAGAACCACGGAACGGGGATATGGAGAAATCCCACCATTCCCTGCGGACCCTTCGCACGTTGATTTGCCTCTAGCTAATGACCCATCACTGTTAACGGACAGAGAAGGGAGTTCGAGACAAACACAACCGAACAGTGAGTATTTTAACACGCCACCGACTCACCGTTACGATTTACGTTCACGGAAGTTACTAACGGATTGTGCACACCGGAACGAAGGGTTACGGCTTGGTCAGTTTATGGACTTTCCAGCCAACGAACGGAAACGTAAGATTGAACCGGAGAAGGAACCGGAGAAGGAAGAGGTGCAGAAACAGGAGAAACGACCTCGTCTACAGTCCGAATCCCGATGTTTATCCCCAGAGGTAAACATCGCGAATGTGCAAACATTCGCTAATAATGGTTGTTCCCAGAGTAGAACGCCATCGGATCTGTTGTTTGATCGTCGCATGTTGTTTACGATTGTTGATGCCATCTTAAGCAATGTCTTCTGTTTCAGTGCACAATGACCCTCAGGGTAAACTGGTTAATTCTTGGCTGGATTATATTGGTTCACGGAGGTAATGACGCCCTCCCCGAAAATGCCATGCTCGCAGCTGGTCTGTGGAACAGCTTACGGAGCCAGCACAGTCGTCACAAGAGAGGGTGTCTTATCCGGTCACACCCCCGCCCGTCAAGGCGACAGCGGCATCACGAGCCGACGTCCCAACGAATCGACGGATGTGATCGATTGCGCCTTTCGAGCGCAACTCGTTCTTCTTCCCCCTCCCCCGCGACTCGTCATCGATGTGAGGCCCACATCGCCCCCCTTCTCTCCCCCCCCGTACGAGTGCAACCGCCAGCGTCAGGGTCCGAAGTTCGTTCGTGCCCGACGTGCGACCGACGCCGAAGTCACAGTCGTCTCGTTCGCCGCCTCGGTGACCTCGAGTGCCCGCCGCGGTGCCCACTGTAACCGCCGCCGTGACCTCGAGTGCTCGCCGCGGTGCCCGCGTATGCTCGCCGCCAAGACCTCGCGGATTCTTGTATGTGTATGTGTGTGTGTGCGTCGTCCGCGTTGATGATATGGGTGTTTGTCTTGGTGTGTGCATGTTTTGCCTGTCGGCCACTCGTCGCCGTTCATGCCCCTTCAGGCACACCGTTGACATGTTGTAGCCCTTCGCCATTTAGGCGCCGGTTTTCCCGCATTTTTTTTTCCTGCCGTCTTAAAATGCTTCTTTTCCGTGGTGGGGGAGGTATTGTAGCAATTAGGCATTGTAGCGAACACGCTATTGTAGCAATCACGCATTGCACCACACTTCCCAACCAGCCCACGGACATGCATTTCGTCATCCCTTCCACACGGCCAGCGCGCCCGCAGCCGCCACCGATACGTCACATAAATAAACGCACTCCGAGCTCCGCTCGGCAGATGCAATTACGCCGCGCCCGCCCGGCAGTGATTCACACACACGCGCGTTGCACGTGCACTTCCGTACCCAGGCAAAGGTCAGCGCGTGCATGCAGGCTTTTCCATTAGTATATATACACACTTGTATAAAAACCCCGGGACAGGACCCTCGACAGGACAGACCATCACGAGACGCCGAGCTGCTAACATCGCTCCCTCTGAACATCTGACGGTAACTACCACTGCGTGACCTGTCGTGGCGTGGAGACGGACTGAGAGCCGATCGAACTTGAGAACCAGGTTGGTTAAGACGTGGTTATATCTCGTGAACTGTGCGTGCAAATATCAACGTGGTCCTGGACTATCACCGCTGTGTTTTACGGATCCACCATTCAATGAATGGTCGCGGCAGAATACGCACGTCTACTTCTTCTTCGGCGACGCCAGTTGCACGGGCGGAGATAACCAGACTGTCACAATATGAATAAACTAATTAGTGAATAAGTAAATAATCGATATGAATAAACATGATATCCTTGAATTTGTATCTTAATTTGGGATGTGGTATTGGTTGGAGTGATGTGTGTCTTTTTTCCAGGCTTATAATAACCTTGTGACTTTTTCCTTATATTGTTCTGTAACAAACAGTTCAACATATGCTTGTTTGACCCCTATGTACAATTACTCTGGTAGCATTGTGTAATGCACCCAACTAGGACTGTCTTATTCTATTCTGTTCGCAGATATGTGTTTGGTTAGTTAGAAGTTATGGATGGTGAGTTGGAGAAGGTGGCAAATCTTGGAAGCTAAATTTCTAGCCTAGACCCAAAAGGGCACCTCTTTTCTTCTTTAACAGATGCTTAAATCCAAGAGGTTGCACATCTTGTTGCACCATCATCATTGTGTCTACGGTCAACACAGGTGTATTTTTTTCACAATTGAATTCACTTCCAAGGTAGTTGGACTGTTTCACTGCACTGTTGTTGCTTTGATCATGTTCATCACATGAGCAATCAGATGTTTACTCTTTCATCACATGTTGTTCCATTATAAAGTATCATTTATATAACCTACATTGTCTAAATTTGTATATAAAAATTGCTTTTCATTGAGCAGGTAGCTTTAATCCAGATGTTGCAGGTGCAAACAAGATGGCTAATGTCTGCCTGGAAGATGTCAGAACAGCCTACATGCGTATAAGGCCCCACATACACAGGACACCAGTAATCACCAACAAATACTTTAATCAACTGTCTGGGAGGCAATTGTTCTTCAAGGCAGAAAATCTGCAAAAGACAGGCTCATTCAAGGCCAGGGGAGCAATCAATTATGTAAGTATTCATGGAATTTGTGATTTTGGGGTATCATTCATTCATGGGTTTTGATTTGAGCAAAGCTATGCCATCAGCTTTTTTATTAATGCTGGTGAACATTCAGCTCATTTCTTACCTTGAAATATACCCAAATTCTGATTTTGTGAAGGTATATAAAAGCTAAGCTGCTTTAGTTCAGCTTCTCCCCTTAACACATACCCAGCCTAGCCTATGCTAAAGCTGCATATGTTACTTAGCATAGGTCAGGTTAAGCTAGGATGTTACATGTGCATGCACATGTGGACTCCATTCATCAACATGGTTGGCAAGGGTGGGGGACTAGCTTCTCCCCACACCCACACACACATACTTCAGTGAAATCTAATTGGTGCTCCTTGCATCACCATGGTTGTCTGAGAGCCCTTGATATAACCCAATTTGTGTAGGTGCCACCAGTTATAGGGCTCATGTGGGAGTAAAATTTGTGTCCACCTCCCATCAAGAGGTTGGGCACTCCTCGTGATTTCCAGGCATGATCCCTGCTTCAGTGTCAGTCAGGTGCAGCTGGTTATAATGCCACCCCTGTATGGTATTTCCAGGCATGCTCCCTGCTTCAGTGTCAGTCAGGTGCAGCTGGTTATAATGCCACCCCTGTATGGTATTTCCAGGCATGCTCCCTGCTTCAGTGTCAGTCAGGTGCAGCTGGTTATAATGCCACCCCTGTATGGTATTTCCAGGCATGCTCCCTGCTTCAGTGTCAGTCAGGTGCAGCTGGTTATAATGCCACCCCTGTATGGTATTTCCAGGCATGCTCCCTGCTTCAGTGTCAGTCAGGTGCAGCTGGCTATAATGCCACCCCTGTATGGTATTTCCAGGCATGCTCCCTGCTTCAGTGTCAGTGAGGTGCAGCTGGTTACAATGCCACCCCTGTATGGTATTTCCAGGCATGCTCCCTGCTTCAGTGTCAGTCAGGTGCAGCTGGTTATAATGCCACCCCTGTATGGTATTTCCAGGCATGCTCCCTGCTTCAGTGTCAGTGAGGTGCAGCTGGTTACAATGCCACCCCTGTATGGTATTTCCAGGCATGCTCCCTGCTTCAGTGTCAGTGAGGTGCAGCTGGTTACAATGCCACCCCTGTATGGTATTTCCAGGCATGCTCCCTGCTTCAGTGTCAGTCAGGTGCAGCTGGTTATGATGCCACCCCTGTATGGTTTCATCCCTGCATGCATGGGCGCTAAATGATCTCGTAGTCGGCGCGCCCTTAAGCCCAAATAACTAACTAACATCCCTGCATGCCTGAGCATGAATCCACCTCTGCCTGTGAGGCCAACCGATTCTGAGAACTTAGATCATCCCTGCACCAGTTTGGGTAGTCGACAACACAAATATTATCCAGATAATTAACCTTCAATTTGCCATAATTATTATAGCATGCATTGTGCTGCTCATTTCCGAATATTTTTGCATCATTTGAAATGCTCCTAATTTATTACTACAATTAAGGCATGACACGATGGACAAGTCAACTGCACGGTTTCGGATACTACAATAGCGTTGGATTGTGGCCAAATACCATCGTCCAACAAGTACAATCCCTGAATGCCAAGACCTAAAGATGAGTATCAAATATTGCACCTGTGTGGGGCAGGTCCTGATGTGACACCTGTGTGGGACAGCTTCTGATGCCACACCTGTGTGGGACAGGTCCTGACGTGACACCTGTGTGGGGAGGTCCTGATGTGACACCTGTGTGGGACAGGCCCTGATGCGACACCTGTGTGGGACAGGCCCTGATGCGACACCTGTGTGGGGCAGGCCCTGATGCGACACCTGTGTGGGACAGGTCCTGATGTGACACCTGTGTGGGACAGGTCCTGATGCGACACCTGTGTGGGACAGGCCCTGATGCGACACCTGTGTGGGGCAGGCCCTGATGCGACACCTGTGTGGGACAGGTCCTGATGTGACACCTGTGTGGGGCAGGTCCTGATGCGACACCTGTGTGGGGCAGGTCCTGATGTGGCACCTGTGTGGGGCAGGTCCTGATGTGACGCCTGTGTGGGGCAGGCCCTGATGCCACACCTGTGGGCGCCAGCTTCTGACGTGGCACCTATGTGCGGCAGGTTTTGGCAGCACGAGAGCGGAACCGATCCCTGGTCGGTATCGCGACTCACAGCAGCGGTAACCACGGCATGGCCGCCGCCTATGCCGCCGGTCAGTGGATCCACAGGGTCCAGGGCACTCCGATCACAATAGGCCGGCGGAGGTCAGCTCCGCAGGGTGCTCGTGCTAGCTCATTTGCAAATGACTGACTTTGTGCTCGACGTTCAAACAATGCACGCCTGCTAAGTCCCATCCGGTAATCTGGCATTTCTTGACAACAGCGATGTTCAGCGCATTGACATCCTTGTTCTGGATGTTTTCGTCGCGTGATCGCTTTCCGATTATGACTTGGGGATTAAGGGGGGGGATGACATTTCACGATTGGGAGTTCATTGTCCTGGTCCTATCGAATTTCATGTTATTTTTATCAATCATGAATCCTGAATCCAAGCCTGAAGCTGTTGTTAGCTTTCCGCCCGTTTAGATAGCGAAGATTTCGATCCTTCTCATGGATGCTAGCCACGGAAGATGAATTTTCTAGAGCGTTCAATTGTGTGTCAGAATGATCACTTTAGTAGTTGATGGCTTCATGTCGTTGTGGACCGTCACCATCGACTTCTCATTCAACTTGGACAAGTGCATGCTGCTGGAGGCTGGCTTTACTCCGGGTCCACGTTGTTCTGTGGCTGCTGTCGTCTCTGGCAAAGTTTCCACGACCTTTGCCATGGTGTTGTCTGTTTTCGATGTGGTGTCCCATACTAGCTACTATCTAACTAACTACATTAGCTATATACTTGTAGTATATATATATATATATATATATATATATATATATATATATATATATATATATATATATACACATACATACATACATACATACATACATATATATATATATATATATATATATATATATATATATATATATATATATATGTGTGTGTGTGTGTATATACTATATACTATATGGCTATATACTATACTTACTAGCTAACTACATTAGCTATATGATCAACATGGTCGATGCACCCTAAAGCCCAAATAACTAACAAGTGTCCTGTACGGATTCGTCAGTGTCCCCGAACATAAAGCGTCCTTGTGGGGTGGAGCCGTGTCGGGCGCCGTCATTGGATATCATTCACGCGGGTCTCTGTCCAGTGGTACACTGCCTTTGTCCAGTGGTAGGAACACTTTTTCACAAAACCTGTTGTGTCTCCCATCCATTCAGAACTGAACTGCGCATGTTTTACATGTGACAACGCATGCACGACAAGCAATCGCTCACTGGATGTGATACACCACTCGTCGCTCCGCATTGCGACCGCCACTGTCCACACTTAGCCGTCTGCAGCTCTGGCTGAGGCCCATGGAGCGCCGCCGTCGTTCCGCGGCGGAGTGTTGGGGATGCGCTATGCCTGTCAGTTGTGCCAATTGCCTGGTCGTCCGGCCAGTGCGCACTTGTGCCGTCGCTCGATGTCGTTGTTCTGTCGAGGATACGTTATGTGCATTGGAAGGACAGTGGAACCCGATCGAGGAGAAGTATCTGATTCTGTCCACAAACGCCACGTTGGCAGGTGACGTCTCCGACAGCAGATATGTTACATTCCTCGGTCAGGAAGGGGCCTGCCAGGCCACACGACCGTCTGTCACGTGCTCTGGGGCACACCGCCTCTTTCGACAAGGATGTACCGTCACACAAACTTCTTGGTCATCTTTCTTAGTCAACGCTATCTTTCTACTCAACACTTCCAAAGACATCGGTAGCGGAAGGTATCCGCCCTCAGACATCATGAGTTGATGGCGTCCTGTTGAAACACTTATCCAATGATTTCCTTCACTTGTCACATTTTCAGCTTAATTTACACCTGTTCACCACCATTTCAGGGATAATTCTCCATTCCAACACCCTTGACCGCAAATGAGCTGTGGGACACGGCTGGTTCCTCATGCAATCTGGTGACTGCAGTGTGATCTGCACTCGGTTGCAGGCGTGGCCGGCTTGCCCTGTACGGTGGTGGTGCCGGAGAGCACTTCCAAGGTCAAGGTGGACGCTATCCGGTCATATGGCGCGGACCTCGTCTTCTGTCGACACACTCCCCAGGCCAGGTGCGTGAAGGGCGGCACCAGTGTTGACGCCGTCGACACCTGTCGCTCACCGCCCGATCTAGGGTCCGTTCAATTGGCCCATTCAGCTGTAATTGGTCAGCCTGGTGATCATGACGGTCCGTTACGCTGTGGTGCGTCAGCTTGTCGTCCACCAGCCCGTGGTGCGTCAGTATGTGTTCCGTCTGTTTGTGGTGCATCAGCCTGTGGTGCGTTAGCCTGTGGTCCATCAGCTTGCAGTGCGTCAGCCTGCGATTCGTCAGCCTGTGGTTATTTACAGGAAGGATATGTGCGCAGACGTGGCGGCACGTACCGGATACGCCGTGTTGCACCCATACGACGACTACGACGTCATAGCTGGCCAAGGCACCATCGCATTGGAATTGCTGGAACAAGTGAGCGCGTCAACTGACAGACCATGTGGCAGCCTCTGTCGGCCAGAGCTAGTGCCAGAGCTGCCGGCCAGAGCTACCGGCCAGAGCTGGTGCCAGAGCTACCGGCCAGAGCTAGTGCCAGAGCTACCGGCCAGAGCTAGTGCCAGAGCTACCGGCCAGAGCTAGTGCCAGAGCTGCCGGCCAGAACTAGTGCCAGAGCTACCGGCCAGACCTAGTGCCAGAGCTGCCGGCCAGAGCTAGTGCCAATATGGCGCTACTGCTGCATGTCAGCATCCTCACCGGATGTTCTGCTGCGCGTGCTGAGATGTGCTGGCCACGCCGGATTATGTCCATCACCTAGCTCACGTGCACCTCATTATCGCACCACAGACCAGCAGTTCGCTCTACCTTCGATTCCATACAGCAGGGCTTCTCCGAAATCCTCCCTGGGCCAAGCATAATCCTGAGGCTCAACGTTCGTTTTCAGTGCATTTGGCCGAGTAGCTGATTGGGCGTTGCTTCCCACCACCGGTGGTGATCTCTTCCACCCGCCCTTGACAAGGTGGATCCATTTCCACCTGGGTGACTCCAGTTACCGAAAGTATGAGCATTAGCATGAGTGTTAGCCTACCTACTAGCTTCGTGCGCTCTCTGCTCTCTGTCTCTGTCTCTTGTCTTATCTGACCTATGCTGACATATGCTGATATGTGACAGGTGCCGGATTTGGACGCCGTTTTGGTTGCCGTCAGTGGAGGTGGAATGATCTCTGGAATTGCCACGGCAATTAACGAGCTCCGTCCTCAGTGCAAAGGTATAGTAGCCCTGCATTGTGCCACTCGGCGTCGTCAGACGTCAGGCGGAGTACACCTTTAATGATCTCAAGCCTCTCCAATTATCGCACGCGTAGCATCCCTCCTCGTCCTCCACAAGAGGTGAGCGGCAGCGTACTGGTGATTGGAGCACCTGTCGTCCTGTTCGTTGCCCCTAATGGCCCGTCTGTTGGTGACCATCAGAGGTGTTGATTGGAGCACCTGTCGTCCTGTGTTGCCCCTGGTGGCACGCCGTGGCCCGTCTGTTGGTGACCATCAGATGTGTTGATTGGAGCACCTGTCGTCCTGTTCGTTACCCCTGGTGGCCCGTCTGTTGGTGACCATCAGAGGTGACAGGTGCCCAGAGTTGTGGGACTGAAGCCCACGTCTGACCGTTCTGCTGTGGTCAGGTCCGGCTGTGGTAAGGCTCATTTGTCCCGAAGCCCGGTGAAAAGACCGGTGTTGTAGCACGTGATTTGTATGTATATAATGCAGTGTCATTGTGTGTTTTTCAATGAGCCCGTGCAAGGATTTTATATACGCAGCGTGTACTATCAACTACCCTTGGTCTAACGTCAGGAATTATCATCGAACTGCTGAAGACTTACATAATTGGCGCCAAATGACCCTGTAGTCCGCGCCCTTAAACCCAAATAAGCAACCGAAGACTCACACAAGCTTGTGTTGTTACATCTCGGAAATTTTAAGGGGATTTTGGAAGTTTTCTGGTGGCATTTTCAATCGATATCAGAACTACATTCAAGCCGAAACATGAAACGTCGAACTATTTGAAGCGAGGTCTAGCCTTAGACTGGCAAATTTGAAGAAACCATCCTATTTTCACCACAGTGCATTGCTTTTCTCGTTTGGAGGAATTTTAACCTTCAAGCGAGTGAAATATATCCGTTACATTCCGTGAACTTTCTGTAGCATCTATCTAATTTGCGAATACGTAACTTCTTTTTGTACATTTATCATTGGGCTAAAACCAGCAAACTGGTACAGCAAAACGGCGTACACGGCACACGTTCCACTGGTGACATGACGTGGTACACCCACGGCCGTGTAGCGGTATGCCGTCTACTGGTGGCATGACGTGGTACACCCACGGCCGTGTAGCGGTATGCCGTCCACTGGTGGTATGACGTACACCCACGGCCGAGTAACGGCACACGGTCCACTGGTGACATGACGTGGTACACCCACGGCCGTGTAGCGGTATGCCGTCTACTGGTGGCATGACGTGGTACACCCACGGCCGTGTAGCGGTATGCCGTCCACTGGTGGTATGACGTACACCCACGGTCGTGTAGAGGTATGCCGTCCACTGGTGACATAACGTGGCACACCCACGGCCGTGTAGCGGTATGCCGTCCACTTGTGGTATGATGTACACCCACGGTCGTGTAGAGGTATGCCGTCCACTGGTGACATAACGTGGCACACCCACGGCCGTGTAGCGGTATGCCGTCCACTTGTGGTATGACGTACACCCACGGTCGTGTAGAGGTATGCCGTCCACTGGTGACATAACGTGGCACACCCACGGCCGTGTAGCGGTTGCCGTCCACTTGTGGTATGACGTACACCCACGGTCGTGTAGAGGTATGCCGTCCATTGGTGACATAACGTGGCACACCCACGGCCGTGTAGCGGTATGCCGTCCACTGGTGGTATGACGTACACCCACGGCCGAGTAACGGCACACGGTCCACTGATGACATGACGTGGTACACCCACGGCCGTGTAGCGGTATGCCGTCCACTGGTGGCATGACGTGGTACACCCACGGCCGAGTAGAGGTATGCCGTCCACTGGTGGCATGACGTACACCCACGGCCGTGTGTATACCCGGCACATCGTCCACTGGTAACCTGTGATGTCCACTGTGACCTGTGATGTCCACTGTCACCTGTGATATCCACTGTGACCTGTGGTGTGTCTGATGCGACCTGTGGTGTTTGATGTAACCCGTGGTGTCCGGTGTGCCCTGTGATGTTTGATGTCACCTGTGATGTCCACTGTCACCTGTGATGTCCACTGTGACCTGTGGTGTGTCTGATGCGACCTGTGGTGTCTGATGTAACCCGTGGTGCCCGGTGTGCCCTGTGATGTTTGATGTCACCTGTGATATCCACTGTGACCTGTGGTGTGTCTGATGCGACCTGTGGTGTCTTATGTAACCCGTGGTGTCCGGTGTGCCCTGTGGTGTTTGATGTCACCTGTGATATCCACTGTGACCTGTGGTGTGTCTGATGCCACCTGTGGTGTCTGATGTAACCCGTGGTGTCCGGTGTGCCCTGTGATGTTTGATGTCACCTGTGATGTCTGATGTCACCTGTGCTGATCACTGTGACGGCTGTGGTGGCCGTGGAGCCGGCCGGGAAGCGGCTTTATCCGTGTCTGATGTGACCTGTGCTGTCTGATGTGACTTGTGATGTCTGATGTGACCTGTGGTGCCTGCTGTGACATGTGCTGTCTGATGTGACCTGCACTGTCTGATGTGACCTGCACTGTTTGATGTGACCTGCACTGTCTAATGTGACCTGTGGTGTCCGCTGTGGCGGCAGTGGTGGCCGTGGAGCCGGCCGGTAAGCAGCTGGAGCCGTGTCTGCGGACGGGCCGGCGACTGTGGCCGGAGCCGGCGCGCTTCCTGACCACGGTGGCCGACGGCTGCACGTCGCAGCAGTGCGGCCAGCTGACGCTGCCCATCATGTGCCGGCTGGTAGCACCCTCAGTGGTGACCGTCACCGACCAGCAGGCCGTCTCCGCCACCCGGCTGTTCTGGGAGCGGGCCAAGGTGAGGCGCCGCCGCCGACGTTAGGAGGTGGCCGTCGCGCCTGCCTTCGACGGCGGTCTGCTGCCAACACACTGAGTACTGAATGCTGATGGGCTGGCACGAGACCATGTGTTGTTGACGAACCGGCGGCTCGCCACATTGATGGACATGTGTTGACTGATCGGCAGCTCGCCACCTTGGTCATAGTGTTGACGGACTGGGGGCTCACCACATTGGCTAATATGCTGAAATGCACGCTTTGTAGAACGGAATGGGAGAGGATCTGGAGAGGTGAAAACTCGGGGTGAAGTCGAAACTATCAACTGTATTCGTCAAGGGACGCCTCAGGCCACAACTCCACTAGCGCTTCGTGCACACCCAGCGGAGGAGATGCGAACTAGAAGCACAGCGTAGGCAGCCGCGGGCGGGGATGGCCGAGTGGTTAGGGCGTTGAACTCTGGATACAAAGGTCCCGGGTTCAACACTCGCACCGCTCGGACATTTCCAAATCCCACGGCCCACAGGCGAAACAGTGAGCGGCATTAATACACCATTAATGAGCATAAAGTGCGTCGTGAACTACCCAATTTTAAAAAATCGTTCTGAGATTTCCCCAAACCTATGGCATGGGAAGCGTGGTCGGCGCGGTGTAATAGATTTTCAAGTATGAAACTAATTCGGCAATATGTTTATTAGTACCCAAGTGTGTTTGTGCGGCAGGGGTGGATGCAAGGGACACTGGGGGTATGTCCCTATGGAAAGATGGCGCCTCTCCCGCCCGAGCATTCAGGAAGGCTCGAATACCCCCCCCCCTGTTCAGCAAATTTTGTTTACCCCTCCGAGAAAATGTATTCCCCATCCCGATGAAAGTGCCTGGTTTCGCCCCCAGTGTGTGTGTATGTGTGTTCGTGTGGTGTACGCGCGCCGTGTCTGTGATGTGTGACCTCCAGTGTAGGTGGCGTCAGCGGACGACGGCGGTGACATCCAGTCTAGGTGGTGGCTGTCAGCTGGTGTCTGTGATGTGTGACCTCCAGTGTAGGTGGCGTTAGCGGACGACGGCGGTGACATCCAGTCTAGGTGGTAGCTGTCGGCTGGTGTCTGTGATGTGTGACCTCCAGTGTAGGTGGCGTCAGCGGACGACGGCGGTGACATCCAGTCTAGGTGGTGGCTGTCAGCTGGTGTGTGTGATGTGTGACCTCCAGTGTAGGTGGCGTCAGCGGACGACGGCGGTGACATCCAGTCTAGGTGGTGGCTGTCAGCTGGTGTCTGTGATGTGTGTGATGTGTGACCTCCAGTGTAGGTGGCGTCAGCGGACGACGGCGGTGACATCCAGTCTAGGTGGTGGCTGTCAGCTGGTGTCTGTGATGTGTGACCTCCAGTGTAGGTGGCGTCAGCGGTGACATCCAGTCCAGGTGGTGGCTGTCAGCTGGTGTCTGTGATGTGTGACCTCCAGTGTAGGTGCCGTTGGCGGACGACGCGATGACAGCCGCCTGGTGTGCTCGGCAGCTGGTGATCGAGCCGTCGGCCGGCCTGGCGGTGGCGGCTGCCATCTCCGGCCAACTGCCCGCCGAGCTGCGGCGTCTCGGGGTGGTGCTCTGCGGCGGTAACGTCGACCTCGCCAACCTCGCCTGGATGGCCGACCGGCAGCCCCTGTAGCAGGCTGGTGGGGTCGGCTCAACTCAACTCAGTTTTGGATCTGGTCGACTTGCCTTGAGCCGCCTCATGTCGCCTTGGATCGCCTCAGGTCGCATTGGATCGCCTCAGGTCGTCTTACGTCGCTTCAGATCGTCTTAGGTTTCCTCAAGTCGTCTTAGGTTGCCTCAAGTCATCTCGGGTGGCCTTGGGTCGCATCATGCCATCTCAGATCGCATTGGGTCGTGTCTGGTTGTATCGGATCGCTTCGGATCGCCTCACCTCTGATGGGACAGCTACGTTTCAGGTGCATGAGGCCCATATTGAAATGATGGCTTTAAAGCTTACTATGTATTCGGTACAAAATGCTAAGGGAGATGATCTATGTTGTTTTATATTTGAACAGAACTTCCAGATGTAGGTTTGTGTGGGATATCACATCAGCTTGCTGCATGGTAAGATTCCTGTACCTGACCATGCTGCTTATCAGATTGTGGTACCTGACCATACTGCGTATTAGATTGCGGTACCTGAGCATGCTGTTTGTCAGGTTGGGGTACCTGACTGTGCTGTTTTTCCGGGTTCGGTACCCCGCCCATGCCGTTTGCAGTGGCTGTTTGTCAGGTTGTGGTACCTAACCCTGACCATGCTCTTTGTCAAGAACGGTATATTTCCATTGGGGTCCAGGAATGAATGTAGGGAGGCATTGTCTGACAATTTTGCGGTTTGATCGTAGTCAACTCACACCTTGATATATCACGTATCATGTATAAGGAGACCGTACGGTATATGGCTGTTCATTTTCTTGTTGGACACCTTGTGCTTGATTATGTGCTCAGGAAAATCCGCGTCGTACCCTGGAGTCGCAATTTTGAAGATTCCGTAGATAAGATAAGTGCGGATTGTATTGCAGCAGCGTGCAGTAGCGTTTTGCGGAATGTCTTGCCATTTTTGTGCATGGCGGTTGTTCCATTTATGGACGCATTTATTAGTTTTAGGACGCATTTATGCTGCCGTCGTTAAGGTTGATGTCTGGACACATCTGATCTGTAGTTTGTAGAGGGTGCGCTAGGTAAAGTAAAGCTACAGTGTATAGTTGTGGCGGGATAGGTAAGGTTTGTTGTGTGACGGGCTACATGCATTGTAATGTAATTCAATGCACTGAACTCGGTTGGAAATACTGGGCATTACTGGATGCCCTCTGAAGAATAAAAGAAGCCAGATAACCCCTCTTGCACGTTACTATCAGACCGGTCAGATAACCCACGTGACCATGGAGCCGTGTGGCGACCGGCGAATATAATTCGGTTGATCAAACCACGTGTGGGAAGGGCGCGCGTGTCCACTCGCCCTCTCCGGAACACGCGTCCATAATGGTGGGGAATTCCAACGCGATGGAAGAACAAGACCTCGGGAGACCTCGTCGCTTAAATATCGCGACAGCAAGTTACGGTGAGGTATAAAAATACGCACAATAGGGAGCTTATATGGTACAAATCTCATAAAATAACATGCTTCTAACGCCTGATTATTGTGATGGGAAATGTGCCATGTTTATGCTATTGTACGGCCAGTCTCGTAGGGAAAACAATACCACTGAATTATCTTACGACTCAGCTCTTCGACGGAACCATCATGTAAGAAAATCTTACGAGAATTTAGCCCGACAAGAATCTGATCATACGATAATTCTCCCAGACGAGAAGTTGCCGTCACAAAATTTGTATCCTGCGCGCTCTCTAATCCGGGTTTCGGTGAACGAAAATCTGTCCGACGCGTTTCTGCGGACGATATTTTGTCCTGATACATTCAAACGCTGATTGAACCCTAAATCATTTAAGTATCCTCACAAAATATCCCCGCGGTTGATTTCTGAGCCAGATTACATTGCCGAAGCACTCTATGTTCTCAAGCATGCCCCATATTAGCAGGCACCGTGTCATGAGTGTTCCAGATGGCAGCGGCTGAGGTCTTTCTCACAGGGAACTCGCAAGGAAATCTAGCGGCAATGTGTCTCGTTTAGTGTCGTGATATCCGCTGTCTTTTGTCCAGGGGTTTGTGTAGCTGCCTAAACGGAACGCCATCTGATCTGGTGCTTTGTAAGAACCGATGCCTTGCTGATAGCGTTGTTTTCAGGGGTGTTCAGTGGAGACAGAAATGATTAGCGTAATAGAGAAGCATGCACGTATATTGCAATCGCAGGGGTCATCACTTCGCTCGCCTACTTTTTCGACACCAAAGCACGCGCATTTATGATTGATATATTCGTTAAAAATACATCCTGACCTGCGTATGGACTCTAATATGTGTGCGGAGTTATGAGTTACATATCACTATGAACCAGCGAACCTCCCCCACCGAAATGACAAACGACATAGCTGCACCCGCGTTGCACCATTCACAACAAAACACAGCCGCCGTGCCGATCACGTCAAAACAGCCGACCAACGGGCCAATCACATCTGTGAATCAGTGCACCTGGATGGTGTCTGGATCATCCGCGGAAAACTGAGATGCCAGTCGCGTACACAGGAGCTTGGTATTCAGAGCCTGGACTCGGGCGCGACCACGCCCAATATGAATGTCCTGTTCAGACGTGTCTACAACTGAGAGAACGCAGAACACGTGGACACGCGCTCCAGGCGCCACGCCCTCCGGCGGCTTGAGATTCCGTCCGCCACACGAGCTTAGATGGCGCCACCGTATTGCACGCGTCCGCTCCAGTGAGAGCACCTCTGTGCACTGACTCGCCGGCCGAGGTTGTGCCTCGGGCCAGGCCCCAACCGGGCCGTGCCGATGGCCATCTCGGACTTTCCTCCGAGAGTCCAGGCGGCATCGTCACCGCCACGCAACGTCCTGAAACTCCACGCAACGTCCTGAAACTGAAACATTTACGTGGAAACCGAAACCGAACATAAACTGCGCCCGATTCCCACCATCTACGTCGTCACAATCTTCCAAACGGGTGCAATGCTAACACGCTGACGTTATCTATCTCGTCGTTGCCGCACCGTCCGATGTCATCACAGGTTTCTGCGTCTTCGCCCGTTGCCTTCCACGGTACGAAACACGCATTTCAGTAGACTACCATCACGTCACCACACCGAGCGACTCAACATCCCCGTCCCACCCCGGACGGCAGTACGGTCGACTCGGCCGGTCCGTTAATCAGCCTCTCGCAGGTACTCTTCACGCAGTGCGTGCGAAACGGCGAAAAACGTGCACCCATGGATAATGATGCGCGTGAACAAGGCTACGAGGCCCCGTCGACAGCGTAGTGGAGGTGCCGCAGCCACGACAGTTCAGGCACCGACAACGGTAGAGGTCTGCCAGGCTCCACGGTAGAGGTCCACACAGGCTTCAGCACGCAGGCAGTGACATCAGGCAGCGACCAGTTCTACTTCACAGCTGTACCGCGTGACACGACACCAGGCAGCGGCCAGTCCCACTTGACGGCTGTATCGCGTGACGTGACGCTGCGTCGGTCGTGCAGCCTCAGTTGGTCGGCAATGGCCGGAATGAAACTAAAGGTTTCATTCCGGGTTATGGTTAAGGCTAGGCTAGGGTTCTTTCACCTTCTGCCAGCAGCCACCGCGCAGCCCGTACCGGTGACGACGTACCTCTCGGCCGTCGCCTTCCACGAGCCGCTGGCCACCTGATGGCGGTCGGCCCCGCACACCAGCTCTCACGAAACCCACGCCAGTCGCGGTGGAGCTGCCCTGAGACAGGCTCCCATCACAGCCACACCAAGTCTCTTCAGGGCGGACGCACTGGCGACGCCGGGCGAGGCGTGCCCACTGTCCGGCCTGCATCAGGCCCGAGGTGAGCCCACTGTCCGGCCTGCATCAGGCCCGAGGTGTGCCCACTGTCCGGTCGGTGTCAGGCCCGAGGCGTGCCCACTGTCCGGTCGGCGTCAGGCCAGAGGCGTGCCCACTGTCCGGCCTGCATCAGGCCCGAGGTGTGCCCACTGTCCGGCCTGCATCAGGCCCGAGGTGTGCCCACTGTCCGGTCGGTGTCAGGCCCGAGGTGTGCCCACTGTCCGGTCGGTGTCAGGCCAGAGGTGAGCCCACTGTCCGGTCGGTGTCAGGCCAGAGGTGAGCCCACTGTCAGGCCTGCATCAGGCCCGAGGTGTGCCCACTGTCCGGTCGGTGTCAGGCCCGAGGTGAGCCCACTGTCCGGCCTGCATCAGGCCCGAGGTGTGCCCACTGTCCGGTCGGTGTCAGGCCCGAGGTGAGCCCACTGTCCGGTCGGCGTCAGGCCAGAGGCGTGCCCACTGTCCGGTCGGCGTCAGGCCCGAGGTGAGCCCACTGTCCGGTCGGCGTCAGGCCCGAGGTGAGCCCACTGTCCGGTCGGCGTCAGGCCCGAGGTGAGCCCACTGTCCGGTCGGCGTCAGGCCAGAGGTGAGCCCACTGTCCGGTCGGCGTCAGGCCCGAGGTGAGCCCACTGTCCGGCCGGCGTCAGGCCAGAGGCGTGCCCACTGTCCGGTCGGCGTCAGGCCCGAGGTGAGCCCACTGTCCGGTCGGCGTCAGGCCCGAGGTGAGCCCACTGTCTGGCCGGCGTCAGGCCAGAGGCGTGCCCACTATCCGACAGGCGTCAGGCGGCACCGGCTCGGCCGACGCCGGCGGCCGCCGCTCCTCCTGCATCAGCTTCAGCACCTCCTCGTAGGTAGGCGGCAGGTCGGGCGGCCGCGGTGGAATGTCCACCTCCACACCGGGGTCCACCGACAGCGAGCTGCATCGCAGCCGCCGCCGCCGCCGCCGTCGGCCGCCGCGCAAACGCTGCTTGCGCACGTGCATCATGGTCTTGACGGCGACAAGCGCGCCGAGTAGGATGAGCACCGGTCCGAGGAGCCATGTCTGCTGGGTGTGCACCGCGCTCACCGATACTGGTCGGGCCGGAATCGCACTGTAAGGCAGGTAACACATCGGTCACACATCAGTCAGTGCCTGTAACTGGTTGGTGTGTGTGATCGGCCGGTCAGATGTCGTACTGAAACAGGTCAGATGCCATCTTGTACCTGGAACTGGTGTGCATGCGTGTGTGTGGCCGACTGGTCAGATGACTAAACTGCCCCCGGCGACAAAATTGTCGAGAGTCGCCAGCTCGGATTCTGCATCTTCGAGACCATTCTCGGTAGACAAACACCACCGGGGGAGGGATCGGACTGGCACTGTTTTAATGATAATGTGGATAGGAAGCAATCATACATTTGTGGTGTGTGAAATGATGCAAAATGCATTTGTCTAAAAACGTCACACCACAAGATGCATTTTACACCATCTACTGCGTATATCACAGAACATTCTGTAATACAGATGATACGCTGTTTTATAAATGCAACAGTCCTATAACATATATATATAAGCAGCAAAATAGGAGACACAACGTACAACTTACTATAAGATAGGTGACACACTGTACTGTATGTTTCAAAGCATACTGTAAGATAGGTGACACACTGCACTGTATGTCACACAGCTTACTGTAACATAGGTGACACTGTACTGTATGTCTCACAGCCTACTGTAAGATAGGTGACACACTATACTGTATGTCACACATATTACTGTAAGATAGGTGACACACTGCACTGTATGTCACCTAGCATACAATAAGAAAAGCAACACAATGCACTGTGTTGCACAGCATGCTGCATGACAGATGACACACCGTACTGTGTGAAAGGAAAGGTTATACACTGTGTGTATAACCTTTCACATGTCGCATGTCATACTGCAACAAGGCTAGTTAGTATACAGCATACTGTAAGATGGTTTATCGGAAGCTTTTTAGGCATCGCTTAACCTACGTTCAGCAGAACAAATTTGTTTTGTAATTCACGTTCTTCGCTAAACCCTTCGTTTATAAAAATATTTGCTCAGCACAAACGTACAGCTGGACGCCGTTTATATACGTCACCATCGCTAGACTGGGCCGCTCACTTCTGTAGGCACAATCCTCAGCGCCCAGGTTCTCACGCCAAGGCTTCGCCTTAGGCCTGATGAAGTGATGCATATTTATGACTCGATTGGTCAAAAGCAGCCAGATATTCCACTTATTGGTTGATTACTTGGGCTGATGTGCGCATCAGCTGCTATTGGTTATATGCCGTCTACGCCACCGTTTTTCAAACAGAACGTTGCACCAGATGGGATAGACTTACTGTGGCGAATGGCAAATTACACCTAGCCTGAACGCCGGGTTACGCCGATATGCCTGACCTCTGGCAGCGACATGCGATTGATCGGCTAAAATGCCGCAACATAATGATACATGAGGCGCAAAACACAGGTAATGTCCCAGTTCATCCTGAAAGACGCAGAGGAAAACAAAAATGTAGCTGGCTTTTGGAGGATCTTTCGCATTGGGAGCAACGTGGCCTGGCTCCCCTCGCTCTCCAGGAGATATTCACGTGTCGCATAAGTGTGTACCATTGGGAGCAACGTGGCCTGGCTCCCCTCGCTCTCCAGGAGATATTCATGTGTCGCATAAGTGTGTACCATTGGTACACGTGCCATAACAGCGTCCTCTCTCTCTCTCTCCGGCTTTCTCAGCGACGAGGCCATGGTGCAAGACAGTGCCTTTCAAAGCTCGAAATTTATTGTATTCCTCAGATTGCGAGCTTCCCTGCCACCTTTCTTGCGGAATCGCGTATGGTACAGAGTGGCAATCGGCAGCGAACATATGAACAGCTCGCGATCACGGCGACTACGTGGCGCTATTAGTCGCGGCATCCGCCAGCATCCTTCAAGTGACGCCGGTGTGACTAGTGACCCACCATAAAACAACCATCTTGCCTGCTCCATGCAAGGAGGCTAAATAATCAAAATATCCTGAGTAACATGCTTTCACGGATGGGAAGGGTCGAAGGTGTGAAGGCTACTCGAGTCTGATAAAATAATGTGTGTGTGTGTTCGTCTCCAACCTCGATATGTGGATCGAGGTCGTCACCGTCACAGCTGCCAACGGACAACGAGATCGGTGGTTCTTTCCGCATCCATCTGTGTATGCTCTAGCTGTTATCGTAGCAACCGTCTTGTGAAACATACCAGAAATGGCAATGCCATGACTTTGGAAGGGTCGGCTCAGGTGACAAAAACACAATCCATAGTATGCACTTTTTAATTGACACTCCTTACAATGATTCGGAAGTCTGAAATCACGCATATTATGCTTTAGGTATAACCCTTGATCACATACGTGCAAACAAGTGGCATTGTATGACACATACTGTGTATACACATGGATTACATCCAACAAGCACTGAGCGATTTAAACACAATCCCGCACATTGCTGCACACATTTCACGCCGGGCTGCAGTGCCAGCGCACCCACCTGAAGATGAAGGTGACTGCCACGCCACTGAGGCAGAGCAGTGCGCACAGTGCAGAGTAGCAGCAGGTGGTGAAGTCGCAGCACACGGCGATATCGGCGGCCACCGGCGACTCGACGTACCGCGGAGCAGCGTCCATCACGACACTGGCGACTCAACGTACCGCGGAGCAGCGTCCATCACGACACCGGCGACTCGACGTACCGCGGAGCAGCGTCCATCACGACACTGGCGCGGCTGCCGGTCGGTGCAGCGGGTCACGTGGAGGTTGAGTGGTCGCCGCTCGGTAGCATGGCTTTACCACCTCCCCAGGAGATATCGAACAAGCATGCACAAAGTGTGCTGTGTCCTGTGGGCAGTGCAGTGGGTGCAGAACATTATCATCTCTTGAAAATTATCCAGTCCTTTTTTATATGATTGAATGGAGTTATTTTTTTTAATGGCTACAAATGCACTGCTTTTTTTAAGAAATATGCTGGATGCTGAGGAGTACAAAAATGAGCTTTCATTCTAAGGAACACAGAAGGTAAATATGCATCTTGGAGAGATAACTAGATATTGAGAAAGTGTTTGAACACCACATTTATTAACATGATTACGATCATGTGACCACTAATTACATTGCAAATAATTACTCTTCAGTTGGAAAGCAGATTTATACCAAAGGAAGGGCTTTCATTGAGATAACATATAATGAAGCATAATGCAAGATTTCCACAAAAACTGAGATATAAAGCCTATCCTCTTTTGAAAAAAGAACATATCAACCATTCAAAAGAAGAATTGAAGAAAAATTGCCTAACCTAACCTCTTTCAGTAAAACCTAAATATTTTTATTTAAAAAAAAGTTCAAATTTTCCAATCCTAAAAACCTAGCATAGCATAGCTTGTTTTTGCTTTGCTTTATGATGGTAAAATGTCTGTAAAACTTTAGATGAGGAAGTTAGGCTAGGTTACTGTGGAAATTGTGTAATTCTTCAGGGATTATTGCAGTGTAAGGTAACCATGAGAACAGTTTTACACACATTTTACCTCCATGAAGCAAATAAAGGGGTTGTTTGGTTAAGTTAGGTTAGGCTAGGTTTTTCTTGTAAGTTAGATTATTTTGATTATTTTTTGGGGGACATTTTGTTCACAACAAAAATTTGATTTCCTTTTTCAACAACATGTCAGGCTAGGTTAGGGTGGGTTAGGTTTTTGAAGTTGAACATTTTTTAGAACACAGCTTGCTTGAAAATTGTCTGTCAAAAACAAAAAATAATTTTGTATTCTTGCATTGAAGGTTAGGCTAGGTTAGGTTATGTTGCATTTTCTTTCTCTATTTTGAATTTTACTCTTCATGCTCCAAGCCTTTTTTGGGGTAATATTTTACCTCCCAATTGAAAAGTATGCATTTGCAGAGGAAATGAGTGGTGACATCATGCTCAGCACATTCATGAACATCGCATTGGAAAAATAAATTTCAAGAAATAAAACATAACCTTAAACCGCAAACTTACCATTCTGAATGATATATTACCCCATTCAAAGCCCATTCTAGGTATCATGTTTACTTCCCAACTGAAAAGTAAGTATTACAAACATAAGTGAGTTGCTATGTCACCTTCATCATGTTCATAAATGTGGCATCAAAACAATTTCTTTCCTGAAACCTGATTAAATCCATCAAGTTTGAAGTTACCTAAATCCACACTTTCCTCCCTTGAACAGAACCAAAACCATGGCAATATTTGATAATAATTTATAGCAGGGTAGGAATTAAGACACCTCTTAAGAGATTTTATATCTGAAAACATTTTTGCGCTCTGGGTTCATACTGGATAGGATGGGCTTCACATGTACTCCAACACAAATGTGGGAACAGAGATATGAATAAAAACAAATGCAGAATGACACAAAAATGCCAGTTATTCCACTTACAGTCACCACTCAAACTAATCACTTTTTGTAGCAGTCAGCAGCCGGACCACAGCTTCATGCCGTCCATCAATATCAACCACCAGAATTGCCAACAACAACGTGCCAACAGCAACTTGCAAGATGATGCGCATGTGCACTGAGTTAGTTAGTTATTGTGGTTTAGGGGCACATCGACTGCATAGGTCATTTCGCGCCCAACACTGAGTACACTGTTATCTGGCTCTGGAGCCATGTCTCAGAAAACCTGTGTTCCTGCCACCCGTATAGTGGGAAAGTTTGACAGTTTTAAGAGATGTCCTCTGGAGTCCTGGAGGCCACCGATCAGAATTGGCTGAGTTAGCGTTTTCTGTTCCAAAATCTGTCCATCAACCAATCAATGCAAGGTAGTTTTTATATGACGTCATAACCATTAGCAACTTTGAAACATGGTTAACAGTGTCATACTGCAAACACAAGACCTTGACTGATCCTTTGCTTTGATCACATCCAACTGTAGTGTGTACGGTAGCAGAGTTGCATTCATATTACGTAGGTAGTAAATTGGCTGCATAGGTAGGTATGCACTCTGAGCTGAGGGTGAAGTGTGAAGTATTTTTGTTTGTTTTTCATATGGCTAGCCTTGTACTTAGACCAACAGTGAAAGGAAAGCGCATTGCTCCTGTAAGTTATGACAGACGAAACAGTGCTGATTATTACGAGTCACTGTCAGGCGGTGCCATCCATTGTTAACTTCTTTGTCCCTGTGTTTTGACATTTGATTTGCCAAAAAATGAGAATGCATATTACATATGCATATTATGTAGGTACTGATTACATAGGTTTTGTCTTGTCAGTTAATGGTAAACAGATTCCATGCATAAAATAATAATGTCCATGAAAATGTACTCCGGAAGAAGTCGGTATGCACTCCGACTCCCAACCCGGAAAGTAAGTTTTCCACTCTGATTTATAGGCAGATAATTTACAGGAATTTACAGGTAGGCATCTCAGTCTTCCATGTCATCTCACCCTGACAAATATACTGTGAATACTACAACAGAAATATGCAATGTTGAAAGTTCTCCATGTACCTAGTGTGGGTAATCTTCAAGTATTACCCCTCACACTTACTTTGTATCAACAATGCATCTGAGTCACTGTCAGCTGACTGCCAGTCAGCTGTTGGTGACGTCACTCGAACATACAGAGGGGAGGGTGTGCAGATGCTATTTCACGATGGTGAAAACCTAACCTAACCTAACCAACCTGATCTAACCTGACCCTTATAAATATTCCTGGTGATGCCCTTGGATCATTCAGTGCACCCAGCTGCGGGGGTGTCGGTACATTTGAGTGATGTCACCAACAGCTGACTGGCAGTCAGCTGACGATGGCTTGAAAACATTGTTGAGATAAAAGAAGTGTGAGGGGTAATACTTGAAGAATACCCCTAGTGTGTAGGGCAATGTAGTTTATATATAAAAACAAGTGTGCAAAGACGAATGAACCAACATTTGATGTTGGTTCATTCATCTTTGCACACTTGTTTATATATCTGTATGATATTACAGAATAAGTCACATGACACAATATTTTGATGCTATCAGGGGTCAAGAATGGAGAAATTGAGTGATCTGGTGTGAAATATCAGAAGTCTGCAGATGGGCTGAGCATTCTAGAGGGGATTGCAAGAGTCTGGGGAGGAGTTGAAAGTTTGGAGAGGGACAGAGAAGTCTGGTAGAAGATTTTAAGGACTCATACTCATAGATTACTGGACACACTAGCAGTGTGTGGCATGTTTTAAATATGGCAGGTGCTTGGCAGTACACTTAAGCAGTGTTCTATTCAAAGATTTGTGTGGCACAGTACAAAGCATCTATTCCAAATCATAATCCTTTCAGGCACATTTGGAGGTTTAATAACACTGTTTGACAATGATAAAGCACTAAAGCCAAATAAAGTTATGTGATAAGGCACTCCAAATTAACTGCATAGTACAAACTGAGATTCTGACACAACAGGTGTCATTTGAAGAAAAGCATCCATCTGAATACCAATATTCAATTATTCACATGTTTCTGTCCACAACCTGGATTACAATACACAAATCCACCCTGCGCTTAAGTCATGAAATATTCAACAGGTAGGTGGGCACCCACATAACGTAACTTCCAGAACAGCTGCTCCCGTGTTCAAGGTAGGCACCTATTGTCCAGATGCACTCACGGTGTCATGGCATCTCATCTATACTTGAGCCATGGCATTGCAGATGCTCTGCTTCTTTTAAAATGAATGGTTAATGGTTGAAGGGGAAACTAATTAAACAAATATGCAAATAAAAATCATTTAAAACCCCGGAACAACACGATAATGACATCGCCCACCCACGCACACAGGCATAGGCAAGATGTACAGCAATCACGGGTTGACAATAGCAAACAGCTGACAAGCCGCAGGAGCTTCCGAAGTGTAAACACGAAGGACCTTGAAACCCATTGCCTAAGGGTCTGTTCCCGTGGCTCCATTAACCTCCACAAACCTCCACTGGTCGTTCCCGTCGCAAATCCGGTGGAGATTTTTCCTCCACCAACCTCCACCAGTGCAGCTAAAGCTCCACCCAAGATACCTTTACTAGAAGGTAGATCGAAGTTTTCCTTCAAGCCCGCATGACGTCATCCAAAGGTTTTTTAATATGGTATCAATATGGTTGCAGACGACTTTTCTCAAATCATACGCAATGGTTACTTTTAGTTTTGCTTCCTCTACAAGCAAATCTATTTATCTTCCGATGACTGAGTTATTAATCTTATCCTGTTCTTTCCCGTGAACATTTGTTCCGACACATATTTTTATCATGCATAGGCAAGGTTGGATTTGTGCATTGTAATATTGCATGTTGAGAGGAATATTTTGTAGTCATCCAGTATGGAGAATATTTTTGTTCAAACCTTATGCATCGTAACTCAATTTGCACCCACTTTCGGTGAATTTTGAGCACTTTTACTTAATCACAGCAGCTCATTGTCAAACATAGGAGGTGACTAAGGAGATTCAACCTCCAGATGAGAAAACAATAAACAATTTTCTGGAGAGGATAGTGTTCTGGATTCCAAAAATCCAGGAGCCTATTTTTCCAAACATGTACCTACCTACCTACATTGACATACAACAGTCATTGCAAACATAGCTCTTTCTAGGCCAGCAGACCCAGGGCATGGTGCATTATTCTTTTTTAATTTTGCATGGATTATTGACGATACATGCATAATTGAACATTTATGTACAATACAATCGTCATGCTATGAATGCCTTCCTGAAATTTTCCATGAGTTGCAGTCTGATTTCCTGTAGTGTGAATTCAGCATCCAGACAGAATGTTTTAATGTAACACCTCTCTGTTTCAGGTGTCATGCCTTACTGTGCAGTACCAGAGGTGGGACTGGGCAGACAACTTTAATAAAGAAGGAATCTGGTTACACCATTTTTATCAGGATTCTGCCTTAGCAAAATCTCTTAGCAAGCAATAAAACATGTCTAAGTTCTCAAATGTTGGGAACCAAGAGCATGCTCCAAGCATTTCAAAGAAATTGATAAGAGAAGAAACCTAAAGAAAGAACTGCTCAACCATGCCTCTTTGCAGAGAAGCAAATGTCTCCTACCATCAGCTATTCCCACCATAATATTCCCACCAGCCAATACCTGGGTGATCCTGAAACTTTTTGTATTAGTGATGTTTACATCATTTGCAAGATTACGTTGTTGTGTTTTTCCTGCTTTGTTTGCATATTCACAATGTTTTTCCTCCACAAAAGAAAAAGATGGATAAGCCTGGTTAGGTTATGTCCTTTTATTTCAAAATTTTGATACTTTTCTCTGAGAAAATAGATTAGGCTGGCTAATTTTATGCTAGGTTACTTCGCAAATTTCTAAAGCTTTCAATAATTAGTTATTGTATATGAACCAATTGAAAGCACTCCTTTTTGGTATTATTTTGCTTTTCAACCAATTTTGTGCTTGCTCGTAAAAAATATGTTCCTTGTGCACCAAAATAACAATCACGATAAGACCCTCATGTCAAGCATTTACCACTAAGTTATAGCTACACTAAGTTAGGGTCAAAGGTATGATAAATAAGATAAAAGATTTGGGTCAGATCTGCTGACTGAAATGGTGCATTTATGAGCTACATTTTTTTACAGAATGGACAAAGAATGAGGTTATCATGAGATAACAAGTGAGTGATGCCTATATTTAGGTTGTTTCTTTCCATCAACATTATAGGATTTGTGTAAAATGCCGCCACACGCCACGGTCTTCACTGCGGAGTTGATGGCCATCAGCAAAACTCTTGCGTACATCGAGGTTGACGACGATATTTTGCATGTTATTTATACTGATTCTCTGAGCAGTCTTGTGACGCTGCACAGTTTTAACCAGCAACATGTCATCGTACGAGACATTTTATCGCACCTTACTTCGCTGCATCGCATGGGAAAACAGGTCATACTTTGCTGGATTCCAGCACATGTCGGAATCCGTGGTAACGAGTTGGCCTGACAGGGCTGCAAGGCGTGCAGCACAAGCGCCAATGAGTCGCGTTCTCCCACTCCCTGCCAGTGACTACTACCCATTTATTGGCATTTATTCATTTATTGTCAGACAGTGGCAGGGCAAATGGGACCAAGTGGAGTTCAACAAATTAAAGCAAATCAAACCTTAGCTCCGTAGCCCTCGTCCTTCAGCCAAACTAGAAGGGACGAGGTAGCTATCTGTCGTCTCAGAATTGGTCACACTCTAGCAACACCTTAAGTATTTATTGTGCGGGGACGACAGGCCGAAATGTGTTAGGTGTAATGCCGCGCTGACTGTGCACCATGTGCTGGTGGCGTGTCAAGCATACACAGAAGAACGTAGGCGCCACTTCGGATAAGATGCGAATGCTCTGAGGTTGAAGGGCTTATTGGGAGATTATTACCGATTTATACACAATGGGGCAGTTTTGTGCTTCCTGGCGGAGATGGGATTTGACGTAATATATGCACCTGCCTAACTGATTACTTGTTTCCACAGATCTTAGATCAAGCGCCTTTATAGCTACCGATGTTTTATATTCGTTTGTGACAGTCTGACGCGTGCTTAGGCAACCTTGTTAAGGGTATGACGCAATGGGGTTGACGCACCCGAAAACCCCAATAATCATCATTAAAATGCCAAACATACATCTATTTTTTCGCTATTTATTTTTCGCGTCCCTGCGCTATTTTTTATCACAATGTTGTTTTTCTGGTGTTTTCTGATTTGACACTCATTCCTTTGGAAAATGAAAACTTCCAAGGATATAAGCACTTTAAGTTCAAGTACCTCTGTCTGAGAAATCAGTCCATTTAAAAAATATTAAAAAAAACATTGAAATAACTTTTTTTAAACAAGAAAAAATTAACTACATGTACCTGCTTTCCCACCTCAACAACATATGGGAAGTGTAGGGAAAAGGTTTTGGGTGTGGTGGTATATAATGAAAAATAACATACAATTATCAATACAAATGAATACAACCTAACCTAGCCTACTGATGTTGGACGGCCTAAAACCTACCGATGTTGAATCACTTAAACGCACTAATATTGGATTACTTAAAACCTACGGATGTTGGATTGCCTAAATATGACTTTAAAATGTGATTTTCAAAACAAATTGCAGAGGACTATCCATAATAGCCACTGCACGTGGAGGGCATGTATTGTGAAATAAAAAAATACATATATAAATAGGAAGACGTCAGCCTTCCACAGCCGCCGGCTGCCAGCGACCATCGTGCAGACAGCGGGTCAGGCGTGAACGGTCCAGGTCGCAGACCGCTGATAGGTCATTCACATTATGGCCAGATCAGGTCGCGAATGGTGCCGTTGCTGTATCCGTTCCCGAAGCCGTCCCGTCGGCTCCTGCGACGTCATTTGCGCGAGGGGTATCTCAGCTGAGGCCACCATCAGTGGTAGCCTTACCCGCTGGCGTGTGTGTTCCCTTGCCGCTCGAGTTCAGTACATGAGATCACGTTCAAGCCGCGCTGTGACAGACGGTCACCACGTGTGCGCAGACCACTCGTACATTACGGCTTCGATGCGAGTGATGAATGAAAGCAGGCGAAGTTACAGGTGAAAGATTCTTATATTGTGAGTTCATGTCTGAATTTTTTTTAATCGCCAACTGTGGTTGGCGATCCACGCAGGTCATCGTGCTGCTGCAGTTGTTACTTGGTTATGTTATAAGTTCGCGATACATTCGTACTTGAAATACGTACGCGCAAATACACGTGAAAATCGTGCTAAGAACATATTCGCACTCGATATATTCGTATTCGGGGAGTTTTATGAACCACGCAAGCAGGACGCTACATCTGCAGTTGGGTCGAAGGTAACCATTTTTATGCAATTTTCCAATTTGTGACTTGTATCATCAATGACAGATGCAGCCAGCTTCCTGCACACAGACATAGCGAACAAATGTCATCAGCGAGTATCAACAAACACCCCCTGCCACACCAATTATGTTCACAATTTGCCACCAATATATATAGACTGCATATGCACCCACAAACCAAACGCGTGCGTCCATTCATGTGTAGACTTAACCGTAAGCATGCAAATAAAGGGCATAATCATTTGCAATAATGTCTTGCGGCCCACTGGTGCAGATTGCTTTTGAACCATTCATGCACCAGACACACACACACCAGTGGCGTCGCCACGAAATTCTTCCAGGGGGGGCAATGTTGATAGGGGGCCTCCTGCTCCCCGAAAAGGGGCCTCCACTGTGTTAGGGCCTCCTCTTGCTTTTTAGGCTCTTAGTATGGTTCCCGAATGGGAACATGATTTGATATTGATGTCTTGTTTGTTCTTGACATGGTATATAATTTACGCAAAGCGCAATAGCAATACTCTTTTTTTTTCGCTGAGAACCGAGCCATACCAGGGTATAAATAAGCAAATGTAGATAAATTCGTCAGTGCCAAAACAAACCAATATCTTTATGCTTTATGGACGAGAAGAATCTTCCCGCTGGCCTCTAGATTGTAGCGAGCTGGTGGGGCTCGTGCTGAGCATATCTTAAAGATATCTCCCATTGATCAACCACCTTATTTGTTCACCAAGTTTAACTGAATATAGCTAGGTTCATCACTACTGTTAGTCATTCCCACCAGCTTGATCTCATAAACAAACTTAAACGATCATTTCTCAGTCCCAGGACAACAATTTCGCGAAGGTGACAACGAGAAGTGGATTGAATTGGTTTTCTGATCGTCATCTTAGGGATTTATTAATTTTTTTCTTCATAACATTTGGTGCTGGCTGCAAGGCACTTGGCACAGAAGTTAAAATAATAAATACTCCGCGAATACATTCACGGCAAGAACAAGCATTGAACAACCATGCATCAATGGCAATGCAACAATGTAACAATGACAATGCATAAATAATGCAAAACCTTCGAATTCCACGCCGTCACGCCCATGGTTATCGCTGTGCTGTACCGTTTTGTAAATTATGCCGTTGAGAAAGTACTGAAGCTGGGAAGCTCTAATCATGCAGGCTGTAATCACAGAAGAGAACTTTGTAGGAAGAAAATACATTTTAAAACATCATTCCTCCCATTTAATATGGGGCATCGGTGTTGTTTTGTATGCTTGTGAGGGGGAATTTACCCCCTCAATGTTGGCTTTGCTCCATGGGCGTAAGTTCTGAAAATTATTGGGAGACCAGTGACGCACCCATATTTGCGTCAAGGGGAGGGGGCAAACGTATTTGGAGGGGGTCCAACTACTGAATAAAGTCTTCCAATTTCGACCACTATTTTGTGAAAGGGGAACTTTTTAAATAAAATAATTAGTGATCAACTGAATTATCCTGTGGAGGGGCCTAATTTACCACTATCGTTTCTGATTCGTCGGATTTCAACCCTAGCTCCCACAATCTGTTCAAATGTATTCTTTTGGTATTCCTTGATAAGTCACCTCGCACTGCTGAAATTACACCTGCACAAATCACATTAAAATGTACAATTTTCCAATTTCAGACATTCCAGTTCATAGTGCCCGGTCGCCACGACGCCAACGTTAATGCACGTGCACGCCCATCTTGCGCATTCGGCGCATTCGCCACACTTCGTGCGATGCTACGGATTCTGCTGGGCCTCCTACGCTTTGTTAATTGCTGCCACATGATAGACTTGCGCCATATCCGACGTGATAAAATGCTTCGTATGGGCGTTCGCTGCGAAAATTCGATTAATTAAATTCGATCATTAGTTCCCTTCTTAGCATATTTTATGGTGAAGAAATGCGGATACCCGCTGAGCTTTGATGCACCTCATATCTTTGATTAAACATGCTTCCAGGTTGGCTACCGAACCGAAGCCCTGCCTGAGTGTACTTCTTTGGACCCGTTTCGTATTTCTTCGTCTACGGATGTGTCTTAAGGCTCCAATTCATTTTTGTTAGAGGCCCAACGCATTTTCGAAACCCGTGCTCGTTTTAGGGTTTTGTTGCTTTTTTTGCGCACCAAATATTTTTTTTTAGTTGTCGGGGCGCTTTCAAAGATCTCGATGTGTTTACTTAGTGCCCGGTATTTTTGTTCGTTTTGGGATCATGTTGCTTTTTGCGGCCCCAGCCTCTTTTCAGACCCTTGTGCGGTCATATCGCCCCTGTGTGCCTTGAGAGCTTCCGGTGTTTTTTTTTTTTTTTTTTTTTAGTGTTCCCGGTATATATAGTTATGGCTACAACGCATGTTTTCGGACACTGCCGCTTTTCACGAGACTGCGCTTTGAAGGGCCAGTCGCATTTTCGGTCCCCGTTGTGCTCTTAGGGTCCCGCTGTGTTTATTTGGGGCTTCTGACGCACATTTGTGGGGCCCCAGTACGATTTTGAGGCTTCGGTGAGATTTTTCTGGGTCCCAGCGCGACCTGTCGCGCCCAGGCGCGTGGTTCCGGGACCCAACGCCAGTTATCTGAGCTCAACGCGATTTTTGTGGATCTCTTCTGAATTTTCTTTAACACGCGCCCTGGAGGGCCTCTGAGAATTACGCGCACTGGAGGGGGGGGGGGCGGATTCCGCCCCCCCCATAAGATCTCGGCTCCTAGTAAAGCTGGAGGAACGAAATTCGCAGTGTGGTTGGGCACGGTAGTGAACTCTATTGTGTGCAATTTTCGTGACCTTAGGTCAATATCTTCAAGGTCAAATGAGGTCAGATTGGCAAAATTTTCCGGTTTTGCGTGGCTTGGCTTGTCATCGTTATGGATCGCTGTGATTATGTTTAAATGCTCAAAAATGGGCATCAATGATGTTTTGGACATTACTAATGATGCAATGCAGATGCTAGACCCAACATTTGACCTCAGGTCACCTATGTAGCACCACTTTATCAGGTCAGTTACCTGTTCCAGTTACCGGAACCGGCCGCCCGCCTGACTGCTCCGTCGAGCAGCTCGGAGCAATCGGCTTCGTGAAGAAGGGAGTAAAGTACATGAATAAAGTATGGAAACGCAATGACAAACAGTACAAATGACAACCAGTAGTGCATTTATGGCAACATTCCAGTTGATCAAGTTTGGTTCCATTAATCTGTCATGAACTTGACCTGACTTGACCTTGGTGATCTAACATGACCTTGAAACTATACAGCATATCAATATGCATCAAACAAGTAGCTAGTGTTGCCTAGAACACTTCCCTTTTGTCAGTATACTGGAAGCGCATCAGCGCCGATTTTTTTGGTCTGGCGCTATAACATTTTTTTACTTTAGCGGCCCCTAACTTGAAAAAGTTTCGGCCGATTTCCATTTTTCTTGCTTTAAACGACGCGCCGTTCATTTCTAAGCAGGTACACCGAAAATCGCGTACATCGACCGGTAAAATCTGCAGGTATTTGCGAAAAACCGGAGGGGTGGGCGGATTTCGCCCCCCCCTCCAGTGCGCGTGTTAACTTCCGAATTCCGCCCTGATTTTTCGAGTCCCTGGTGCCATGTTTTTGTATCTCACCTCGATTTTCTTCGAGCTCCGGTATGTTTTTCGATGCCGTACGCGATTTGTCAAGGCATCTGATGACATGTTCGGTGCTCCAGAACCATTGTCCTGACCCGGACTTTTTTTTACAATCCCTCCTGATTTTGGAGGGCTCCGGCTTTATTTTTCGGATACCGATGGGACTTTGGGGGTCACACGGTGCCTATGTGGAGCCATAGACGCCAATTGTTGGCAGCCCCGACGTTAATTTTGTTATGCCCAGACCCAATTTTTGGTACTACCGATGGGTCCGAGCGCGAAATTTTTGGTACTACCGAATTGTGGGTCCGAGCGCGAAATTTGGTGCGACCGGTTCGAGTTTGCGGGGCGCGTTGTACTTAGCTGTGACCCCAACGCGATCTTGGCGGTTCCTATTGCAGATTTTCGTGCCTCGGAGCAAGTTTTTTGGGGCCCGACGTATTTACTTTGAGCCCCTACGCGAATTCTGATGGACCGACGCGAATTTTTGTGGTCCCAGCGCGACTTTTGGGGGCCTCGGCTCGATTCTTGGAAGCATATCCCTCTTAGGAGGGAGGGGCCATTTGCCCCTTTGATATGTCACTGCGGCCACCGAAGGAGTTCTATTTTTTATATAGGTCCTTATGTGATATTTTTGGATCCTGATACGATTCTTCGGTCTCCAGGTGCGATTTTTGTCGGTGCCCTGACACGTTTTTTTTTCGAGTGCCCAACGGGTTTTGCGGGGACTTTGACCCGATTTTTTTGGGCGCAGAGTGACATTCCGATTGATAATTGATTTTTGGGGCAGCAGCAACCTTTGGGGTCCAGGCGCGACTTTTTTGGTCCCCAGTGAGATTTTCGAAGGCTGCGACGAGACTTTTTTAGTACAATGTAATCTTTTGTGTCCCGACGTCATTTGCTTGGATCCCTAGCGCGAGTTTTAGCGACCTCGACACTTTGTGGGTGTCCAATACGTTTTGGATGCTTTTGATGTCATTGTTGGGGCCCAAGAGTGATTATCCATGTCCGGATTGTTTTTCGTTGCCCCGGCTTCATTTGTGTCCAAATGATACTGTTGGGGAACGGTACGACTTATCGTGCCCCTAGCGTGATTTTCATGATTCGGGCGTGAATTTTTGGTACCCATAGGCTCAGCGAGATTTTCAGGGGCCCCGGCCGGATCTTTTTGGGCCCATGTCGTGATTTTCAAGTACCCCGGCACGACTCCTGCCATTTCAGATGCTTCTAGCAAATTATAGACCTCCTCTCGCGTCTTAGGGGTCTCGTCTCATTTCCTGGAGCTTTTTTTACCGGTTTTGGACGTCTTCTCGTCCGTCCTACCCTCCTCCATATTCAATGGTCCTCCTCTCCCGTTTTGGAGGACCTCCTCCCACATCCTGGGGCCCCTTTAACATGGCATGGGACTTCCTCTCATGTTCCAGGGGCATCCTCTGCCAAATGAGGGGCCGCCTGCCACGCCTCGTGGGCCTCCTCCTTTGTCCTCGCAAAGCTTACCCGTCTTGAGGGGATCTTCAATTTTGGAAACCTCGCCTCCTTCCATACCTGCTACCTACCACTCCCATTTTAAGGGCCTTCTCTCATTTCCTGGGAATTCCTTCCGGTCGTTGGGGCCTCATTCGACCCTGGAGACCTCCTACTGCACCTCGAGGGACTCCTCTCGAGTCCGGCAGGGGCCTCAATTTTTCTTTCTGAGGCTTTCTTTTTCAAATTAGGGGCCTGCTCTCACGTCTTCGGGGCCTCCTGTTCCGCGTTTTGATTCTATCTATTCCCATTTTAAGGTTGGCCTCTTATCTCCTGGTGGACTCCTGTTCTCTCTTAGGTGGCTCCTCTTCCAAATTACACGCAACCTTTCCTATCTCAGTTACCTTGTCATTTCTTGGGGACCTTCTTACCCGTTTTGAAGCATTGTTTTTCGCCTGGGAGCCATCCCTCTTATCTAATGGCCATTCTCTCCTATTTTAGGGGCTTCCTCGTGCATCATAGGGTCTCTTTCCAATCTTATATCGTCCTCTTCCGAATTAGGTGCTTCCTGCCACTTTTCTGGATTATACTTTTCTATCTTGGTGGAACTTTACCCGTTTCGGGGACTGCTTTTACGTCTCCGAAACCTCATCTCATATCCACTGGCTTTCTCTTCCGTCTTAGGGCCTTCTCTCATTTTCTGAGGTCTCCCTTCCCGTATTGGGGCCTCCTTTGCAATCCTGGGGCCTCCTTTGCAATCCTGAGGGCCTCCTTTGCAATCCTGGGGGCCTTCTTTGTAATCCTGGGGGCCTCCTTTGCAATCATGGGGGTCTCCTTTGCAATCTTGGGAGCCTCCTTTTCAATCATGGGGGCCTCCTTTGTAATCATGGAGGCCTCCTTTGCAATCCTGGGGGCCTCCTCTTTGCAATCCTGTGGGCCTCCTTTGTAATCCTGGAGGCCTCCTTTGCAATCCTGGGGGCCTCCTTTGCATTCATGGGGGCCTCCTTTGCAATCCTTGAGTCCTCCTTTGCAAACCTGGGGGCCTCCTTTGCAATCCTGGGGGCCTCCTTTGCGATCCTGGGGGCCTCCTTTTCAATCCTGGGGGCCTCCTTTGTAATCCTGGAGGCCTCCTTTGCAACCCTGGGGGCCTCCTTTGCAATCTTGGGGGCCTCCTTTTCAATCATGGGGGCCTCCTTTGTAATCATGGAGGCCTCCTTTGCAATCCTGGGGGCCTCCTCTTTGCAATCATGTGGGCCTCCTTTGTAATCCTGGAGGCCTCCTTTGCAATCCTGGGGGCCTCCTTTGCATTACTGGGGGCTTCCTTTGCAATCCTTGAGTCCTCCTTTGCAAACCTGGGGGCCTCCTTTGCAATCCTGGGGGCCTCCTTTGCGATCCTGGGGGCCTCCTTTTCAATCCTGGGGGCCTCCTTTGTAATCCTGGAGGCCTCCTTTGCAATCCTGGGGGCCTCCTTTGCAATCCTGGGGGCATCCTTTGCATTCCTGGGGGCCTCCGTGCCAATTGTTGGCACTCTCGTGATTTCTGGGGTCTCCTATCCTCTCCTGGGTGACTCCTTCTTCAAATTAGGGGCCTCCTCTCACGTCTTGGAGGCCTCCTCTCGTGTCTTGTCGGCCTCATTGCTCACTTTTTTCCTGTGCATTTCCGGATAGGGGCCTCCTCAAATTTCAGGGGGGGGGGGGGGATGGCGGCGCCCCCCCTGTTTGACGGCAGGGGGGCGACTGCCCCCTGCCCCCCGGTGGCGACGCCCTTGACACACACACACACACTATATGTATATATATATATGTATATGTACAACTACACAAATATATATTACGCGGGATATATGGGGCCTCCTGTCGGTGGCGGATCCAGGGAGGGAAGTTGGGATACATGCCCCCCCCCCCACCCCCCATGAAAGGTGGCGTCCCTTCGACCAGGAAAACGCGTCCCTCCGCGAAGGCTGGAGTGCACCCCATCACCCTAGAATTTTTCAGCCACAGGCGCCTCTCGGCAAGAAAGGCACCCCTCAAGCTGCTTTCGCGGTGGCGCCACTCCAAGCACGTGTCCCCTCCCCCAGATGACAATTCCTGGATCCGTCCCTGCCTCTTGTGGCAGCTATTGCCTTCCTGTGGCGGCTATGGGATCTCTTATTTATGACTTTATGACTTTATGACTCTTATGACGACAGAGGGCCTCCTATTGCGGTCTAGGGGCGGTCGGATCATTTCAGGCGATCTTCTGTGGTTACTTTTCGGAAATTCTCCTGCCACTGAAGGGAAGAAGCTATGGCGCACTTAGTTGCCCCCCCCTCCCCCGTCTGTCCTTTCTTCCGCTCTCGAACGGGGTGACAACATCAGCTAAAACGGACGGTAGAGGGAGCCTACCAATATCGGTGAAAATCCCTTTATTTTGGAGACACTTGAAGGTCAGCCTGCCGGAAACGGCACATTTTTAGGCAGGAAGATTGTTACTGGGTCATTTCGGATACATTCTGCTGAAGCTGAAGAATAGTTCTTTCAATTGGTATACGTCAAAGTGATCTATATTGCCATAAAACATGCAAGAAAGCGTAGAGAAAATGGTGAAATTGCATGTAAACCAATGGTGAAGGGAAACCTTCAAGCCCGCTACCAAAACAACTTCGTGGGGGCCCGGCTCCACCAGCCCAGAAGCAGGGTCAAATTGTAATTTCTCAGTTGTGTTCAATCACGGCGCACTTGCGCCATATATTTGCGCGTAAACAACGTCCTCCATCATATGAATCTCATCTTCATGCATCAACTGAATACCAGGATCATCCTTCGCAAAGGAAACATGAAATTACTACTACAACTATGAACAATAATCGAAGTAACAGATGCAGACCACAAAACATGTTTTTAGGCCTTTGATCTACGTCATTCAGCCTAAGGGAAGATGTTACTTTACCTTGTTCAATACAGCGAAGAATGGCGTCGGGTCCAGACACGAGATTATATACTGTACGTTAAGAAGGCATGCCAAACCGCAAAACAGGGGGAGACGATGCTCAACCGAGAGGAAAGAGAGATTGCCTGGTTCATCCCATAGGCGAAAAGGATGTTTGCTTCCCGCAGTCTCTGAGGACACATACATAGCCAGAAATAAAGACAAATTTAGGACTTTGTAAAACAAGGCATACTATGTACATTGTGCGATCATCTGGACAAACATTTGAAAGGCAATTTGGCCAATTTATGATACAGCGCCAAATGCTTCCTTTTTGTCGCGGAATTCACACCGCTGTCAGCTGATTTCTCCAGCAAGCTCCACTGGTCGTTCCCGTGGCCAGTCTCAACTAGCCTCAACTAGCCTCCACTGAGTTTCTTCTGGTGGAGCCACGGGAACAGACCCTAAGCACCGGACGCAAGCGGTGGAGTTTGCAGCCGACAGTTATTGGAGCGGTGGAGAGTTATTGTAGCGGTGGAGAACAGACCCAATATGGTGATATATTGCATTCCGAACACGAAAATGTGGCCGTGCAGGGTTACGATCACCAGGTGTTTTGCTTCCCGAACACTTGAATACATCGATTATACACCCAATACAGAAATATTTTACTTCATAACGCAAGGTCATTTTTAGTTATTTAGCAAATTTTCTGATCACATGCCTTAGCACACTTATTAATGAACGGCACTATGAGGTTGACATGGGTTAACATAGAAAGTGCTTGAGGCGTGCGATAGCTTTTTTATTTTATTTTTCGTTTTGTTATTGAAGGGCGTGCACCTGATCTCACCGAATAGTCAGGATGGGGGAGCATTCATAACATACAAGGTTCATTTACTACCAAAGTTCATAACGTACAAAGCTCACAACGTCCAGGGATCATAACGTGCAAAACTCGAAATAAAGTCCAAAATGTATTGGATACGGCGCGTTCACAATGTACAAAGTTCATAACGTACAACGATCACAACGTACAAGACTGGCTTCAGAGGAGCCAGTTACAAGAGTTCATAATGTCCAAAGTTAATTTAGGTCCAAGGATCATGAAGTACAAAAATAGTTCGTCAGTTGTCCGCTGGAGGAGCCAGCGAAACCCTGGCGGCGAAATTTTGCGGCTGTTTCTCCGTTTTCTGTCAGCAGGGGGTAGGAGTGTGCGGTTATTGGCGCATGGTACCTGGTAAATGTGCTGCCAAATGTGGTCTGGTGGTTTCTTCAGGTTTTCTCCAATTTCTCGAGGGAACGAGCACATTTCCTTAGAGGGTCGCCTTCGGTGGAAAAATTCGTTGAGCGGATGCAGGGGCTGCGCTCGATAATACTGAGGGGACCCCTTTTTGTCTCAAAGGGGCGCTTTTTCCTCCGAAAAGGGTGCCTTTGGTTCACCAATTCGTTCCAATATTTCGAAGCGCAATACAGCAAGAAACCACCATGAAACCATTGCGGTGAATCCAGACCAACAGAACCACTTCCAATAGATCAAGGGATCATATTCTAGCGATATTTCCACATGGGGATGCCAAAAAGTGCATGACGGCAGAAAGTAAAAGATAAGGTTATACCACATTATGTATAGGTTAGGACAGCGTGAAACCACCATGAAATAATCGTAATGGCTCCAGATCATCACAATCTCTTCCCATAGATCCAGGGATCATATTCTGGCGGTATTTCCACACGGGGATGCCAAAAAGTGCATGACGGCAGCAAGTAAAAGAGATGGTTATATCACATTATGTATAGGTTAGGACAGCGTGAAACCACCATGAAACAATCGTAGTGGCTCCAGATCATGACCTCTTCCCATAGATCCAGGGATCATATTCTGGCGGTATTTCCACATGGGGATACCAAAAAGTGCATGACGGCAGAAAGTAAGAGAAGGTTATACCACATAATGCATATGTTAGGACACAAAGAACCCACCATGAAACCATTGCAGCGGCTCCAGATCATCAGAGCCTCTTCCAATAGATCCAGGGATCATATTCTGGCGGTATTTCCACATGGGGACACCAAAAAGTGCATGACGGCAGAAAGTAAAAGAGAAGGTTATATCACATTATGTATACGTTAGCACAGCGTGAAATTATCCATGAAACAATCGCAATGGCTCCAGATCATCAGGATCTCTTTCCATAGATCCAGGTATCATATTCTGGCGGTATTTCCACTTGGAGATACCAAAATGTGCATGACGGCAGGAAGTGAAAGAGAACGGTATACCACATTATGTACACGTTCGGGCAGCGAGAAGCCACCATGAAACCATCGCAGTGGCTCCAGATTATCAGGACCTCTTCCCATAGATCCAGGGATCATTTTCTGACGGTATTTCCGCATGGGGATGCCACAAAGTGCGTGACGGCAGCAAGTAAAGGTGAAGGTTATACGGGTATAATGGAAATATTCCAATATAAGGAAGGTTATGTAGATAGGAATAGGAAATATTCGCACATAAGGATATATAGATTTTAAGCGTGGCAATCCTTTCAGCATACAAGTTTTACAAAAGGCGAGGGACCATGCCGACATAAAATACATGAGTCGATCGGTATTAGGGATAGGAACCCAGCCCTGAACAGCAATATAACATCGTGGTTTTTGTTGTGGTTTTGTGGCAATGTAACCTGCAAATGGTAGTGTCGTGTATCCAAGCCACATGCTATGTCTATAGCAGCGCAGAACTTCATTAGTTTCGTTTGTCGGTTGCCTGGTGCCAGGCAAGATTAACCACGATAGGCAACTAGTGCGGACATCGATGGCAGCGCCTCTGGTGGCTGTTATTGGTACTATTAACGCATGCTCAAATGTTATGCATTTTGTTGCTTATTTGTGCCATAATTTCAGTGCTTAGCGAATGGAGAAATTGCCTTAGATCCGTTATCGTCCATTACAATCCACTGCGAACTTAATATTGATACATTAGACACTTTAAGCAGCATATATACGGGCCTGTGCAGTTCGCACAATTGGAACTACCGGTCTCTTTGCGAACATACGTTAAAACCACGCCGTGACTCATGAAATGTCCACTTTGGATCGTGTTGCCGAGACCCCAGAGGGTAAGCAATAGAAAGAAAACAAACCGTTTTTAAAAAAATTTGACTCGGGTTTTGAGGTTTTAAAATTTTTTTGTTTTTTTTTTTATTTTTTTTTTTTTAAAAACATTTTTTTTGAAAATTGGTAAATTGTTTGAAATTTTTCCAACCCCAAAAAAAATTTAATTTTTTTTTGGAAAAGGGGGAAAAATTTTTTTATTTTTTTGGAAAATAAAATATTTGTTTTTTTTTTTTTTTATTTTAAATCCCCTAATATTTTATATTACCCCCGGCGGGGGGGGGGGTTGGTTGGGGGGAGCCGAAGTTTCAACGTACTAGACACCCCCCCAAACAAAAACTCACCGGATTTCGCCCACTATATTTTCAGACCTCAATAATTCTGATTTTGTATTTGACGATGTGTATATTTATGTTTATTCAGCATTCTCGCCAACGGGCAAAATCGTCCAGTAACAGATGAAGTCACATAAGGAAAAGAGCAGTACACGGTACATGTCAACATAAAAACTTTGAGTCATAGCATGCGACTACAGTCATACAATGAACTCGGGTCCATCGTAATCGTCAACGTCATCGTTATCGTCAACGTTACCGTCACCCTCCGCTCACTCTACACACCAACAAACACACACCGGCTTAAGTAAAATATTTATGCGCCCATATGCAGGCTAAAACACACCGGCCTTGATGGAGCATCGAAGCACAACAGGCCTGAACTGTGATGACGATGGGTAAAGGTATTTCCTTGTGGCCTAACATTAGGGAGGGGCGAAGCCAAAGTTTTAGTGGGGCGAATTCGGGGTCGGGGAGGGGGCACAGCCTCCACAAAAAGCATAGAAATCGAAAACAATGTACTCTGATCAAACATGTGCATTGATGTAGTCATCGTGATCGCCGAGTCTAGTCAGTCACCACACACGACACCAAGCAAACTAAAATGCACAACGGATCATAGACATCAATCAGAGCAATCGTCCTACTACTTTTCTACAACAATCTAAAAACTCCACACGTACCCAATGGCGCAGCCAAGAGCAAGAGTAGGACACACCGGGTACATGCCTCTCCGGTCACGGCCAAGGAGTCCGAAAAGGTCAGCCCAAGAGATTCCCAGAAGTGCCATCCGACGGTTTTGAAATGGATATGTCGGCTGGAATGGTTCCTTTGCTAGAGTCGGAAATAAAAGTACAACACTTCGAAAAGTGGAAATAATGGCAGAAATCAAAGCAGTTTTCAAATCGGCGGAATTGGAATGGTCCCCACACCAGGTGTGTCGCATTGGGGAATTTTTACTGCAGCCCTGTTAGTAATTGTAATCCTTTCCCTCCAGAAGGCTAAGTGCGGAGTTTTCTAATACCTTTGGTGGTGCATGGACTCTACCATATTTGCCTTCTTGACCTCATTCACCAATTTGATATCTAATTCCCCTTGAAATTCACTTGGGACGGATCAAGGAGGAAAATATTCCAAAATCTCCAAAACGCCGAGATTCGCAGTGGTTGCAGCATAGCAACACCAAATCCAGATCATACTGTTCTTTCATCAAATCAAATAACTCTGCTTTCCCAAAATTTTAATCAAGTCCAAGGTTACTAAACGGAGGTCAGGTCAAATTATCTCTTCTTATCGCAGTAAGGGGAAAACTTTTCGTGCAGAACATGATGAAAGACAGATATAGACATTCGGCTTTCAAATATGTGACAAGGTCAATGGTGTTAGGTCAGGTCAAGTATTATGCTTATTTTACATTGCCGTCTTGTGTGTGGAGTTGGGATTTTTGTGCGCGTCAGCTGCCTTAGCGACATTGCGCCCGCAATGTGGTCTTATGCCGAATGCTACTGTTCCTTGTGAATTGAAATTTTAATTCAGTTTTAGAGCCACCGAAGTAGTACACCATGACATTGTGTGAACAATGATCCGTTATGACCCGACTTCATGTGATCGGACCTTATCATATAGAGCAAATATAGAGCATATAAAAGGCAAATATAAAGAGGTGCAAAATGTCCGACAGTAGGAACACATGACAGACGTAAGGAGTCTTCATATAGGTGCGAGGGACACGAATAAGGCCACAAGGGTGCCGGGTCCAAAGGCATTTCTGGCCGCACTGCTGTTAGTACCTGTAGCCATTACCCTAGTGGAAGTAAGGTCAGTCTCGCTGCTGACAGAATTTGCTTTTCTGATGGCATCAATATTCATCGCTCGAAATGCACAACAAGAGCAGCTGTGTCTCAAGCAGATTCAATGGCTGTGACGAATTGGGAAATATTAATACATGGGTGACATTGGTACCTATTAATGGAAAGGTGAACGGTAGAACGCGGAGAAAGTGACAACTAATGCACACAAAACTACTCGGAAAGATGATGCAAAGCCGTGACTAATCCCACACCGTTCACTGTGACTCACCAGGGCCGTGGAGTACGCACCGTCCACCAGGGTTGGATTTATACTTTGCAATCCTGGGTGATGAGAGGACAACATCTGAGTGATGGAATACGGAGAGGATATTTTCCTTCAAACCTTGGCATCAGAATCTCACTTTGAAGTTTCAGGTGAATCTTGAGCACTTTAACACAGGGAAATTCATTGTCGAACACCATCGGATGTCCAAATTGCAAACGCATGGAGGAAACAACATGGAGGATAATTTTGCGAAGAGGATAATGCTATGGATGGTAAAATCCAGGAAAACACCGTTTTTCGACCCTGACGTCCATTGTAGCGGGCCAGGGTCGCAGAGCAAACCGTCCACTGTGGCGGACCGGGGCTGTGGAGCACACCTATTATGGCGCACCAGAGCCGCGAAGCACACCGTCCACTCTGGCGGACCGGTGCCGCGGAGCACATGGTCCACCGTACCGGACCGGAGCCGCGGAGCACACCGTCCACTGTGGCGGACCAGGGCCGCGGAGTACATCATCAACCGTGGCAGACCAGGGTCGCAGAGTACACCGTCCACTGTGGTGAACCGGTGCCGTGGGGCACACCTACTATGACGGACTAGGGTCGCGAAGCATAGCGTCCACTGCGGCGGATCAGGGCCGCGGAGTACACCATCCACTGTGGTAGATCAGGGTCGCGGAACAAACCGTCCACTGTGGCGGATCAGGGTCGTGGAGTACACCGTCCATTGTAACGGACCGGGGCCGCGGAGCACACCGTCCACTGTGGCGAATCAGGGCCGTGGAGTACACCGTCCATTGTGGCGGATCGGGGCCACGGAGCACATCGTCCACTGTGGCGGACCGGGACCGCGGAGTACACCGTCCATTGCGGCGGATCATAGCCATCAACAGGTTAAATGATGTCATGCCATGGCAGTGGCGTGCCTAGAATTTGCGAGAGGGGGCAAACTGATTTGGAAGGTGCCCAACTACCCCCATTTAAAAACGTCCCCGAATTTTCACCAAATTTTTTTTTTCAAAGGGGTTTTATATATTTTTGTTATATAATAATTAGTGACCAAATTAACTGTTCTGTGGAGGGGGCCAAATCTACCACCATTATTTCTGAATCACCGGATTTCAACCCTAACTCCCCCCATCCTGTTCGAAGGTTTTTCTTTTGGTATCCCTTGAAAAATCACCTCACACTGCTGAAATTACACCTGAACAAATCACTCAAAAATGTAACATTTGGCAATATCAGGCATTCCAATTAATAACGCCCGGTCGTCAAAACGCCAACTTTCGTACACGTGTACACCCGCCTTGCGCAGTCGGCACTTTCGCCACTCTACGTGTGCATCTCCGGTGTCTGCTAGGCCTCCCACGTTTTGCTAATTACTGTCACATGATAGTCTTGTGCCACATTTGACATGTGGAATGCCTGGTATGGCGACTCGCTTGACATTTTTTTAAAATATAAATTCAATTCGATGTATTAGTTCTCTTCTTCCCACGTTTTCTCGTGATTAAGAAATCCGGAGACACACTGAGCTTTGATGCACCTCATCTCTTTGGCCTTGGGTAGTTGCATTACTTCTGGCACCCACGGTGCGGTCACCAACGGCGATGGCACTGAACAATATCGCACAAATCGCACGTCTAATCTAAATAAGTTACCTATAGACTCAGATATCTTGGGATTACTTGACAAAGGCCCCAATTTTGCCTTAGCTCAGAAAGTGGATCGTAGCTGCTTGGAAAAGGCAGAATCAGGCGTAGAAAGGGCGATCTATGGTTTGCGGTGGAGGAATGTGAGGGAGACAAAACAGCCAACTGTACCTCAGGTACCGCAGGCAGGCTTATCACAAAGCACCTCTAGCACAGATTATTTAAAGCTTCGCCCCATGTTCCCCGACACTCCTGCATACCAACCACCGAGAGCCACAACTCAAATAGAATCTGAGGTGAAAGATTTAAAAACAAAAGTGCTAAAAGCATATAAATATCACAACAAAGCATCGAACAAAATGTCGGATAATTATGCGAAACAGAGGGAAGTACTTCTGGAAATGAAAAACAACGATAATGTGATAGTAAAGCCGTCAGATAAATGCAAAGGATTCGTCGTGCTAAACAAAACGGATTACATTGAAAAGGCCAGCAAAATAACGAACGAATATCAGAGCATTCCTTCCCAACCAAACCCTACCAAACGTCTCAAAATCGAAACATGTACTATCATCAAGGAAACTTTATCAGGGAAGTTACATAAAGACACAGTGCTATCTCTCCTTCCTCATTCCAGCCGCACAGCGGAATTATACGGGCTCCCCAAAAACCACAAACTAGAGGTTCCACTGTGCCCTATAGTGTCGGCGAGTGGTGACCCCCTAGACAAGTTATCTTGGTTCTTGAGTAAGATTATCGTCCAGATACTAGCGTTGGTTCCCGCCCATCTGACAAACTCGGACTCGTACCTGCAGAGGGTGAAAGAAACGTTTCCTACCAAACTTCCGGAAGGCAATATTGTTTTCACCATGGACGTGAAAAATTTATATGGCAACATTCCGATAAAGGAGGGGATAGATGCTGTGATTCGTCTAATCGAGGACAATCTGGATGATATTTGTCTTTTCGGGATTGGGGTACAGGACTGTGTGAAATTACTAACACACATATTTTTAGCAATAACCTCATACGTTTCGGTAACTCCATGTACAAGCAGACAAAAGGAGTGGCTATGGGTAACCGATGTGCACCTCATTTAGCGATTGCTTTTATGCACCGCCTTGAGTCGATCTTCTTAGCTTCGTATGATTTGAAACCAGCTCTCTACATGAGGTATGTAGACGATATTTTTGGTTTTTGGACACATGGCTTGGCCTCTCTGCTCGACTTCTTTGCAGAAATTAACCAACAACATTCCAGCATCAAGTTTACATTAGAACACACTGGTCATAGCAGTTCGATTCCTTTCCTTGATACGTTGTTTGTAGTTCAGGCTGATGGGAGCTACACCACCGAGCTGTACTTTAAACCAATGGCAGCCCCCATCATCTTGCACTATGATTCGGCCCACCCGATGGCCACTAAAAAGGCCGTTCTAACATCCCAAATGAGGAGAGCAGCACGAGTCTCCTCCGATACTATTTCATGCGAGCGGAGCCTTGCGAAGATGACGACTCTTTTCCTGGAAAACGGATACCCAGCACATCGGGTACACTCCGCCGCTCGTGCTGTTAACCCTCACAACAGGAGTAGGATAGGTGGGCAACGTCGGCATCGAGTGGGTAGCAATCCCAACTATGTTTACATGAGACTTCCTTTTGTCGATGACCAACTATGTCGACAGGTAAACGCAGCCATCCGTTCGTCTCATCTAAACCATGTCAGGGTAGCCTGGACTAGCGGACCTACGCTGAAATCTTACCTGGTCCGCTCAGCCCTGGAAATGCCGCCATGCCCCGCTGGTAGGAGAACGTACCACACCTGTATCAACGGGCTCAAAGGTAGATGCACACGGAAAAACGTAGTTTACAAAATAACGTGCAATCGCTGTCTTGGAACATTTTAAGTCGGTGAAACCAAACGTAGTATCAGGGATAGGTACAATAAGCACTTGGGAGATGCCAGACTTCGGAGAGCATACACACCTTTAGGCGAACACATGATCGACAAACATTATAACATGGAACACAGCGACACTAACACAAACTTCAAAGTAGAAATTCTAGCAACAACCAGGGACAACGCTGATCTGAAGGTCCTCGAATCTCTACATATACGTAACCTACGGCCGCAACTAAACACGCAAACGACGTCTTGGTATATCACATAAAATTACATAAACATAAATTATATATAGTATGTATTACGCGTTATTGTGGATATATTAAAAGCCTATTACGCGTTATATTGGATATATGTCTATATATGTGCGTGAGTGTATGCATCGATATGTATATGGACCATCGGCTCGGGCTTCCTCAGAGGATTCCTTCTTGACATAGTTTGTTTCTGGTTTGGAGTTTCTGTGAGTGTCTGCACCACTGAGGAGGCTTTTCTGCATTCCATGTGTCTTTTTGCACGCTTTTTTCCCGCGTGCTTTCTTCAATTTTTAAGCTTGAGCTTTTTGCATCATTCCTGACGATGGCCCCTGGCAGAAACGTTGAGTAATAAAGCATAATCTTCATCGTTACTTTTGGTGTCAACTCAGCACCTCCTGGTATATTGAAGGTCGTATATTTTCTTTACACGCAAGGTTTTCTAGTTCCAGCCCTAGTGACGTAAGCAGGAATGTGCGAGATTTCTAATAGAATCTACCAGTATTTTGGTATATACGGTGACGTCACGTTAACATTCCAAATACGCTTTAAAACCTGGCTGAGATCCATCTGTGGCGCAGCGAAGACATCACAGTATTGTTGTGGTTGGGCATGCGGTGTTTTGTTGGCATGGGAAATTGAAATATGTGGTTGATGAATGTAGCGGAAGTAAGCAGGGATTCGGCAGGAATTCAACAAAGATTCATAATTTCCACTGATCATAACGCCTATAAGTGCAACGTCAGAGCTGATAACTTCCAACATTAAAACGAATTATTTCGAGCTATGATGGCACAATCTTTACCTTGGCCTCTCCCAGATTCTATGGGGATATCAAATTGAAATATTGCTTTATACTCCAACTAATTTGAACCTATATTACATTACATACATACGTAGCATATTGGTGGATATCGACGACTTTGATAACAAAAACCACACAGTGCTCCATCGGACAGCTAAGCAATGACTGAAAAAATATATATGGTAATCGAATATTAAGGGTTGCTATGAGGTAAGAGGAAACATAATTGCCGTGCAAATTCGAGAAGCATGCTAGATCAATCGTGTTGCATATCAATCGAAAGTGCTCGAAATGCCAAATAAAATGTCACGCATTTTTAATTCGCGTACCCCTTAGGAAAAATTGTATGGGCATGACAACATTTTGAGTCTATGGGCAGGCTCTACGATTTTCACAAAAATCACTGTCTAGACCCGGGTCGGGTAGTCAAACAACATGGCTGAAGAAACCTATATGGGAATTGAATACCAAAATTCCTATGGGGAAATAAGAATTGTAATATTGCGAAAATTCGAGAACCGTGTGAAATCTATCGTGTTGTATATCAATCGAAAGTCCTCGAAATCCCAAACAAAGTCTCACCACTTTATATTTCGTCTATCCCTTAGGAAAAAACATATGGGCATGACAAAATTTCGAGTCTATGGGCAGGCCCCTACGATTTTCATAAAAATCACTGCCGAGGCCCGGGTCTGGTAACCAATCAATATGGCTGAAGAAACCTATATGGGAATTGAATACTAAAAGTTCCTATAGGGAAAGAAGAAATATAATTTTCGTGAAAATTCTAGAAGCATGCTAAATCTATCGTGTTACATATCCATCGAAAGTGCCCGAAATGCCAAACAAAATGCCACTAACTTTTATTTCGCCTACCCCTTAGGAAAAAATATATGGACATCACAAAATTTCGAATCTATGGGCAGGCCCCTACGATTTTCATAAAAATAACTCCCTAGACCCGGGTCGGGTAGTCAAACAACATGGCTGAAGAAACCTATATGGGAATTGAATACTAAAAGTTCCCATAGGGAAAGAAGAAATATAATTTTCCTGAAAATTATAGAACCATGCTAAATCTATCGTGTTGTATATCAATCGAAAGCGCTCGAAATTCCAAACAAAATGTCACTAATTTTTATTTCGCCTACACCTTAGGAAAATATATATGGACAGCACAAAATTTCGAGTCTATGGGCAGGCCCCTACGATTTTCACAAAAATCACTGTCGAGGCCCGGGTCGGGCAACCAATCAATATGGCTGAAGAAACCTATATGGGAATTGAAAACTAAAAGTTTCTATGGGGAAAGAAGACATATAAATGTCGTGCAAATTCGAGAAGCATGCTAAATCTATCGTGTTGCATAACAATCGAAAGTGCTCGAAATGCCCAACAAAATGTCGCAGATTTTTATTTCGCCTACCCCTTAGGAAAAATTATATGGGCATGACAAAATTTAGAGTCTATGGGCAGGCCCCTACGATTTCCACAAAAATCACTGTCGAGGCCCGGGTCGGGTAACCAATCAATATGGCTGAAGAAACCTACATGGGAATTGAGTACTAAAAGTTCCTATAGGGAAAGAAGAAATATAATTTTCGTGAAAATTCTAGAAGCACGCTAAATCTATCGTGTTGCATATCAATCGAAAGTGCCCGAAATGCCAAACAAAATGTCACTAATTTTTAGTTCGCCTACCCCTTAGGAAAAAAATATATGGACATCACAAAATTTCGAGTCTATAGGCAGGCCCCTACGATTTTCACAAAAATCATTGTCTAGACCCGGGTCGGGTAGTGAAACAATATGGCTGAAGAAACATATATGGGAATTGAGTACTAAAAGTTCCTATGGGGAAATAATAAATATAATTTTCTATAATTAATGCCAAATCTATCGTGTTGTATATCAATCGAAAGTGCGGGAGACACAAAAATCACACTCTAGGCCCAGGTCGGGTAGTCAAACAATATGGCTGAATAAGCCTACATGGGAATTGAATACTAAAGCTTCCTATGGGGGAAGAAAATTAAAATATTCGTGTTATGACGACCGATGGCTCGCCTGATGATCGTGTGTTGTGACAACCGGTGGCTCGCCTGATGCTAATCTAGGGTGGCCAGCGGTGGCTCGCCTGATGATGGTGTGCTGTGGTGGCCGGTGACTTGCCTGATGCTGGTGTGTTATGACGATCGGTGGCTCACCTGATGTTAGTCTGATGTGTCCTCAGCGGGCGTGGCGACGGCGGCACCGTCTTCGACCGGTGCGGTCACGGAGGCGCCCTCGCCAGGCGGGACGATGGCCATGCAGCGGTCCACAGCCAGCTCCTGCAAGTGTCGGCGTGGCTCACCGACCTGGACATTGACCGCTTCTGTGCGGCCGTGTCGCCGCAGACGGTGGCACCGTTCTCCGTATTCTGGCGCACGGCAATGAGATCAGCCTGCCGGCCGTGTGTACGCCGCCACATTGAGCGAATTAAACCAGGCAAGGCAGTGTGGCTGTTGCCAAATAACGTTGGCGGCTGCCACTGGGCGCTCTTTGTGGCACTGTGGCGAGCGAAAAGGCTCGTCCACCTGGACTCGCTGCTGAGTCGGCCAGCACCTGTCGATGTGAGGGCGGCGCAGGAGCTGATGGAGGCTGCGGCTCCGGATATGGACTGGCAAGGCTGGCGACTTGTCGTGCCATCGTCCACACCACTGGCGGATCCAGGGGGGGGGGGGCATTCCGGCCATGCCCCCCCAAGCGCTTCAAAGGGGGGGCCATAGTATCTTTTGCCCCCCCCCAAACCAACGAAAGTAAACTGAATTAAAATGCAGTAATCTTTGCTGAGGTTAAAAAATAGCGTTCCGGGTGAAATAATCTCCAATTTTACAGGTATTTTTTAATACTTTTTTGGAAGCACAATATGGTAGCATAGTAGATTCTGACATATCGAGGGTTATATGCTGTTGAAGTTCTGCTTACAGCAAGAGATGACGAAATCAGCAGTTTCATTATTCCTTCGTCAGATAGGTTCATGAAGTTTGTTTAGCCAGTAACGGGCAAGTGGACCCAGTGAGCCAGATTTCGAAAGCGGAATTTGAACAGGATGTTTTGTGCGAGTGACCAGTTGAGCTCAGTTGAGCAGCATGTTTCTTATGTTGGTGTTGGGGTTGCTAAGATGAACAGACAGGCTACATTGACTGATTTTTTTCAAGAAGAATAGCAACAGGAGGTATGTATTTACACTGGCGGATCCAGGGAGGGGCCATTCCGGCCATGGCCCCCCGAAGCGCTTAAAAGGGGGGCCATGGTGTCTTTTGGCCCCACCCCCGAAACCAACAGAAGTCAACTAAATTAAAATGCAGTAACCTTTGCCGAGGTTAAAAAGTAGCGTCTGGATGAAAGAATCTCCAATTGTAAATTTAAAAAAAAATTGTTTGGAAGCCAGTGTGGTAGCATAGTAGATTCTAACACACATCGAGGGTTCCATGCTCTAAGTTCTACTTACAGCAAGAGTTGACAAAATCGGATCCGCCAGTGTGTACACGTGCATGAACATTGACGTGGTACAAGACGTTGAACGAGAACGTGAACGTTTTGGTAAGCAAGAACAAAAATCCGGTAACATAGAAACGGTGGAGGTAGGCTGGGGCCCCTACACAGGAAACTATGTTGTCAATTATTATTTTTTTCTTCAGATGGGCCCCTTTGCCAAATAGTGGTCGAAATCCGGTGCTTTTAACCAAAAATAGCGGGAGAAGGGGCACCCTCCAAATCCGTTCGACTCCTCCCCTGATGTAATTCCTAGGTACGCCACTGGGGGAGGGGGAGGGGAGGGGCTGACGCCGAAAACCGAAAGTTGGCCCCCCCCCCAAACCGGTGGGCTAGATCCGCCAGTGGTCCACACCCAAGCAGACGGACTCGTCGTCCTGTGGGGTGTACGTGTACTGGCACGCCGAGGCCGTGGCTACCGGACGCACACGGCCATTCGACTCTGCCGAGATGCGTGCACTGATTCGCCATCGCATCTGCAAGGTATGATTCCTTCGCACCCTGAGTACAATTGAAAATGAGTCGTTGACAATTGTATGCAATCAATGAGTAGCAATTGCCGTAACATATTTTCTTCTATTTGTGATTAGACTTTCATTATAAATATCACCCAAATATAACCATTAGTTCCATATTTGGTATTGATGGTTTGACATTTGACACGTTTTAGCAAGGCTACGTAGTATTTGTTTGATTGTTATGATATGCACCCTTCAACGGCAGTATGTAATGTGCTACCGACTTAGCCACAGTACTTTAATATTCTTCCCTTCTAAAATTAGTCCTTAGCTGGTAGCATGTGGTACAATAACAATGACATACTTACTGCATGCAATAATTAGCCAGTGACGCGAAAATGGGCCGAAGTTTGGGAGAGGAGAGGCGGCTTGGGGAAGAGTCAAGTAATTTCGCATTGGATTCCTCCCATACAATACCCATAGTGTCAATGATACACTCATCACAAGATGGAAGGGAGCGCTGCTTTGTATGCCCCTCCCGCGGTAACGCTGCCCTTGTGTGTAGGATGCCCCTAGGATTGCATGTAGTGCGTGATGACACCATACATTTGTGTAATGTTACCCTTATTTCTCCAGGTTGTGTCGAAAAGACGCCACGCCCTACTTCCCCCAATGAACTGCCATGGAGGACATGCTACACAAGTACAACAACCAGAACGGCCACCTCTGCCAACCATAACAGAGGTTGGACTGAGGTTCGACGTGTACCTAACCGTTATGCATGACCATCACTGTTAGGTACTCACGAACTGAGCCGTCGGCGGTCTTGCAGCGCAACTTTGCCAGCGCACGAGTTCATTTTGTTGGAATAAGTGCTCGCCCGTCCAGCTCGCCGGTAGGTTTGGAGGCAGGGTAACGTGGCAGCCATCGGTGGCGCAGGTGGCGGGAGGCGGCGCGTCATGTACCCCAAGCCGAGCGAGCATGGATGGCGGCGGCGCGGCGCTCACGCGGGAACGCGCACGCGGTGCGCGTGGAGTCGACCACGTCGACGACGTTGGTGTCACCGCTGTAACGCAACTGATCGTATTGTTCGTATTGCTCATATTGTTCGTATTTCTCGCATTGCTCGCATTGCTCGTGCTAAGTGCAGGTTGGTGGTGCACCGCTGAGCGAGCTGATCTCCAGTGCGGTGAGAGTGCGGACCAGTCCGTTTCCGAATTTAAACCCAAATATCCGAACTTAAGCACACTTGTCTGTTATCTCGTTATGCCGTTTTCGACTTCTGTACATATGACGTGGGAAGCAGATATATACGTGTCCTATTGTGGGAAAGTGTCTATTCTTTTTCGAGCGTTGGGGAGAGAAAGTCCGAATATGCCACGAGGAAATATTCACACTGGAACTCGCTGGAACCCTCGTGTTCCAGGGAGTTTAGCTACCTCGCGGGTTAATTTTGCATCTAGAATGCCACACAGCATAGGATGCGTGATCGAACCAGGCGAGCCACCGGTCGCCACACCAGACTAGCATCAGGCGAGCCACCGGTCATCACAGCACACCAGCATCAGACGAGCCAGCGGTCGTCATAACACACCAGCATCAGACGAGCCACCGGTCATCACAGCACACCAGCATCAGACGAGCCACCGGTCGTCATAACACACCAGCATCAGACGAGCCACCGGTCATCACAGCACACCAGCATCAGACGAGCCACCGGTCATCACAGCACACCAGCATCAGACGAGCCAGCGGTCGTCATAACACACCAGCATCAGACGAGCCAGCGGTCGTCACATCACACCAGCATCAGACGAGCCACCGGTCGTCATAACACACCATCATCAGGAGAGCTAGCGGTCGTCACAGCACACAGTCTATTCTTTTTCGAGCGTTGGGGAGAGAAAGTCCGAATATGCCACGAGGAAATATTCACACTGGAACTCGCTGGAACCCTCGTGTTCCAGGGAGTTAAGCTACCTCGCGGGTTAATTTTGCATCTAGAATGCCACACAGCATAGGATGCGTGATCGAACCAGGCGAGCCCCAGGTCGCCACACCAGACTAGCATCAGGCGAGCCACCGGTCATCACAGCACACCATCATCAGACGAGCCAGCGGTCGTCACAGAACACCAGCATCAGACGAGCCACCGGCCGTCACAACACATCATCATCTGGCGAGCCACCGGTCGTCATGTTTTCCTAAGGGGTAGACGACACAGAAAGTAGTGGCGTTTTGTTTGGGATTTCGAGCACTTTCGATTCGTATGCAATAACATAGATTTAACATGTTTCTCGAATTTTCGCGAATATTCTAATTCTTCCTTCCCCATAGAAACGTTTAGTGTTCAATTCCCATATAGGTTTCTTCAGCCATATTGTTTGACTACCCGACGCGGCCCTAGACAACGATTTATATCAAAATCGTAGGGGCCTGTCCATAGACTCGAAATTTTTAGATGCCCGTACAATTTCTCCTAAGGGGCAGACGACATAACAAGTAGGGTCGTTTTGTTTTGGATTTCGAGCACTTTCGCCTGATATGCAACAATATATATTTAACATGTTTCTCGAATTTTCGCGAATATTCTAATTTTTATTTCCCCATAGAAACTTTTAGTGTTCAATTCCCTAGGTTTCTTCAGCCATATTGTTTGACCACCCGACCCGGGCCCAGACAGTGATTTTTGTCAAAATCGTAGAGCCTGCCTATTGATTCGACATTTTGAAATGCCCATATCAATTTTACTACGGCGTAGACGACACACAAAGTAGTGTCGTTTTGTTCAGGATTTCGAGCACTTGCGATTCATATGCAACAACATAGATTTAATATGCTTCTCGAATTCTCGCGAATATTCTAATTCTTCTTTCCCCATAGAAACTTTTAGTGTTCAATTCCCATATAGGTTTCTTCAGCCATATTGTTTGACTACCCGACCCGGGCCTAGACAGTGATTTTTGTGAAAATCGTAGGGGCCTGCCAAGAGACTCGAAATTTTTAGATGCCCATATAATTTTCCTAAGGGGTAGACGACACAACAAAGAGTGGCGTTTTATCTGGGATTTCGAGCGCTTTCGATTGATACGCAACAAGATATATTTTACATGTTTCTCGAATGTTCGCAAATATTCTAATTCTTCTTTCCCCATAGAAACTTTTAGTGTTCAATGCTCCTATAGGTTTCTTCAGCCATATTCATTGGTTACCCGACCAGGGCCTAGACAGTGATTTTTGTCAAAATCGTAGGGGCCTGCCCATAGACTCGAAATTTGAGATGCCCATATAATTTTTCCTAAGGAGTAGACGACATAACAAGTAGGGTCGTTTCGTTTGGGATATCGAGCACTTTCGACTGATATGCAACAATATATCTTTAACATGTTTCTCGAATTTTCGCGAATATTCTAATTGTTCTTTCCCCATAGAAACTTGTAGTATTCAATTCCCATATAGGTTTCTTCAGCCATATTGATTGACTACCCGACCCGCGCCTAGACAGTGATTTTTGTCAAAATCGTAGGGGTCTGCCCATAGACTCGAAATTTTGAGATGCCAATATAATTTTTCCTAAGGGGTAGACGGCATAACAAGTAGGGGTCGTTTTGTTTGGGATATCGAGCACTTTCAACTGATATGCAACAAGATGTCTTTAATATGTTTCTCAAATTTTCGCGAATATTCGAATTGTTCTTTCCCCATAGAAACTTTTAGTATTCAATTCCCATATAGGTTTCTTCAGCCATATTGATTGACTATCCGACCCGGACCTAGACAGTGATTTTTGTGAAAATCGCAGGGGCCTGCCCATAGACTCGAAATTTTGTAATGCCCATACAATTTTTCCTAAGGGGTACGCGAAACAAAAATTAGTGACGTTTTGTTTGGAATTTCGAGCACTTTCGATTGATATGGAACACGATAGATTTAGCATGCGTCTATAATTTTCACGTAAGTTATATTTCTTCTTTCCCCATAGGAACTTTTAGTTTTCAATTCCCATATAGGTTTCTTCAGCCATATTGTTTCACTACCCGACCCGGGCCTAGACAGTGATTTTTGTGAAAATCGTAGGGGCCTGCCCATAGACTCGAAATTTTGTCATGCCCATACAATTTTTCCTAAGGGGCAGACGAAATTAAGAGTGTGTTCATATTGTTTGGGATTTCGAGCACTTTCGATTGATATGCAGCACGTTAGATTCGATGTCCACCGAGATCGAAGGGGCCGTCGATCCCTGCCGAATCCCTGCTGAATCCCTGCTGAATCTCTGCTGAATCTCTGCTTACTTCCACTATTTGCCAAATATGAACCTAGGCTTACCGGTAAATTTATGCTATGATGTGTGTTATGAATCCTTGGAATTTATCATTCCAATGCAATGTTTATGAAGGTGACTAAGATGATGGGATCACTCATTTTCTCTGCAAATGCTTACTTTTTAGGTTGTGAGCAAAATAACACCAAAAAAGGCATTTAGGCAGCATAGCATTTAGGTAGCATTTAGGTAGCATAGCATTTAGGTAGCATAGCATAAAAATAAATGTTTAAAAATGCAGCATAACCTAACCTAACCTATCCTAACTTCCCTTTGGAGAAAATGCTTTGCTGTTTGTCTTGGAATAATGTCTTGGAATATTATAATCTTGAATGTGCCATGAACACCAGATGAAAGCAACATACATTTTATGACAGATATAACAGTAGTTCAATACCCATTGCCCATCATATGGAAACCATTAGATGGGACTAAAAAGTAAGCATATTTGGCATGATATGTTCCTCACTGTCTGCTCTCTAGCCCTGTGTGAAGTAATCAGAAGGTAAAGTATTTTGTAGAGTAAGTGGGAAGTATCTGAGATGCAGGTTATGAAAATTGATTAAAAAAATCATGTCTGTGTATCAGTATATACATGTCGGAATTGCTCCAGAGCTTTAAGGGCAGCATTAAAGTGCATTTTAATGGAAATATCCTTATTTCTAACTATGACGCTTTTGTCAACTCAATTTGCTTGTGAATTACCATGCACAATTAATGCCATTTTCTTACTGGAGTGCATATGCATTGGGACATTCTTTCTGCATGGTCACATCCTAGACTGTAAATCTTAGTAACTTGAGGTGCCTTGTGTGCATCGCGAAATTACCTATGCAGTCGATGCGCCCCTAAAGGTGATAAGGGCGTGACATTCCAACCAGTATCGGTACCTCCACAGGCAGCCTAAATATAATGTTGACGCCTTTTCCTGGCCGGAGGGGACTTTCTTTCTCATGGGAGGCACATGCCCCCAGTGCCCCCACCCTTGTTTACGCCCCTGCACCAAGTGTGTAGGAATTATGTTGCAACAGTTATCTCTTACTTGCTCCTACCCCTCCTTTCCAGCAGTGATCTTCAGTTGGCCTGTCTCATCATACTGCTACTACCCGTGGCACCGCACGATTCCTGCGGCGCTCGACATGAATGTAGTCAGCGTGGGTCGAAGCAAAAATTCCTAGTGTTAGGGAAAAATAAGGCTGATATTCGTGGACAATATTCTTCAAGCTTTCAAATGAACACGATGTTGTCCCATTTTGGTGGTATTAAGATCGGAAATGTCGTGTGGAAACACGGAAGTTTGGCTGGAACGCCTACGGGACTGAGCAATTTATCAGCCCAGGTGACGTCACCGATTGCCAAACAATATTGGAGGGCCCCGGACAGCACCGCCCTTAACGATTACAGCATCGCAAGGAATTTCCCAAGTCCGGTCTTGTTCGCGTTGTGGACGCGTTGGTTTGTGAGTATGAATTCTCGGAAATGAATGTCGAATTAAGGCAGAAACATAAGGTTTTCGATGTCAAAGAGTATTAAATCGAGTGCATGAAGTGTTGAACTTCTTTATCACGTCTATGACGCACCAGGTACGGATAATTATACGCGATGTGCTATATTTGTAGAGTGAAGATTTCGATCGTTTACTACGTTGCCAACTGAAAAGTAATCATTTACGGAGAAAATGAGTGGTCGCATCGTCATATTTACGTTAAAATACCATGTATTCGAAATAAAAATTCCAAAGAATCAAAATTTACCTTGATCTCCAATTATACCACTGACTCTTACGAAAATTGGATAGTTATTGCTGTGATGCACATTGTATTCAAAAATACTCCAAAGAATGAAAATAATTACCTTAAACTGCGAAAATACCAGTTGGATTTTACCGTTTTTTGTTAAAGTAGAGGTTAATGACCAGAGTGGGAAACTTACTTTCCGGGTTGGGAGTCGGAGTGCATGCCGATTTCTTCAGTACATTTTCATGGACATTATTTTTTATGCATGGAATCTGTTTACTAGTAACTGACCAGAAAAACCTAAATCAGTGCCTACATAATATGCATAAGTAATATCATTCTCATTGTTGGTCGAATCAAATGCCAAAACATACAAACAAAGAAGTGAACAATGGATGGCACCACCCGGCGGTGACCCATAATAATCAGCACTGTTTTGTTTCTTATAACTCACAGGAGAAATGCATTTTCCTTTCACTGTTGGTCTCAGTCAAGGCTAGCCATATGAAAAACAAACAAAAATACTTCACACTTCACCCTCAGCTCAGAGCGCATACCTACCTATGCAGCCAATTTCCCACGTAATATGAACGCAACTCCGTTACCGCACACGCTACAGTTGGATGTGATCAAAGCAAGGGATCAGTCAAGGTCTTGTATTTACTGTTAATTTGTGTGGACACTGGTAACCATGTGTTCAAAGTTGCTAATGGTTATGACGTCATATACAAAATACCTTGCATTGATTGGTTGACAGACAGATTTCAGAACAGGAAATGCTAACACAGCCAATTCTGATCGGTGGCCTCTGGGACTCTGGAGACGTCTCTTAAAACTGTCAAAGTTTCCCACTATAGGGTTGCAGGAACACAGGCATTCCGAGACGTGGCTCCAGAGCCGGAGAACAGTGTTCTCAGTGTGCATGCACATCATCTTGCAAGTTGCTGTTGGTGCGTTGTTGTCGGCAATTCTGGTGGTTGAGATTGATGGCGTGTGTGAAGCTGTGGTCCAGCTCCTGACTGCTACAAAAAGTGATTAGTTTGAGTGGTGACTGTAAGTGGAATAACCAGCGTTTTTTTTTGGGTGCCGTTCTGTTTGTTTTTATTGATATCTTTGTTCCCACATTTGTGTCAGAGTACATGTGAAGCCCATCCTATCCAGTCTGAACCCGGAGTGCAAAAATGTTTTCAGAGATAAAATATCTTAAGAAGTGCCTCAATTCCCACCCTGTTAATGACTCACCCAGATTACAATTTTGTCATAAAGTTCTAGTGTTATGCAGTGTGTCAAAATAGATCAATTTAGGAATAAGTGGATGTGAATATTAGTTTAATTTGTGGGTTAAACTCTTTCCATAGGAAATGTGTTGTAATTCTTCACTGCTGATAAATTTTATACTACATGGCCTAGAGTGATCAGCTGTGCCATTCTGAGGTTTGTGCTAGCTTTGACAGGATGTAGGTACCATGTTGCATAGCCATAAAGACATACAATGTTAAGGCTTAACTTGTCCTATCTTAAGGGGTCATTTTACACCACCCCTAAGGTAGGCTTTCCACTTATAGTGCAAAAATGGTGTGTTGCAGTATGCCAAAATTTGGCATCCCTTTTCCCACTTCAATTTTGCATGTTGTGTGAATATTTTAAGGTCAGTTCATCTACAGTCAATGAGTTAGTTAAGGTCAAGTGAGGTCACCTCCAAAAATGTTTGACCAGTCATTACACTTCAATAGATAAAGTAAGATATTTAAATGAAACTTTCAGTGTTTGCTTCTCTTTAGGGACACAACAAAACACACCATAGGAATTTTTTCTTTTGGTTTTTGATGTCTTATTAGTTTGCACATTTACCTACTAGAGCTAAAATAAAAGATTCTGGCTCAAGTAAGCACTTTTTTATCACTGCAAGTTGACTTAGGACAACATTTCTTGACCAACTTTACCCAAACCACAAATTCATGAAAATTGAAAACTCAAAATTTTAGAATAAAAATAATTGAATCTTGATTTTTGTGTCAGCAAATATTTTGGGGCAGTGGTTGATTTTGTCTTCCTCTTCTAATTCCAAGTAATTGGTGTTTTTAAAATCTCCCCAAAATGAATTCCTATAAGCCAAGAACATGATCTTTGATGTTTACTTCCACTGTCTGTCTGTCATACTACTGCCATTTACCTCCTGTGGCCCTACATTACACTTTTTAGACTTAAATTTGTAGAATCTAAAGAACCTCTTATCATCAGTTGGGGAAACAGTGGTTTTATATTCCATTTTTGAAAATTGCTTCCATAATTGGGAACCCTATTTTACAAAAATGGGAACGCTGGTGTGTCAGTGTTCCCATTTTTGGAAGCTATTACATCATCACTGCACTCAAATCAATTTGAGCTTGAATTAAAGAAAAATCGCTTGTTGTAGCTGGTTGCATCTATATGGTAGCACCTTATTATATCAGTTGGGCTTTGCACCTAAGGAAACACTAGTTGAAGTATATTTTCAATATTTTTTTAAGTCAGCTACAGTGTATCAGGGAAATATCTCCAGTTGAAGTAGGTTAATATGTTATTTTAATCACTGTTCACCCTGGTTTTGTTTTAAACTTGTATTTTATTCACAAAATACACCCTTTGTGTATTCCAACAAATCCAATAGTTCAAGTGCAGCCATCTAGAAAAACAAGGATGCTGAAGCCATGAGTCAGTGTGTCCAGTGGCATGGTTGAGGTTGTCATGGTGAGTTGGATTTTGGGGCATGGTGACTTGGATTTTGTCTTAATGGTTGTAATTGTGGCAGAAACACAGATTAATAAATGGAACATAGTTTTGCATTCCCATTTTTGGAAAATAGGGTTCCCAATTATTGAAGTAATTTCCAAAAATGGAAAATAAAACCACTGTTTCCCTAACTGTCATTGTCTGCTGAACATTCTCAAGCTAATTTGATTTCAGCCTGTCTTTTAGATACCCTAACACACCTAACTTTATTTCTAGCCATTCTATATGATTCTATATTTGCCTCAGAGTTAAAATATTTTAGTTTCTTAAATGCCTGCTTCTTTGATACCAGTAAATGTTTTACATCCCTGGTCAGCCATGACACTTGCCTAATCTTGTATAATCTAATTTGCCTTTTTGGAATGAACCTATCTTGGAACAGTTTGTCCTTTACCATTGTCCACACTTCATAGGCATCTAAGCTTACTCTAAGCTAACTCTTTCCAATTAATTTAATTCAGGTAGTTCCCAAACTCATTGTAATTCCCCTTAGCAAAATTTGGAATCAAAGTTTTATTGACTCCTACACTTCCAACATATAAGAAAGGCATATACTATTGTGATCACTATTACCAAAGGTTTTTCCTATGTTCACATTCTGTGCACAATTTTCCTCATTTTTAAGCACCAGATCTAACATTTCATTTCCCCTTGTAGGTTCATGTGTCATCTGAAAGAAGAAATTTTCCTCAAAACAAGCTATGAAACTTCTTCCTTCCTGACTTGCTTAAACATCTAGTTTTGTCTCCCATCCTTGCTATATTGAAGTCCCCCAACAATACAGTTCTCCCATGCACTCTCCTACTTATCTCTTCCTGCATCAGCCTGTCAGTGTTTTCATTCTGGTATGGTGACCTATAGAATGCCCCAATCCTAAATCTTGTTCCATTCTTCAGAATGATATCTAACCACAAAGATTCTACTCCTTCACTGTACCCAAAAATGACCTAAATATTTTTTCACTACAATAACATCTCATTCACCCCCTGCCATTGTATATCTAAATGTCCCACCCACATACCCAGATGCCTTACACTATCATAGTAAAAAAGAAATCAACCCATTTATCAGAGCACTTGCTTTGGTCTGTCCAATCTAGGTGAATATTGCTAGTCATTACTATTGCTAACCCTTCCTACCAGCTTCATGTCATCAGCAACCCTAAAATCCAATTCTTCAGTCCTACCAATGCTGTTCACAGAGATGATAGAAGTGGACCTAAAATGGAGTCCCATGGTACTGGGGACGAGTAGTCTATGGGTAAGTTACCCATCTCACAATCGAAAGATTGTGGGTTCGAGTCTCACCTGTTGCTACTCTTCACCTGCGCCCAATCTGCGTGAGAGATTGGCGACACTGTATGACTCAATGGTTGATGTGTCATAAAACCAATAACCATAGTCCTCTGGTACTGTTCTATATGGGAAGATTTCTTTGTTATGCATGCTTCATTCTATATTTTCTGCAAATGGTAGACAGACAACCATTGCATGTTTTTTAAGTTTTCATCCTATTTCCAGGCTGAAAGCAGTTCCTCCATTATGGTGCCAGAAATACTGGCTGGCGTGTGGCTGTCTTATGCAGCTAGCTCTTTAGTGTTGCTGTTTTTTCCGGGACTTCTGCATAAGAAGAAGCAGGAAAATTTTGTCTGCCAACACATCAGTCACAGAGGAGGTAAGATAATTTATGCACAGCATGCCTGCTATGGACAAGGTAAGCTTTCCTTCTTGACACGCATGTGGCTTTAAGCAGCAGGTCATGCACAGCATGCTTTTTCATTATTTATATGGCAGACCCCATTGCTGAGAGTAAGAGTATTGACATCACCGATGTTTGCCTAGCGAAGATATATTGGACATATTGTAAGTTTACTCCCCTAATTGATATCAGCAAAACACAATCAATACAAATGTTGATGTGAAATTCACAAAACATGCAGGTAGGCACCATACCATGCTGCAAACACTAGTGATTCATTTCCATCATATGACATGCCATATCTCAGTCTTCTAATTATTGCTGATGTTTTACCAAAAAGTGACCTTGGTGTCATCTCTCACTCCTGTGTACAACGTCGATAAGCAGCTAAATATGTTCGGAAACCTGAAGAGAACCTGCTCTTGACCCTTCGCCATGCTCTGTGGGAAATAAAGCATGCCAATGTTCCATAGATGGACATCCAGAGTTCATTGATCAATCGGGCTTTGAGGCGCATGAACTGCTCGTGGTTTGGTAGCACGAAAAAGCACAACCCAGTGTGCAAAATGAAGTGCTGATTGTGCGGTTTTTTTTACTACACCTACCAGACGCCTTGGAGAAGCATCATTCATGATTAGGGAGAAGTGCATAGTGGTGTGCATAACACATCAGTGGTATGGTACTCACAGAGGGAAGGATTTAGTTTGTTATGGGTTGGTGGTCACAGGAATGTTAAAAGGTCAGTTGATTGAACTAATATGGAAACATGGCATAATGACATGGCATATAAATAATGCAAAAGTAAAACGAAGGACTCCTCTTCTTGAGACTAATTTAAAGTACAACATTGGAATGACACTGCCACCCGATTTCGATTCCGCAAGGGCGCCAGCTTCCGCTGCTGACGTGCTAGGCCAGCACGCGAACCCTAGCCCCGCAAGGGCGCCAGCTGTGGCTGGTGACGTGCTTGGCGAGCACGCGGACCCCGGCTGTGCATCCTTTCCCTCCCCATCCTATTGTCTATCCCTATCAACATCCCTGCTTATGTCCTCCTTCCAACCCTGCAGCAACAGCCCCTCCCATGTCATGAGCAGTGGCATACGGGACAAGTGACAGGTCGCCTCGGGCCACAGCCTGGGTGTCTTCCTATTGCCTACCTGTCCGGCCGGCCGGGGTCAAGGGGCGGACGGCGCTGAAACACGGTCGGGATAATGAGTCTGTTTCTTTCCGCCAGTACGAAGGCGCCGCTTGCCCCGCATAACTTCGCGGACGCCTGTCGTCCTCCCGCTCACGGGGCACAGGCGTCCCCCCAGTAGGGCCCAGTGTGGTGAGACTTCTGCGGAATCGAACACCAACAACTATATGGCAATACAAAACAGAAAAACGCTTCTGGTCCCTCTCGCAGTGGTCAGACTACCCGCTCCCCCATTGGGGGTCGGTGCCCTTTCAGCCCGGAGACGAACAGGGCTAATGTCTCGACAACACTCCGTGTGCTAGTTATCAGAAGCCATAGCACAGCAGGCGGAAAGAAACTAAAGAGGTCCGAGCCTGAGTACAGTGTGCGAAAGGGTGACGAGAAACATGACTTAACAATTCCAATCATAGTCGAAGCCCAGAAGACAAAAATACATCAAGAGGAGTTATGCTTTGATCTGAGGGTTCCCCTAAACCGCACTGTGCGTTACTGAAAATTTCATGTCGTTCAAGAAACCGGGTCAAACTCACGTTTACCATCTTCTTCGTCAGCTTGCAGAGTGATGTAAGTGCTATTGGTCGGTGGCTCGCCGGGTCTGCGCTATCTTTTCTCGGTTTTAAAATTGGTGTCATAATGGCCTCACGCCAAGTAGGTGGGAAATCCCCTTTCTCCCACAGCCAGTTCAGCGTTGCCTGCACGGCATCAAGTGTGCATGATGGAAGATGTTTGAGCATATCATTGTGCATTTAATCGGGGCCTTAAGATACGCTCCTAAGGGTCGCAATAGCAGAATGCACCTCGGCCATGGTGAATGGCTCGTTATAACTTGTAGACTAAAAAGTGAGAGAAAAAAATCAGTGGCTGTCTCTCGCAAGTGGCTTTGTGGCGTGTGAATACGTCATCACTGTGGCACCTACATCGGCTCGAAATTGTGCGAGCCATCCCATTGGCCACGTCGACCGGCTGGGTGATGTCTCGGCCGCCAGCTCGTAGTACTGGCAGAGAGATATACCTGGATTGACCGGCGATGCGCTTATGTCTCGACCAGGTCTGTGAGACAGGTGTGGAGCGATTCAGCTTGTTCACATAGTCCCTTCGTGAGACACGCTTAGCGTCCCGGATAGTACGTCGCGCAATGGCGCAAGCTTGCCAGAAAGCGATGAGATTGGCGGTGCTACTCCTGCGGTCAAAGGCTCTGAAAGTGCGTCGTCTTGCCAGAATTGACTGACTGCATTCCTCTGTCCAACACGGTACGGGCGCAGGACGGGGAGTGCCAGAGGTGCCGAAGATGGACCCAGTGGCGGTCTGCACGAGAAGGTTGATAAGTGTTTCTACCCACATAGGGGTGACACCAGGTCTCACGGAAAAAAGTCATCCAGTCGTGTCTCATGTGCTGACCAGTCAGTCAGCCTTCTTGAAATTCCATCGGCATGGTCGGGTCTCGAGTACCGCACCATCCCCGTAATCTAGCCACACCGGAAAGTGGTCACTGGGCGGTTTCACGCGTGCGCTAGCGGGAAGTAATCGTCATGACATCCCAATGGCGGAGTCAGGCCATATTAATTACGTTGATCTGTAAACTTTTATACCGGAGATAGGACCAATTTAATATTTCAATAAACAGAGTACGTTCAGTTACCTAATATAAGAGTTTGTTTTGTCTACTAGTGGCAGCTTGTTTATGCACAAACCCAGCAAATGTACACCTACACCCGCGCCTGGAACGTCATCTAGTGGGAATTCTGGAAGTCGGACCAAGCGAGCCCGACTTCGGAAGTAAACTGGATGACAACAGCTGTTTGTCGAATTCGGCGGTCTTCAAATGCCAAGTTTTCCGAGAGTTGACCGCTCTGATCAACATCGCCAGCCAGCTTCAACTGCGGAAGTGATTGAGTAACCGGACAAATGTACGTAAAGCAAATGTACGTATAGCAGATGTACGTACGCAAATGTGGCGTGTGTGTGTGTGTATGTGTGTACACACACACACACACATACACACACACACACACACACACACACACACACACACACACACACACACACACACACACACACACACACACACACACACTGGGCAACAGGACCAATCAGCATGTGACTCCTCTTTAGTTCCTTTCTCTGAGGTAAAGTGGAGCAGAATGTAGCTGCCAGGTTCGCTAGCAATACCATGGTGTCCTCCTCTGATCTTTGCAGGAAAAGATTGGTCACTTCCTTCAGCTTCCATCAAATCCATCACCACACTGGTCAGGTCACTCCGCCCATCATTGGGTATGCATAATTAGAACATCATAGTTGTTCTGTACCTTCGATGCAAGCTCAGTGTCAGTTTCAGGGAAGATCTCAAATTCAGGGACAACGTCGTCCTCGCCACCAATTCTCTCAAATCCTATATTCTGATCACCATTTGCCATAAAATGTCTCAACATCCTTCCTGGCTGCTCTTTCTGCTGCTACAGCATTTTTCTCCTTGCTCCTTTTCCTTTTCTCTGCCTCCTTTTCCATATCCTCCCTTTTCAATGATAGCTGCAATGTCCTTGCTTCTCTCTTGTTAATGCATCGATGATCACCTTTTCATTGATAACAGGTAGATTGAAAAGAGCATTAGCTTTGCCCCACTGACAAATCAGGCCAGATGTCACTCACCACCTGGTCCACTGGATAGTTCTATCATCTTTACCCTTAAATGTCTCCCTCAAGTAGATGCCATACCCCAGGATATACCTCCCAGTTGGCGGTTCAGACACCAACAGCTTCCGCCCTTTGCCAAATAAATTACTCAGATGAGAACTTGTTGTCTTCCTTGTTCTGACTTGAGACGTTTATTTAACTAGTTAATAACTCAACACAACATATCATGAAATGTTAATGAAGTTTGCATTTATTCCGTCCCTTCCCTCCTGGGAAAAAAATATGTCGGACTGGACTCCACCTCCCCAAACCACATACCACACAGAGCGACGCGTAGTGACGTCACTTGAGTATTGCGCCACAAATATCCCCCGCACCACTTATAATTTGTTCTCCAAGAATGTATGCGCCAGAGAGCGTCGCCCGCGTCAATCTTATGAATTGAATCGGCTAAGTAACTTAAATTTTGATTTTCACTGGGTAAACCTCAAAATGTCCATATTATTATTATTATTATTATTATTACTGAGCTAGATGGGACAAGAAATCAAGTTCAATTCATCCGGGAAATATAGGAAGATAATAAAAAAAACGTACAATATTCCACTGCAAATTGATGTAGGTTTGGGTTATCCGAATTAAAAATAAAAGTCAGATTTGTGCTCTTCGCACCAAACTACATTATTTGAACACCCCTCGCAAATTATTTACAAAAATACAGAGTGTGACCCACCCTAGTGTACTACTGTTGACACCAATCCTCATAAGCTCTTCATCTAACATTGTCATGGGCGCTGTATGACCAACGCAGTCGATACGTCCCTAAGCCCAAATAACCAACCAACCAATCCGATTTCGAACCAGTTTTCACATTTTCGAGCATTTCACATGCATTGCAATGTGAAGAATTTGCGATCATGTGGCGAATCCCTTGCATGATTTGATTTGATTTGATTTGTTGATCATCGCTGCTTAGTTTGTTATTTGAATTGTATGGCGCGCCGACCACAATGGTCATATAGCGCCCATCAGATTACCATTGCATTGATCATATAGCGCTCATCGGATTACCATCGCAAATGCTACCATTTGCATGCTACCAAGCATGGGATGTTTGGTGTTAGACTTTAATCATTTTCACAAGTGGCCCTCAAAGCTACTTTTGGTAATTGATATAAGTCGACCTTTGATTAATCGCTTATTTTGCGGGTGTGGCGGAATTATTTTAGGTCGTGAAGTAAAATTAAGCTTCCCATTTGCGCCCAGTCATTTGAAAATTGTTGGTTTGTATACACTTCGTAATGTCCACCAGTGACATCTTTCACTTGACCGTACCTCAGTCGTAGCGTATACATCCAAATGTGGCGTGTGGCTCGCTGTTAGGATTTTAAAACACCAGGGACCACTTTGGTAAGACTCGTAGCTAAACATAGCTTAAAGGCGGGCTACAGTGTACCTTTGAATTTGATTTTCTCTATTTTTGTGCGATGGGCACTGTATAACCAATGCAGTTAATGTGCCCAAAAACCCTAATAACTAACTTTTTTTTTGCGTGAAGATCTGATCTATGACTTCACCAGAAAGATGAATATGATCTCAGGTTATATTAACTGGGTGTCAATTGCAAAGTCTCGTCGAGCCGGCACGCTTCGATTTGTTTCGTTTCATTTCATTCGCATGCTTCGTTTTGGAATGTGGGCGAGTACTCTACGCTCCGCTCTCGTCCTCCGCGGGAGAAGGAAGCAAGGGGCTGTTCACGTGTGAGGGTTAAGTCCTCGTTTCAGAACAGTCATTCATTCACTGTTGGCCTGAATGACTGAGCTATGCGATGCTGCTAGCTGCATCCTTCTGTCTAGTTTGAAACGAACATGATGTCAATCCATCGGCACAATACAAGTAGGTAGTGTTCGGATAGGCCGCGCGAGGATTTCGTTGGGAAGGATACGTAGTCATGGTAACATGTTCGGATTGTTTCAGGCGCCGGAGAGCGACCCGAGAATACGTTAGCAGCGTTTGAACAGTAAGTGTGAGATGCGGGAGCATTGCCACCGTATACTTCCATAATCCGTCTGCAGCAAGGCGTTGCGTGTAGCATTGTTAAAGTTTTAAAGGTTTTTCAGAGGGGAGGGGTAAGTTTAGAGGCGTGCCGGACCATAGAGGTCATTTGCGCCGCTTTTAAAGCGAATGGGTTTTGCAAGCAAGTCTTAACGCAAGTGTACATTTACGTTAAGGGAGTCTTACGTTATAGTGGATATGACGTTAAGGTGCTGAAGGCATGGCCTGGGCGGGAAACATCTCCAGAATGTTTAGTGCCTTATTCTACTTTACTCCACCGCAAGATAATTTGAGGTTGATGTGGGGGAGGGTCGACGAGAAAGTAGTTGTTTTGCTAGGGTGCCGGCATTAGCCTACTCTTGGCGAAGAGCACTGAGTGATCTTTACTGTGCTTACAAGGAGGCATTTGTCCACACCGCCTTTCGCTTCAGATGCTGCGTGTTAGTTATTGGTAGTTGCTACCAGCATGCTTTCATGCAGGATTATGTTTAAGGTTTGTACGATGTTTTGCTGTTTGGCTCATCTACGTCCGTTGTACGTCTGGGTAACTGTTTACGTTATAAATTGCATATGAATTGCATTGCAAATCGGCTCATCTACGTCCGACGGCATCTCTGGTTAATCGTTTACGGTATGCTCATTGTTAAGGCATGTCGGCTCGTCTACGTCCGACGGCACCTCTAGATAGCTATTTATTTCGAATGGGACAGCGAATCGACTCATGTACGTCCAATGCCATTCGTAGATGGCCGTTTACGTCATTCCTACGAGTGTATGCGCGGGCATGCATTGCGTGTTGGTGGTGTGGTGTCTGCAATACTCCTGCTAGTTTGGTAGCGTACAAAAAGCCAAATATTGAGAGATAGCCCCCCCCCCTTCCTTGGTTGGTTATTGGTTTTACGACACGTCGACCGTTGAGTCACATAGCGTCGCCAATCTCTCACGCCGATTGGTCGCGGGCGAAGAGTAGCGACAGGTGAGATTCGAACCCACAATCTTTCGATTGCGAGACGAGCATCTTACCCCTAGACCACTCGTCCCCTCCCCACCCCCCCCCCCCCTCCGACGAGGCACCACATTTCCGTGGTGAAGGATTGCGTTCCTCAGTGATCCGGCCGCCTCGTCCACTGGTGAGGGATCAGACAAGGAGTGCCTCACCCGTCCTTCCATCCATACGCTCCCATTTCAATGTCCATCCCATCCCAACATCCATGTCCTTCACCTGGCCCTGCAACACCAACTCTCCCTACCATGAGCAGGTAGGACAACTTCCCCGGCCCTGTCCGCCCACTCAGTTTTGTCGGGGTAGTCGGAGTAGTCGGCCCGCCCCCCGGGTTGACGGAGTCCTGGAGGCGGAGGTACCCTGTCGCACGGTGCTAGTTGTGACGGGGAGCAACACACCTCTTTGGTCTCGATATCCCGGAGGGGCGGGCGGGTCCGTAGGGCCGCATACGGGCCAAGTGACGAGTCGCCTCTGCCTGGGGGCCTGGGTTTCTTCCCAGTCTCTGCCGGCCCGGCCGTCTGGGGTCAAGGGGTGGGCGGCGCCATCCCTTGACCCCAGACTCACCATCCCAGTTGGGGTGGTGAGTCTCTCTCCCGGCCGGTGATGGCGTCGCCTGCCCCGTACAGCTCCGCGAACGTTTGAGGTCCTCCCGTTCTCGGGACACAGACGCCCCTCAACAGGGCCCCAGTGTGGTGGAACGTCCGCGGTGCCGAAACACAAACACACTATATGGCAACCACAATAACCAAAAACGCCCCTGGTCCCTCTCGTAGGGGCCAGATCAGCCTTCCACCCGTCGCGGATGGGGCTTCCCTAACCTGAACAGCGGTTCAAAGAACGTTCCCCCTACACCTCGTGTCCTCATTTTCGGAGGACTGACTAAGAGTCTTGCTTCTCTGTCTCCATTTCAGCGACGAAATGGATGTGACAGGTTTGGGAAGATTGCTAGATGCGAGCTGGTGAAGGATGGTGCTTTGGAGGTGGAGTTTGCGATAGCCAAGGAGGCGGAGAGTGCCCTGAAGATATTAGAGTTCGTGTACAGTGTACGGAAGGGCGACACGAGAGTGGATGAGAGTATCCCCCCCACCCCACCCCCCGACCAGGCACCACCTTTCCGTGGTGTGGGGGGATTGCGTGCCCCAAGGACCCGGCGTCCCAGTCCACCGGTGAGCCGGCGAGGGGCCAGATATGTGGTGGCGACAAACCCCTGTGCTCAAGATGTCGTGCGCCATTAACAGTTCGCCATGTTTTATTCTCGTGTCCTCATTACACTGACAAGCTTAAACTCCATTTTGGGTCTGACCAGGTGGCTTCCCTTAGTGATATTATGTCCGAAAACTTGTACATTGTCCAATCGGGACGATTGATGGACTCCTTATCTTTAGTGTCGTTCTAAGCAATATATACCCCTCGCTGATATACACCGCATGCAAACTCCGTAGCACAACAGCGCCAGGTGTACGGCTACCCAAGACGCGAAGCTTGATACTACTCTGAACCGAACTTTGATAACACCTTGAGTTATGGGCGCAAAATTACCTCAGTAGTCGAGGCGCTCTAAAACACAAATAACTAAGTGAGATGGGACTAGACCCTTTTGGGGTGGAGCGACCCTTGTGCGGATGTGAGAGGAGGTCAGGTCCGGGGTGGGGTGCCGTGAGGAGGAGTGGAGTGCTGCCGGAGGTGAGGAAAGCGCAGCTGCGTAGCTGCACCGGGTGGCGGGGCCGGTTTGGGAGCGTGTAATTTTAAAGGTGCGATGGTTGTTGCGTTTTGTGAAACGCAGGTGTTGACGTGCTGTGGTGTGTTTGCACTCTTGTCCTGTCGCATGCCAACACACCTCCTTGAATGCCTACTTGGGGACGTCGCGGTCGGTGGCAGGATGCGGCCCGTTTTCTTCTCTCTTCTAGGAACTTCCCTACGGAGTCCTCCCGTGTTGTCACGGTTCTTTCAATCCGTGTACTTTTTAAGTTTATCTAGGGGCGGCAGAGGATGAATATGTAAGACAATGTCAGCGCTCGGTATAGTTATGTGTGATTACATCTAACTAGGCGTCTCTAGTGGCGCTAGACGAGTGAGAACAAGTGATAAAGGTGCAGTGCAATCGAATATCGGCCTATGTCAGTCATTGGTGCATTGTCTTGTGTATACAGCCACGCGCTTTCAACCACATGTGCAAATACGTGGTTTTCGAACATAGCCAATAAGTAGTCTCAGGAGTACAAGTATAAAATCGTCTAAAATGAAGTTGATTTTTTGGCACCAACCTTGATCACAAATGACTAGAAGCACATTCATTTGATTGAGCATGATTCGTGAGCATTTCAAAGGTGTATTAAATGTGTGTCTGTCTGTATGTCTGTCTGTCTGTCTGTCTGTCTGTCTGTCTGTCTGTCTGTCTGTCTGTCTGTCTGTCTGTCTGTCTGTCTGTCTGTCTGTCACGCGCGTGCGTGTGCGTGTGTTTTCCAATACTCAGTGTGAGAGTTTCAATGTACGTTCAAGCCTGTTGCGATCTATTTTTTATTCGCGACACTACGGTGGTGTTAAACAGATCATGTATGTCCTACATTGAGTGTCGTTCAAACACTCGTTTCATCACGTCTAAGCCTGAAGCAATTTCGTATGGAATATATTCACGAGATATCATCACTGAAATAAAAGGCGTCATCCCTCCCTGGGACTACACTCCCCTCGAGTCCCCTGAACACCAGCCAGCTGTGTTACCACTTCGCGCCCCGGTGCGGGGTCCATGGTTAGCTGCTCTGCGCGGGAATGCCGGCGCAACCACTTTTGAATAGAGATTGAGAAAACTGTAGGAGTAATATTGTGAAGCAGGTGCGTGCAACTTAAGATTAAAGAGTAAATATGGCTCGGAATTAAAACATTGGTGCTTGAAATGCTGCGTTACAACGTGAAATGCTGCTCTGCGCGGGAATGCCGGCGCAACCACTTTTTAATAAAGATTGAGAAAACTGTAGGAGTAATATTGTGAAGGAGGTGCGTGCAACTTAAGATTAAAGAGTAAATATGGCTCGGAATTAAAACATTGGTGCTTGAAATGCTGCGTTACGACGTGAAATGCAGTTTGAAGTTGCCCGCGAGCGGAAGTGGCGCCATGGACCTCTTCATTTGAGCAATGATTAGGAGACTTCATAAAGAATATGTATTGGTAACAGTCGAAATCACGAGCACATACTCTGAGTGAAGAAATTAAAACGTTAAGTGCTGTAACGAGGATGTTCTTACCGTTTCAAAAGTTCGATGATCGGTTCAGGTTGAGCCACTTAGGTGAATTTTTGCGCCGCATGCACGGGAGTCGACTTGCTTGTAATGACGCAGCAAACGTTGATACCAACTCTGAAAGGCATTGTAAAATAACCCATGTGACCTGGAAATGCTAGTTAATGGAAACATATTCTTCCATCCTTGTCTTATATATTCAACATTTTCCAGCATAAAAAGTTTGGACAGTCACGATTGTCATAACTGAGAAATATTGTGAAATGCAGACCACTGAATTGAAATGCATACATTTTTCAACTTTCGGTGATCATCCTATATTTTCTTCCCATCGTCCACTATTCCCAAGGAATCTCGCATCTGCACAGTTAATGGAAAAGTAACTTTAGGATACTGATGAAAGGTGTGTGCCATTTCAGAAATAATGTGCTGCTGGGTAGCTCTATACAGGGGGCTAATGCTCAGTTTCGTTTTATGAATGTGCATTGCACAACATATGTTTTATTACACAACGACGCACCATGGAAATTCGACTGCCTCTTAGAATATCCATGGGCGATTCCAGGATTTTTGTGTTAAGTACGAAGGGAAACTTTCGTCAAAATTTCAGCAAGGAACGCATTGCTCGCCAAATTTACTCGGCAACTGTATCATAACAGCTGCCAAAGTGCTTGCCCGATGACTAACGATGCATCGCGGCCATTCTAAGCAAATTAATTGTGCAAATGCTAGGAGTGATCAAAGCCCGCTTTGTCACCTTTTCGTGCGCAGATAAGAATTTGTGGGCGCATGGATGAAGTTTGTGGGTGCACACGCACCCTCAACTTGATGTAACGTTGCATGTATGGCTGTGATTGGCGGCAGTGCCGTAGGTGACTGCGACACGGACATGCTGGAGCTGGACTGTCAACTTACTGGAGATGGTCACGTGGTGGTGGCTCATGACCCCGACCTGCGGCTGGCCGGTCTGCCCAACACGGCCATCAGCCAGCTTCAGGTGGCGGACCTGCCGCCGCTGCTGCCCCGGCTGCCCATCGACTTCTCACCAGGTAATAGCCCTCTCCACATACTGCGCCGCACTGTCCCAGCTGCCCATCGACTTCTCACCAGGTAACAGCCCTCTCCGCCTACTATGCCGCACTGTCTCGGCTGCCCATCGACTTCTCACCAGGCAACAGCCCTCTCCACATACTGCGCCGCACTGTCCCAGCTGCCCATCGACTTCTCACCAGGTAGCAACCCTCTCCACATACTGCGCCGCACTGTTCCTGCTGCCCATCGATTTCTCATCAAGTAACAGCCCTCTCTACATACTGCGCCGCACTTCCGTTTGCACACCTGTGAATGTGCCGTGCAGGGGAGCGGGGTACGGCCTTACGTGTCACCTCATGCACGCTGGCGTCTGTTTCTGACAGATCAGACGCCGACATGAAGAGCGACACACCGTTCGCGTCCATGTTCATTCGTTCACGACCTTTTGTAATGGCAGCGCTGTAGTGAAAAGCGGCCATCCAGAGCTCATGGGTCGACTGTTAACTTGTGTACGTGAGCAGCGGTCAGTCTTGTCTGGGCATGGGTGGAGAATGCGCCATGGCAGGTATGGCCATGGCCACACCAACTTTCTGTGAGAGCCTGAATTTCTTAAATTACAAATCAGACATATTTATCACTTAAAGGTTGAATTAACAGCATTGAATGAGCCAAAACAAAGATACGTGACAGCCGCAAGAACCACACATTCTGATATTACTTCATACAATAATGTTAGAAGCTTTGACAACACTAGGGGACAATTGCCCATCGTGAGAGATGGCGGGCTTCGAAAGAGTCGGGCAGGCTACGAAATATCACGCTGCGGGCCCGAAAATCGCGCCGGGCTGCAAGAATCGTACCGGTGCTTGGCAAGTATGAAGTCAGGCCCCACAAAAGTCAATCCGAGCCGGGAAAATCACTCTGGGGTTCCATAAATCGCTCCAGAAAGCCCCCCAAAACGCGTCGGCGCCAGAAAACACCACGTGGAATTCCGCAAAAGCATACAGGGGACCTAAAAAATCATACCGGCCACTAAAATCGCACCGGGAGCAGACAAAGATGGAGCCAGGGCCCGAAGAAAATCAAGTCAAGCCCAGAAAATAATCCTGGGGCCACAAAATTGCACCAGGAATGGAGCCCCCAATTATGCAGGATAAACTTCATGAACACTTCATAAACCACTGCAAACTTAAGTTGTCACGAATTATTTTGATTTAAAAATGGCCCACTAAAAATAATAATGGTGGGAATCCGGGGACTTCTTGAAAATGGGGGTAGGTTTGGGCTCCCCAAATCCCCTCCCCCGAATTTAAATCGTAGGTACGTCTCTGCAAAATAAACAGATTTCACACTAGAAAATACTTTTGTTTGAGCAGCTTCAAAGGTACCTACATGCAAAGGCAAGTAATTTATTACCAACCAAATGAACACAGGAATTTGAAATTGGTGTAAGATGCCCATATGCCTTTCATTTACATATAAATTTACGCCTACTCAGAGACTGCAACCTGCATGATCGCTCAAAATATGCTCAACTTTGTTCCATCAAACCAACAAACAACAACCTGGAAACGCAACAGACTGGCTGGGTAATGGCTGGGAAAGTCTTCCTCTCGCCAAAATGACCATTGACGGAAACACAACCTTGTTGAATAGCAGACCGACTTTCCATGATATACATTAATCTACCGACATTTTAGATTAAAATGTATTTTAATGGCTGTTATTGAAATTGGGCAGTTATACAGGAATTAAAATTCAATTTTCCATTCATATTCGCCTTTATAAAAAAATGCATGGCCATGGGTCATGACTCTTGCGGCTCTCGCCATACTGGCTGCGCCACTGGGCCAGGGGCGAAGCCAATGGGACAAAGAACTTTCGAGCACCAGGGCCTTCTCACGTTCCAGGGGAACTCTCAGGCACCGGAAACTCTCTTAGGCTCCAGGGGCCTTCTCAGGCATCAGGGGCCCTGCACAATTGTAAGAGTTCTTATCAGGATTCAGATCGTTCTCTGGGATCTCTTACCAATTACGATACCTAAAAGGGCCGTGGACAGGTCCAATATGGGTGATGCAAACCTGAAACTAATCGATGGAACCTGGAAGACGCCGGAAATTTCGCCAAATCGTGGAAAAATGTACATGATAGGTCAGAGATTCCAGCACGCCATATAATACGTTTTGTTTTTGTGTTGTTGTAACAGCAAAATTAGTCGGGTTAATCCGGGCAGTTTGAAAAATGGGTGGGGGGGGGGCGGCGGAGTACATCTTGGGAACACCCTGTCTTCGCCACCGCCTCGGCCACAACAATTTCGAAAGCGTTTCTCCACCCATGTGTCTGGGTGAGCATGACTGATGCCTGCTGTTCTTTTCTGCATTTGAATTAGTTATGCACCTTACCTGGCCGAAAGCTCAGAATTGTATTTTGTTTTCTTACTTTCATTGACACCAAAGTAATTGTTTGTCGGAATCTTGGTAGTACGTGTTCGCTGAGGGATAGCCTCGGGAGTGTGCTACTCAGAACTAGGCACTGTATGTGACATTGCTCGACTACTAAAGGTCATTGGACCAACCGACCAAGCACACGCTATGAGGTGTTGCTAATGTATGTTCTAAAGATGTCCGCAGCTCAACCTAATTGGCATCAGAATATCACATTAATCCTATCCTGCCGGAATATCCGAGTGTGACCTTGAGTCGACGCTGTGCCGGAATATCCGAGTGTGACCTTCAGCCGATGTTGCGGGACAGGCATTGGTGACACTGTGAAATTTATTAGGGAGGGGAATAATGTTGTTGATGACCCAACCTGCCTCGAAAGCCATTTTCATCGAAGGCACTCACGTAGACCCGATCATTAAGCTTCCGTCTGATTGGACGCATATTTCGATGCACTCAGTACCCCTTTCTAAATGATACTAGCATCGCCTCATCTCGGTTCGGTACGGTACCTAATCGAGATTTCCATCGTAAACAACGTAAATGAAACCCGAGGCCACTGGAGGACTCGCGTCGATCGTTGTCCACCATTGCAGGCGAGAGCTTCGACGCGTCCTGCTGGCCGGATCGGCGCATCCCGCTGCTCAGCGACGTGTTCCGCCGTTTTCCGGAGACGCCCATCAACATCGACGTCAAGATAGACGATGACCGGCTCATCGCGGCCGTGGCACAGTTGGTGGCGCACTTCCGTCGGCAGCCCATCACCGTTTGGGGAAACATGCGTGCGTCCATCGCCGCCAAACTGCATGCCAAGGTAGCCGCCAAGCCCGGACGCCGGACCGTCGGCGCTGACGGTGTTGGCCGCACGTGGAGCCAGGCTGGAGTGGCAGTGCCAAGCAGTGCTGACTGGAGCCGGCCGCATAGCGCTCGTGCAGTGGCGTCTCAGGCAACCTGTCGGGTTAGGGGGCTCACTGTAGCGGAGGTAGGTGCATTCTCGTGAGGAGGACGGAAGGCTGAAATCCAGGAGTGATCGGTCTCTGATCAACTGTTCGGTGGGTTGCCTTGTGAGATTAGGGGCGATGGGTGGGCTGGAATTTGTGTGAATGCCGTGCCATACGACGACATGCTTCCGAAGAATCTTGAGTCGACGCTGTGCCGGAATTTCCGAGTGTAGCCTTGAGTCGCCGCTGTGCCGGAATATCCGAGTGTGATCTTGAGCCGATGTTGCGCGACAGGCATGGGTGACACTTTGTGGAATTTACTGTGGAGGGGAATAACGTTTTTGACGACCAAACATGCATCGAAAGCCATTTCTATCGAGTGCACTCACATAGACCCAACAATTAAGCTTCCGTCTGATTGGAGGACGAGTGGGAGGTCAATGGTTGAGTGATCAATGCACCAAGCTTATGCAAGGTGACACCCCTGCTCACAGGACAGGTTCTCGTGTGTCCCTGTGCCAAAGTTTCACAGGGTCACAAATTATCGTGTGTCTATGTGTCGATGCTGTGTCACAGAGCAATAAGTTATCGTGTGTGTATCTGTCGAAGCTGTGTCCGGGCCACAAGTTCTCGTGTGTCTACGTGTCGACGCTGTGTCACAGGACTACAAGTTCTCGTGTGTCTACGTGTCGACGCTGTGTCACAGGGCCACACGTTCGCGTGTGTATGTCGATGCTGTGTCACATTGCCACAAGTTCTCGTGTGTCTACGTGTGGACGCTGTGTCACAGGACCACAAGTTCTCAGGTGTATACGTGTCGACGCTGTGTCACAGGGCCACAAGTTCTCGTGTGTCTATGTGTCGATGCTGTCAGGACCACAAGTTCTCGTGTGTCTATGTGTCGATGCTGTGTCACAGGGCCACAAGTTCTCGTGTGTCTACGTGTCGACGCTGTGTCACAGGACCACAAGTTCTCAGGTGTATGCGTGTCGACGCTGTGTCACAGGACCACAAGTTCTCGTGTGTCTACGTGTCGACGCTGTGTCACAGGGCCACAAGTTCTCGTGTGTCTACGTGTCGACGCTGTGTCACAGGACCACAAGTTCTCAGGTGTATACGTGTCGACGCTGTGTCACAGGACCACAAGTTCTCGTGTGTCTACGTGTCGACGCTGTGTCACAGGACCACAAGTTCTCGTGTGTCTATGTGTCGATGCTGTCAGGACCACAAGTTCTCGTGTGTCTATGTGTCGATGCTGTGTCAGGACCACAAGTTCTCGTGTGTCTATGTGCCAATGCTGTGTCAGGACCACAAGTTCTCGTGAGTTGCCTACGAGTCGGGGTGAAGGCCGAACGAATTTGCTGCCGTGTATATGCGACGGAAGCTCATCTGATCGTCCCGACCCGACATGGCCCGGCCCGGCCGTCATGTTTCGGCCGGTTGTGACCTTAATTCGTTTTTGTGTGTGTCTCTGAATCTGCTTTTCCTCATTGATAAGCATTTCAAGTTGGATTTTCCAGCTTTTCTGACTAAATCATTCAGCATAGACCATTTCATTTTGTGATAGGTGCATTCAATTTTAAGAATTATACCGATTTCTATTTTGCTCGTTCTTCAATTTTGCCGTTTTTTTCTTCAATGCGCAAATATCTAAATTTCAGGTCCGATTTCAGCAACGCGCGTCCCCGTTCCTGGCACACAGCCTGGCTGTGGTACTCACGGGTCAGTCAGACGGTCGATACTGTGGCCTTGAGTCGATTATGTGCCACAGGACCACATGTTATTGCGTGTCTATTACTCAATGGTGTGCCACAATATCCGAGTGTGGTGACGTTGAGTCTATTATGTGCCACAGGACCCGAGCGTGTCGCTTTTCTGTTCGATGCGCACTGTGATCGTGATCGTCTTCTCGGCGTACGTGGGACTGCTACCGTTCCTACCACTGCGTGAGGCGTTTTTTGAAGTGCCACTGCCGAGCGTGATGTACCCGTGAGTACCACAGCCAGGCCGTGTGCCAGGAACGGGGACGCGAGTTGCTGCCGAGCGTGATATACCCGTGAGTACCACAGCCAGGCCGTGTGCCAGGAACGTTGACGCACGCTATTGGTGGACGAGAGGCGGCAAAAACCCGGCCAAGTTCCTTACCACTTGTCTGCTAGATAGGATGCTGCTTCTGAGGTGGTAGTGCTTTGACATTGTGTTGTCATGGGGTATGTTAATCAAGTTCAGAACCGATCACTTCATTTAAAGAGTTTTGCCTACGAGTCGGGGTGAAGGCCGATCGAATTTGCTGCCGTGTATATGCGACGGAAGCTCATCCGAGCGTCCCGACCCGACATGGCCCGGCCCGGCCATCATGTTTCGGCCGGTTGTGACCTTAATGCGTTTTTGTGTGTGTCTCTGAATCTGCTTTTCCTCATTGATAAGCATTTCAAGTTGGATTTTCCAGCTTTTCTGACTAAATCATTCAGCATAGACCATTTCATTTTGTGATACGTGCATTCAATTTTAAGAATTATACCGATTTTTTCTCAAGTTCTTCAATTTTCTGGTTATTTTTTAACTGCGCAAATATCTTAATTTCAGGTCCGATTTCTGCAATCGCGCGGCTGTGCCCAAACGTGTTGCTCGGATCCCAAATTTGGGCTTGCTGCTTAATTATCGAAATAGTTTTATGTTTGAAATTTATGTGCCGGCACAATTGGATGCATAAAGGTGTGTCTCCACGGACTGCCAGAAGAGTGCCGCTGCTGCCTGTCCACAAGTTTCCCGCCGCGGTGTGGTGCCCGACTCTGTGCATACAGAATAGAACCCCAAGCCATCTTTGATACAGAGTGGCACACAGAGTGGCACTCTTCCAACGCCCTGGTGGCTCCTGCTACTCGTAGATTTTATGTTCGCCGAATCCAAGCTTCTAGCACGATAATGTCGTGGGACTCCTTTGATGTATCCCAGCAGCTGAGTGCTGACGAACGTGCTGTGGTGTGGCAGGTTTGCCAAGAGCCGTCTGGCGAGGTTCGGCGTGTGGGTAGTAGATAAGCTGGTTATTCGGCCGTTCATCCTGCACCACCTGCGGCGCCGTGGCATCCAGGTCAGACGCAATTCCACTGGCTGGCGTATGGCCTTCTCGTGCAAAATTCGTTCGCATGTGAATGCATCGTTGGCTATGGATGAATTGCTTGTGAAGGATGGATTATTTCTTGCGGTATCAGAGGGTCAGTTTGCACCTCACATCACCCTCACACCAGCTTTTCTTAGATAAACTCTAAGCCGTGAAGTGCATCGCTTTGAAATCGGGCATATGATATATATTTATATACGTGCATATATTATTGTTTCCGGCAACTGACAGCGCAAATTGTGTTCTCAAGAATGAGTTTGGAGAGATCCAGGAGGTAGGGCATGTCAAAGCTAGATGACCTCGTCTGAATGCGTTTTTTAGATGTACGACACATTTTTGTATAGCAAACCATACGGAGCACAGTCAAAAAGTGGAATTTGAACGCGTTAGCAAATGATCAATTTGAATGTTGAACACAAATACAAAATACATTATAAAAAATAGCCTCATGTCAGGTCACCAAGTCGCAGAGAAGTGTAATCTTCACCCCACCTGGTGGGCAGAATCTGCCCCATGCCAAATTTGTTTTTAAGTAACTCGAAAACACGCGACTATATTAATTTAAAACTCAGTACCTGTTCGCACATCAATTCCGTAGATCGTGGCCGATAATTAAACCCTAGCTCACAATGGGTTAAGCGTGAGTGACGTCATGGTGACGTCACCTCCAGCAACTTGAACGAAATGAACAGTGTACAAACAAAAAACGCGAAAAATCGGGGGACAAAGATTTTGCGACCGTTTTTTGCCAATTCACAGCGAATTTAATGCATAATAATGCTTCCATTATATATATATATATATAGCGATTTTTTTTAACGTCAAGAACATTCGAGATCAAATTGAACTAAATTTGGGCAGTTGCACAATTTTTTTTAACACCGTTCATTAGAAAGGCAGGATTCTGAGATGGAAGCAATATTACGCCTTAAATTCGCTCGCTGTGAATTGGCAAAAACCGATCACAAAAATATTTGTCCCCAGATTTGTCGCGTTTTTTGTACACAATTTATTTCGTTCAAGTTGCTGGAGGTGACGTTACCATGACGTCACTCACGCTTAACCCATTGTGAACTAGGGTTTGATTATCGGCCACGATCTACGGAATTAATGTGCGAACAGGTACTGAAGGTTTTAAATTAATATAGTCGCGTGTTTTCGAGTTATTGAAAACAGATTCGGTATGGGGCAGATTCTGCATCTCCCACCCCCACCAGTCTAAGTGAGAATTACACCTCTCTTTGACTTGACCTGATGTGAGGCTATTTTTTGTAATGTATTTTGTATTTGTGTTGAACATTCTTATTTGATCATTTGCTAACGCGTTCAAGTTCCACTTTTTGACTGTACTCCGTATGGTTTGTTATGCAAAAAAGATGTGTCGATGTACATCTAAAAACGCATTCAGACGAGGTCATCTGGTTTTGACATGCCCTACCTCCTGGATCTCTCCAAACTAAAGCTCATTCTTGAGAACACAATTTGCGCTGTCAGTTGCCGGAAACAGTAATATATGTCCGTATATAAATGTATATCATTACATATATATATATATATATATATATATATATATATATATATTATTATATATATATTATATGTATGTATGTATGTATGTATGTATGTATGTATGTATGTATGTATGTATGTATGTATGTATGTATGTATGTATGTATGTATGTATGTATGTATGTATGTATGCATGCATGCATGCATGCATGCATGCATGCATGCATTCATGCATGTCTGTGTTTATATATATATACATATATATATATACATACATATATATATATATATATATATATATATATATATATATATATATATATATATATATATATATATATATATATATATATGTCGTTCAGCCTTTGGCACCTTGTTGACTACGTTGTCTTTTGTACAACAACACTTTTGGCAAAGTGTTGATAATTTAGGGTCCTGCATATTTGTGTCCGTCGTAAATATATATGTCGTCTACGTCCTGAATAGCATTATCAAAAATGTCGATATCTATCTCTTCTTGTGAAGAGATTGTGTGGGGTTCCCACAATTCCCACTCGAATTGTGAACAATTCGAGTGGGAGGTGGTTTGTGTGGGGTTTTCTAGACATACATATTCATCGTCAGCACTTTCAAGTCTTCTGTAGGTTGTTTCAATTATGTTTGCTGTTCCAGTTTTGCTTTTACAGCGCTTACCAGCGCCATTGTCATGAACAATTCGGGTGCAATTCAGTGTAGGCAATTGTAGCGTCGGTCGCATGTTGGTGCACGAGAGCTGGTCGGCCGAACCGATATACATGTCTTCGTGTGAGCCACGCCTTTTTGACGCACCTGACCCCGAGCATTTCACACCTACTGAAGATGTTAGTCATACGATGACCATGATCTGAATAAGATAAGCTTAAAACCAGCTCGAGTTCCTACAATATTTCAGAAGCAACACCTGCTGCCACGTTTACACTGGAGGATGTACCATGGTGTCTCTCATGGCCTGTGAATGCTCGTGGATACAGATGGGTACCCTGGACTCAATGTGGCCGCCGCTGTCGACAGTCCCTCAGCATCATTAAATGGTCGATGGGTGTTGAGTTATGAGGCATGCAGCATGTTTGTACCCAGTGTAACTTGATGTGACACCCGGCGGCCACAGGTATACCTGTGGGTGCTGAATTCCGAGGCGGACTTCCGGCGAGCGTTCGGGGCCGGAGCGACGGGCGTGATGACGGACTACCCGTCCAATCTGCGCGCCTTCCTGCACGAGAACCAGCAGTACGCTGCCGGCATGCGCACCGACAAGCCAGCCTCGTCATCGCTGTGAGGCCGGCGGCGCTCTGGCGGCTCCGGACGGAGCCCGCACCACCTGCCACACACACCTGGCCGTCCCCTCAGGCTGCCGGCCGGACGGAGCCCGCACCACCTGCCACACACACCTGGCCGTCCCCTCAGGCTGCCGGCCGGACGGAGCCCGCACCACCTGCCACACACACCTGGCCGTCCCCTCAGGCTGCCGGCCGGACGGAGCCCGCACCACCTGCCACACACACCTGGCCGTCCCCTCAGGCTGCCGGCCGGACGGAGCCCGCACCACCTGCCACACACACCTGGCCGTCCCCTCAGGCTGCCGGCCGGACGGAGCCCGCACCACCTGCCACACACACCTGGCCGTCCCCTCAGGCTGCCGGCCCGACGGAGCCCGCACCACCTGTCACACACACCTGGCCGTCCCCTCAGGCTGCCGGCCCGACGGAGCCCGCACCACCTGCCACACACACCTGGCCGTCCCCTCAGGCTGCCGGCCGGACGGAGCCCGCACCACCTGCCACACACACCTGGCCGTCCCCTCAGGCTGCCGGCCGGACGGAGCCCGCACCACCTGTCACACACACCTGGCCGTCCCCTCAGGCTGCCGGCCGGACGGAGCCCGCACCACCTGCCACACACACCTGGCCGTCCCCTCAGGCTGCCGGCCGGACGGAGCCCGCACCACCTGCCGCACACACCTGGCCGTCCCCTCAGGCTGCCGGCCGGACGGAGCCCGCACCACCTGCCACACACACCTGGCCGTCCCCTCAGGCTGCCGGCCGGACGGAGCCCGCACCACCTGCCGCACACACCTGGCCGTCCCCTTAGGCTGCCGGCCGGACGGAGCCCGCACCACCTGCCACACACACCTGGCCGTCCCCTTAGGCTGCCGGCCGGACGGAGCCCGCACCACCTGTCACACACACCTGGCCATCCCCTCAGGCTGCCGGCCGGACGGAGCCCGCACCACCTGCCACACACACCTGGCCGTCCCCTCAGGCTGCCGGCGCCCCGCCACCGTCCGACCAGGGTGTGTCGGACTCGTCTGGCCGCCTGAGTTTTGCACAAACGCTGGCTTACGGTCTCGTGACGCACCAAAAGTCATGCGGCTGCGGGGGCGGAGATGCGAACATTTTCGCCGCATTATTGCCGCTGTTATTACCGCTGTTGTTGCGCAGTTTCCGCACGGTGCAGATTTACGCGCGTTTGATATTAGATATGTCTGGATATGTGCGGGTGACAAGATGTGAAAAGTGTGGTGCACCCGATCGGTTACGATGCATTCAGGACTCACGTAGGGTTGATGCATCTTCTCTGTGATATGAGTAATTCCAAGTCAGTTCTAATAGTCAATCCGGTGTTACAATATTTTGTTCTCTTTAGACACACTACCAGTTCGTTGCATCACCTATGACAAAGCTCCACTCTGTAATTACCAGTGTCGTACCTCTAATGACGCCTGCATTCCATTAGATTGAGCGTGATTCCTCCAATTAAAGTTGTTTTGTTTTTATTTTGTCCTCTGTGCGGTTTTCGCCTTCAATTTAGTCACAAGATGTGATCGCAATTATTTGTAAATGGCCATGTGTGTGTGACGCTAGCGGCCCCGATGCACCAGTACACCTCCCGACCGGCTCCAACCTGACTCGTACGGGCGCCAGGCGTCGGTAGTGCGTCCGTGATATCCTAGCTCGCTGCCGGACAGTCGGCAGCGTGACGCCCGGGTCCGTGGTGACCGTGGCTGCTTTAGCCGCGGCCGTTGCGCCGCTCCGGCGACTGGCTGGCGAGACGTGTCGGCGTTGGGATGACGCTGTTGTTCGCGACCATCGCTGTGCTGCAGCGCGGGCAGGGAGGGCAGCCTTTGCGGCTCTCTGTGGCGGAGGAGAGTGTGTAGTGGTGTGGGGCTGGGCGTTCGAAAATGAGCCGCTGCTGTGGCGCACGGCTTTCTAGTCTGTCGTGCAACAATTCTTATGCAGCGACTGTCTGAGCTGTGGGGAAGCGCTCAGCCCCACTGTCGTGATATAGCTGTAATATTGATCTCCATTGCAAAGTCATGCGTTCGCTGTCATGAATAAGCTCAATGACACTCGGTATTTGCCATGAAGTGGCTCAATGATACCCAACATGTTCCATGAAGTAGCCCAATGACATTATGTGACTGCCATGTATTAGCTTCAATGTCCCTCAGTCTACTTCCCGTTAGCTCTAATGGCTCGTAATCTAACAAAGAGTAGCTCTCACGACACTGTTTCTGACATCAAGCAGATTTTGTGACCCTCGATCTCTGCCACGAACTAACCGCAAGCCAGCTTTAGCAAAGCAGCTTGAATGTCACTCGGATATTCTACGGAGTAGCTCTAATAGCACTTCCTTTGCTGCTGAATAGCTCTGATTGCTCCGTATTTGATGTGGAACGGGTCAGATACAGATTGATCTGTCCACGTCAAATGTGCGGACGGCCTTCTTCATCATCCTTCATCCTTCCCGTATTAAAATACACTACTTTGAGGATAATTGACTACTTCCATTCATTGTGTTAGCAAATTTTGTCCGATTCAGTATAAACTTTAACGCATGAAAGCTTGCTTGCGCTCAAAGAAGTGGTGCGGATTGAATATTGAGATTAATATTTTATGGCGATGCAAACACCGCAATAATTGGGGCTGTGGTAACTGTACTGTTGATGATTCATGATATCGATAATATTGATGTCTCGTTGATGTGATAAGGTAAAAATTCTCACAACGTAAAGTGAATCCTGATTGTGATTATTCCAGACCCGTTATTATTTCACAAAGTTGTGTGAGTGTTCCTTTGTATGGTGTCAGCTAGTTTTTGATTATGCATGTTTTTGGTTTTTTGGGGGACCAGGGGACTTCGAATATATTTGGAAGGATTGACGACATGGGCGTCGCCACGATGAAGAACTGGGGACTCGTCTCTCCCCCCCCCCACACCCACATAAAAAATCGTGGCCTATGATATTGCCCGGAGCAAATTTTACCTAAAACCACCTCGTCCAATTCTATCCCAAGGCCGCGGTGACGCTCATGGTCCAAAGTTCTTCTCAACGATTTCCACCCTAAGACGTTAGGTACGTGAAGAACATTACAGTTAATCGAGTTTGAAATTGTCTACTGCTGCGAGACCCCGACACAAAGCTGGCAAAGTTCCGCCTCTGACGACAGTAAGCCGTGTTGGTCGGGCCAACATGGTTCTGATTGTAATCCCGATGGCACTGCCTTCACAGAGCTCTGTATCACGATGCGTTCAATATAAAATCGAGTTTTCCATGCGACCGGTTCCAATTGTCGGTCGTCTGCGGGTTCGTGCCGTGTGACCCATGACACGGGCAGGTCTGTAGTCATCTGACAGGATCAAATAATTTTTGTTTTTGTAGTGCTATGTATCGCATGTGAGATCAAACTGGTTCATTCATGAACGAAATCAACATCATCGAATGTCCTGATGCCGTCGAAGTCTGGATGACGCCTAGATCGTTAGTTAGTTCACACGTGGCAATTCTCTGCTCAGCACAAACATCAGTCATGCAATATGTGTCAGGTCGTAGAGCACGATTGTGGATGTTTCGCTCGTTTGTTTTTGTCGGTGCGTTGATATCGCGCCAGGCGGTCAGTACCACCATCGTGCAGATTGTGTGCCTGTGGTGTAATGTTCGACGGCACCATGACATCTCTTGGTGCCGAAATTCGTGTGCTGGCAGTGCATCTGCATGTATCGGTTGCTGGGTGCTGCAGGGCATGGTTGGAGAATCTCCGGTGACTTGTGATCCTACCAGAGCGGACGCAGCTCTTGCGTATTTGTGATATTTGTCGTTATGGCAACTAGAACGGTAGGTTGGAACAGCCCTCACAAGATCCGTATAGGTATGGCTTGTGCCAGTGTCAAGATGCATGGAGCACCTAGAATACACAAAGTAAAAGTTTTTCGCAAATGGTGTTTGTACAGCGTGCATTCTCTTAACACGCGCCCTGGAGGGCCTCTGAAAATTACGCGCACTGGAGGGGCGGATTCCGCCCCCTCCCCTAAGATTTCGGCTCCTATTAAAGCTAGAGGAACGAAACTCACAGGGTGGATGGGTACGGCAGTGAACTCTATTGTGTGCAAATTTCATAACCTTAGGTTAATATCTTCAAGGTCGAATGAGGTCACATTTGTCAAAGTTTTATTGTTTTGCGTGGCTTGGCTTGTCATTGTTATGGATCGCTGTGATTGTGTTTAAATGCTCCAAAATGGGCATCAATGATGTTTTGGACATTACTAATGATGCAATACAGATGCTAGACCCGACATTTAACCTCAGGTCACCCGTCGCTACTCTTCGCCCGCGACCAATCGGCGTGAGAGATTGGCGACGCTACATGACTCAACGGTCGACGTGTCGTAAAACCAATAACCAACCAACCTCAGGTCACCGATATAGCAGCACTTTATCAGGTCAGTTACCGGAACCGGGCCGCCCGCCCGACTGCTCCGTCGGGCAGCTCGGCGCTCGGCTTCGCGAAGAAAGGAGTGAAGTACATGAATACAGTATGGAAACGCTTAGGCACACAATGACAAACAGTAGTGCATTTATGACAACATTCCAGTTCACCAAGTTTGGTTCCATTAACCTGTCATGAACCTCACTTGACTTAACCTCGGTGACCTAGCATGACCTTGAAACTATATAGCATATCAATATACATCAAACAAGTCGCTAGTGTTGCCAAGAACACTTCCCTTTTGCGGATATACGGGAAGCGCATCAGCGCCGATTTTTGCGGTCTGGCGCTACGAATTTTTTTTACTTTAACGGCCCCTAACTCGAATTTTTCGGCCGATTTCCATTTTTCTTGCTTTAAAACACCCGCCGGTCATTTCTTAGCAGGTACGCAAAAAATGGCGTATATCGACCTGCAAAAACTGGGAGTTATATACGAAAAACCGGAGGGGTGGACGGATTTCGCCCCCCCCCCCTCCAGTGCGTGTGTTAATAGGAACGATAAAAGCGCACTTTTAAAGAACTAAAAAGCATTTGCCAAGGCGAGGGTGCCTTTTTGTGGGGGCGTTTTTATACAATACAACCACTATTGAATCAGCTTATTTTTTCGATCCCAGGTGTTAGACTTTTTCGACCCACCACCACACCTCCCCCTCTCGTCTCATCATGGAGTTCAGCGGTTCATGTTAGCAGCAGATATTGGCATCACCAAAAGTTTGGGATTGGGGGCAGAGCAAAAATCCGCAAACCCACCAACCAGGATATGTGACTGGGCTACAGGCATAAAATAGGTTAGGAGGGATGATTGTAAGTTTTAAAGGACAAAGCCCTTTTCCCTCCCCCCCCCCCCCCCCCCCCTTTATAAATATTTTTTTCCCCCAAAGGGGGGGGTAAAATATTTTTGAAAAAAAAAAAAAAACACCACCTTTTAGGAGGAGAAAAAAAAAAATCCCTAAAAAAAAAAAAAAAAAAAAACCCCAAAAAAAATATCTCCCCCCCCCCCCCCTCTCTACCCCAAAAAAAAAAAAAAAAAAAAAAACCCACCAAGTAGGTTAGTTAGTTAGTTATTTGGGCTTTAGGGCGCTTCGACCAGAATTGATCATTCGCGCCCATAACTTTTATACTAGTACTTCACTGTCGGTGAGGGCTATTACCTGGGTGTATACGTGGTTTGAAAGCCAATCGCCGACAAGTAACGGAACAAGTTTCCAGAATGCACAAGTTTTGAGTCGTTTCCCAGGAGGTCTTGGTATGTCAGACGATCTGTGTCCCTTCCATAAAACAATCGGCGCTCTGGTACAAATTGCTGGCACGAGAGAAGTACATGACGTACAGTCAGGGTTTCCAGACAGCGTGGGCACCGCGGTCTCTCCTCCCCACACAGGAGGTAGCGATGGGTAGCGTAAGTGTGCCCGATGCGCATCCTACACAGTGTGACCTCCTCTTGTCTTGACCTGCGAAGGCATGACTCCCAAGGTCCTAGATGTGGCTTGATTACATGCAACTTATTGTTGTTTTCTCTGTCCCATGCTCTTTGCCACTTAGTAAACATGAAATTTGTGATCCTTGAGAAGTGGTCCCTAGCAGGAAGTGGGCATATGCGTGGGCGGAGATTCTGAGCTGCCCACTTCGCCGCAGTGTCCGCGCGCTCGTTTCCCCACACCCCAATGTGGCTTGGGATCCAGCATAGACAGACGGTTTTTCCCTCCCTTTCCAACATAGTAATTCGTATGAGAATGTCAAGTAGTAGGGGGTCCGCGGGATAAAATGCAGTCAGTGCCAAAAGGCTGCTAAGGGAGTCGGATAGGATCACATATAGTGTGTCCTGAGAAACCTCTATAAAAGACAGTGCCTTCACAATCGCAATAAGTTCAGAGCTATAGACAGAGATATACAAAGGCAAACTGAACGAACGTACAGTAGTACCGCACACAAACGCACACCCTGCTCCTGTGGTACTCTTGGAACCATCAGTAAAAATCCTTGTGTGTCCTCGGTAACAGTCCAGGTGTTCAATCGTTCTCGACAGACACAATTCCGACGGGATGTCTCCCTTGTGCATGGCTGACAAAGATATGTCGATTGGAGGTGAAACCAGGTTCCAGGGTGGTATCTGTAGTTTGTGTACTTGCATCACTCGACGTACTCTCGTTTTACTATTTTTGAGAAGGGTCTGAATCCGCGTACAGAAAGGTAATGTCTTCGGATTCTGTCGGTTGGAAAAAAGTGTCAGAATGCGGCGGGAGAAGACTGCGTCGTAAGTGGGGTGTGTGGGAAATTGCCGCAGCCTACACGCATATCGCAGACCCAACATTTCACGCCTGAGTGGCAGCGGCGGTTCATTGGCCTCTGCCGTCAGGCTCGCAGCTGGTGAGGTTCTGAAGGCACCAGTGATAATACGTAGTGCTAAGTGGTGCACCGTATCCAAAGTGCGCTTATTGCTGGCGCAAGCGCCATCGTACACATAACACGAGTAGTCCAGCTTGGACCGAATAAATGACTTGTAAAATATCATCAGGGTCTTACGGTCCGCGCCGTAAGACATTTTAGCAATACATTTCAGTAAGTTGAGAGATTTAAAACATTTTTCCCGAAGTGTCTTGATGTGGTGTTTGTATGTCAGACGACTGTCAAATTGTACTCCCAGAAACTTCACGGTTGGTCTCACTGGGATAGGCTCGCCGTACAGCTCAACGTCGAGTTCCTGGGTACATCGTCGGCGGCAGAAATGGATTGCGGCTGTTTTGTCGGTGGAGAACCTGAATCCATTTTTGATGCTCCAGCTCTGGAGCTTGTTCACTGCCATCTGCAGCTGTCGTGTCAGTGTTGAAATATTTGAGGCAGATGACCAGATTGCGAAGTCATCGACAAAGAGCGATCGTCCTATGTTCCGCGGCACACTATCGTCAATGTCATTTATCATCATGGCGAACAAAGTCACACTGAGGACGCTGCCCTGTGGGACTCCATTGGTTTGTTGCAACCGTTCGGACAGTTCGTGTCCTACCCGGACCCGGAAGAAGCGTTCAGTTAAAAAGTTGCGAATGAAAGTGCCCAGATGGCCGCGGATTCCACACTTTCGAGCTTTCATCAAAATACCGTGGCGCCAGGTTGTATCATATGCTCCTTCGAGGTCGAAAAAGATTGCTCCAGTGTGTCGCTTCTGCGTAAAAGCTACACGTACAGCAGTGTCGAGTGTTAGGAGATGGTCCGTTGTTCCACGTTGTTTTCTAAGACCGCACTGTGCGTTGGTAAAAAAGTCGTGTGTTTCTAAAAACCACGTAAGCCGCACATTGACCATTTTTTCCAGTAATTTACACAAGCATGAAGTCAGGGCGATGGGCCGGTAGTGTAACGGATCAAACCCACTCTTTCCTGGCTTTAAGATGGGGACCACTGTGGCTTCCCGCCATGCGGCCGGGAATTGACCTTCCTCCCACACCATGTTGAATGTCGCTAGTAATGCCTTCATAACTCGTGAAGGGAGATGCTTTAGCATCTCGTTGTGGATGCCGTCAGGCCCCTCTGCCACACTCTTTAGGCTCCTTATTGCCGACCGCAGTTCTGCTGCGGTGAATCGCTCATTATACGGGAAATGTTCCGAGGTGGAAAAATTTACTATTTGTCTTTGTAAGCGAGCCTTTCTTCGACGAAACTCAGGGTGGAGGTTTTCTGCTTCGCTGCGTATCACTATTGCTCGACCAATTGCGTTTGCAACGTCGGAAGGATGGCTGATCTCTGCACCAGCTACTCGGAGCACTGGGAGAGGGACCGAGTTAAATTTGCCCGCGATGCGCTTTACCCGAGACCATACTTGTGTAATTGGAGTACGTCGGTTTAGTGTTGATAGATATTCCCTCCAAGATGTGCGTTTGGCCTCTCTAATTGTTCGTCGCGCAAAAGCTCGAGACCTTTGGAAGGCTATTAAGTTGGCCGAAGAGCAATTTTTATTAAATTTCCTTAAGGCTTGTCTGCGTTCTCGTATGGCGTCCCGACATGCCACGGACCACCACGGGACTGGGGTGCGGCGGGGAGCTCCAGACGTCCGCGGGATGTAGGCATCGGCCGAGTACAAGAGCAGGGAAGATAATTCTTGCACTGACAAAGTGGTATCGTCGTCGTCGTCCCCAAAAGACGCTTGCACACCTCTCTCGAACTTTTCCCAGTCAGCCTTTTTAAAATTCCACCTCCGAGGTCTCAAACCAAGCACAGCCCGATCCCTATACTCGAGAAGTACCGGAAAATGATCACTGCCCAGAGAATCATCATGCACGGTCCAGGTAAAACATTGCGACAAACGCGGGCTTGCGAGGCTAAGGTCGATCGCAGATGTAGCACCAGAAGGGAGTGTAAAATGGGTGACAGCTCCGGTATTTAAAAGGCAGAGGGATTCGTCGTGAATAAAATTCTCCATAGCGCGGCCTCGAGGATTGGTGTAATCGCATCCCCAAGCTACGTGGTGTCCGTTAAAGTCGCCAAGAAGTAGAAGAGGAGGAGGCAGCTCCAGCATCAACTGTCTTAGCTCGACGGAAGGGAACGGGATTCCCGGCGGCAGATATACTGAGCACAGCGTAACTGTGTGGCGACTGAAACAGACTCTGGCAGCGACGGCTTGGAGAGGTGTGTTGAGAGTGACTTCTCGGTACGGGGCGTTATGGCGGATTGCTATGATTACTCCTCCATGTGCAACTGTGTCTGAGGGCAAGTTTTTCGTTAGCACAGAGTAACCTTTGATATAGAATGAAGACTGCAGCGGCAGCTTAGTTTCTTGTAGACATACTACAATTGGACGTTTCATGTTCAAAACTATTTCTAAATCAGCCATGTTCGGGCGAATCCCTCTGCAGTTCCATTGTAAAACTAGTTGAGTCATCGGGTTAATTAGTAGAACGGGTTAAGGAGCAAAAAATGCGTGTTGGGCTAGAAATGACTAGATGCCTAAAAATAGTTCTCAGCTCGTACCCTCGCACTACCGTCGGGACGCGATTCGAGACGGGATCCGGGGTCAAACCCAAGCGAGGCCGTCCGCGGCCTCGACCTGGGCGACACACCATCCGGAGACGTTGTCACAGGAAGAACGCGCTTCTCGGCGCGTGCCGTTCCACCAGGTGGAGCGCAAGGAGCACCGCTTCGAGGCGGTAGTGGAGGGCCCATTTTGGCTGAGTCGGACACTGGTGCTGAAGCGTGGGACGGACCCTCCACTCGCCTGCGCGGCGACGGAGTAGCCGCCTTTGGTTGGACACATTGATCCGGTCCCCTGCAGTTTGCTGCTCGGGCCCTCTCAGTCTCCGCAAGACGCGCCCGCTTGGCGTCGCGAGCAAGCCTTTCGGACTCCTGCCGCTGAAGGGTGACGTCAGACACTGGCACTGACCCAGCTCCACTCGTATTCGACAATGAAGACACGCTTCCAGCGGTTCCAGAGCTGCTCCCGGTTGGAGAGCTTGTGGGACATCCGGGTACATGTGGCGAGGGTTTCGCAGGCCTCTTGGCCTTCCGGGCCTGGGTCCACTCAGTGTCCTCCTTAGTCTCTGGTGGTAGTGCCTCCGTCCTGCTTGGGGCTACGGAGGGATATGTCATCGATTCTATCACGGTGGAGGGCGTTTCAGTGAAATCGGATGTTGAAGGTGCTGTCTCCTCGGTCCCTTGGCTCCTCCGGGGGTCGCGTGTGACCATGGGCGACAACTCCGCAGGGGGAGATGATGAGAAGCCCCGCTCCGGCAAAGCGGTACAGTCGAGTCCGAAAGATGACAATAAGTTACGAAGTTGGAACAAGAACTGGGCAGCATTAGTAGGCTGCTGTTGTGGGGGAGTGGGCAGCGTGTTGCTCACCTTCGCTGCGTATGAAACCTTTGGGTGGGTTTCGTCGTATAGTTCTCGGGCTTGTCTAAAGGAAAGTTGCTTTGAACATTTTATAGCTATGATCTCTTTCTCCCTTGCCTGCGCTGGACATGCTCTATCGTACACAGTGTGCGGCACTTGGCCCTGGCCGCAGTTCACACACCACACATTTGTGGAAACGCAGTCATCAATGGCGTGTCCTGACGACCCGCACTTACCGCAGGTTGGGCGACCACGACAATACTGAGTTGTATGTCCGTATCTTTGGCACTTAAAACATCGCATGGGGTTGGGGACAAACATGCGTACTTTCACCCTCACGTAGCCAACGTATACTGCGGCGGGTAAGTCAGTGGAATTAAAAGTCAGAACGACGTTGTTGGTCATTTGCAGTTCGCCTCCTCGTCTCATCTTCATTCTACGAGCATCTACCACACCGTAATCCGACAACCCGTCAACGATTTCCGCCTCGGGGACATCTCTAAGATCAAAGCATGTGATTTCTCCTTTTGAGTGTTTTTTTTGTGTGCTGTGTGTTACCACAGAGATCGGCATGAGGACCTCGCGCCTCCCACCATTTTCACGTACGGAATACTTGAACTCACGAACTTCGAGTGCCCTTTTCGCGTCCTCAGAGTTACTGAACTCAACCTCTACACCTCCGTCGCGTAGCTTTTCGCAGCGGACCACGTTGCCAAGACGGTCACAGCCACGTTTGCGTTCGAATGGTGAGAGTGATGATAGGGTTTTCTCGGGATCACGCGATTTCAAAATAAGTATTCGTGGTGCAGGTGAGCTTGTTTTAGATTGGTTCGCATTGTAGGGAGCACTGGAAACGCTTGTGTTGCGAGATCTGCGCTCGTTCGACTTATTATGAGGCCGATGGTACGCCTCAGCAGGGGTCGGATTCGTGGCATGATTTCCACCTGATGTTACGGTGGTTTGGACCTCGTGGGAAGGTCCTGGGTGAGGGTTTGTGTTCGGTGTTGCCATGAGAGTTTGTTGGTTTCGACTCCTCGGGCGCCCCACCACACAGGGGCCCAACGGGGGGGGGACGCCTGGGCCCCGCGGACGGGAGGACGCCAGGCGCCCGAGGAGCTATACGGGGCGGGCGGCGCTTTCGCCCGGCCGGGAGAGAGAGACTCACCACCCCGACCGGGATCCAGCACCGCCCACCACTTGACCCCAGCCGGCCGGGCCGGCGGACACTGGGAAGATTCCCAGGTCCCCGGCCCGAGGCGACCAGCCACTTGGCCCGCGTGAGGCCCCACGGGTCCGCCCGCCCCTCCGGGATATCGGGACCAAAGAGGTGTGTTGGTCCCCCGCCACAACTAGCACCGTGCGACGGGGGACCTCAACCTCCAGGACTCCGTCAACCCCGGGGGGCGGGCCTAGGGGGCGCGGCTACCCCGATAAAACTTAGCTGGAGGGCAGGACCGGGGAAGTTGTCCTACCTGCTCATGATAGGGAGAGTTGGTGTTGCATGGTCAGGTGAAGGAGATGGATGTTGAGATGAGATGGGCATTGGAATGGGAGCGTATGGATGGAAGGACGAGTGAGGCACTCTTAGTCTCACCCCTCGCCGGTAAGATGGTCGCCGGGTCATTGGGGCACGCAATCCCCCACCACCACGGAAAGGTGGTGCCTCGTCGGGGGAAATGAAAGTAAAAAAAATAGAAGATTATATGTAAAAAATCGCACCGGGGCCGAAAAAAATCACATCAGGGGCAAAAAACGCGCGGAGGACCACAAAATATTATTTTATTCAAAAAAAGAAAAAACAAGACCCAAAAAAAAAATTGGGGGGCCAAAAAAGAGGGGAAGAACCCCCAAAAAAGATGGTGGGTGCCAAAAAAAACCCCCCCTGAAAATCACATTCGGGGCCGTGCAAATCGTTCTGGGCCCCTCGAAAATGACGCTGGGGGCCTCAAAAATGGGACCTAGACCTTAAAAGTATCGCTGGGCCCAAAAAAAATCGCGCCGGGATCCTCGAAGATCATGTCCAGGGCCTCAAAAATATAACACGGGCCTCAAAAGGTCGGGCTGGGGCCCCTGGAAATCACGCCGGGGACCAAGAGGTCCTGCAGTGGCCACTGAAAATGACAATGGCCAAAACACGATCCAGGCCCCTCAAAATCACGCAGGGGCCCAAAAGGTCGGGCCGGTGCCCCTGACAATCGCGCTGGGTACCCCAAACGTCGGACCGGGTTCCGTGCAAAATCCCTGGGGGCCTCAAAAGTTCGCACCTTGGCCCGTGAAAATCACGCTGAGGGCCCAAAAATACGTGCCGGGTCCTTGAAAATCACGATGCCATCAAAAACACGGGCTGGGCTCCATACAGTCACGCTGGAGGCCCATGAAAATCGCGCTGTGGCTCCCAGAAAGTCGGACCGGGGTTCCTGAAAATCACGCTGAGCCTGGGGGTATTGAAAAGTCGCGACTGGGCACAAAGCCTCCTAACATGTTGACTAGGTGGGATTCGTCTCACCTAGTGCCGTGAAATCCCACCTAGTATGTCCATGATATTAGCACGGATAATAGTAAACTGATCGGAAACTCTTGGGCGGCACTTTGATGTTTGCGACCACCGACCGAAACTAGCGACATCTATCGGACGATCGCAGAAGTAATCCTGGATAGGTGGTGCGAAGGACACCCCATCGAAAAAGCTTGGCGGGATGGGGAAATATAGCTGAATCGGCCGTCTACCACACATCGTTTGAAAAAAAACTGTGCCTTCGGCGCCAGCCGGGGACGCATACTCCAGTAGCCGCCATCCCTTCGGCCGCCGTATAGAACCATGAAGCTCGTCACCAACTAACCTGTGCCGACTAACTGAGGGAAGCGGAGTGTCATGAGAGCCGGATGAAAAACCAGGGAGAGCATCTGCCCTCCTCCCATTCCAACCGTATATGCCTGGGACTCGTCTGGGGCAAGCCAATTCCATTCCGATGCCCCCCCCACAAAAAAGGCTGCTGATTGGCCAAAGACCGATTGACTGATTGGCCCTGGCAGTCACATTTCCCCCTGAGGTATATTCTTTGACAAACGAGGGGACCCTGAGCAGGCATAGGAGCACATGATGAACATTGATTGGGCCGAGGGGCCCCGGAACAGCCATTGGAGCCCTCTGATGAACTGGCAGGGGCCCCTGCATGACCCCATTGCAGCTGCCACGTCTCCTATGTTAACCCTCGCACGCCCAGGTGGGTGGGTAAATACCTACCCCCATGACGTTTCGTACCACACCCAAAAAACGGTTTGCACTAGAGCTCTGACATTTGCAGTACCTAAAGCTACATCAATTTGACACATCCTCCAAAATTATCAGGTCAAGATCATGTCAGGTCAATGACCTACAACACTTTTAGTGGCAGCATGTCGGACCAAACTGCGGAAAATCTCACATATTGTGACAATATAGATACACGATCGATCAACAGATTGCATATCGTTCTCAATAACCATTTCACACATTGAAGCATACCTTACCATAATGACCCTAACAAGGTCATCATAGGTCTCCGACCGACTTCACCTGAAAATTGACTTTGACCTTTGAAATCACATGACAAATTTCTCGCAAAAGCTATAAAATTGTCAGTACCATGCGTTGGATACATATTTAGTGTGGCGAATGTCAGGTGCATGTCATCCTAGGTCAGTGACCTATGCAATGCCGATAACATGTGTGATAATATGGTAAACTGGCTTCTTTTGCCTCCGGTTTATCAAATTTTGAACCGTCACCTCAGGTCATTATAGGTCGGACTAAATTGATCTACAAATCAGTTTTGGCCGTGCAGTATAATAATAATTGTGCACTATAGTGCTTCAAGTCTTTGTGCCGCCTGCGCTATCAATTTGTTTTTGTTTGACCTGATATGACCTCTACGTTGAACTCGGATCAAAAAAGGACTGAACCAATTCCTTCTTAGAATCACCCAATCTATCTGTTGCCGTTATGTATATGGGGAGGGGTAGGTAACCTACCCACCTCCCCGGCCGGAGGGTAGGTAGCAATCCCCCCCCCCCCCCCGACCGGACGAAGTTTACGCGGAGCATCGGCCGTGCGAGGGTTATGGTCGTCGGCGGCGGGCTGCTAGTGGGTGAGGCAGCTAGATTAGGTGCCGCGACCCATCGGAATAACGACGCCATGCGAGTACTGGTTTGCAAATGTTCAATTTTGGGCACCCATAATGCGATATTATTGGGAATGATTTCAATTAAAAAAACAAGCTATTGACCCATCTCCATAAAAAAAACTCGGAAGTTCTATCATATTATATTCTTTTGAAATATGTAGCGACGGCAACCCGATGAGAACCGAACCAGACGATTGCTATGCTTCAGGGTGGCCACACTGAAAACTATCGAACACAAGTAATTTGTGTTAACATTGCCAAAAACACAAGGTATGTGTGTTAACGCACGAATCTTGTGTACCCTGCAAGCTGCACGTTTGTCTACCTTTAGAGTGTGTCGAAAAGCACTGTGATTGTGCTTTGAAACACAGAAATGACGTGTTAACACATCCATGAAGCACATTAATTCTGTGTTTACACATATGGAAAACACACCGACTGTGTGTTACACATCAGAAATACACACACATAGTGTGTTAATAACACAATATTAGTGTGTGAAGTGCGGCCCATTTGATTATTTTACACACGATTCTTGTGTCTGCACAATGTGCTTACACGACAAAGGTGTGCTATTACTGTGTACAACACGCTGTCGGTGTGTTTTCGCTTTGTATAAACACAAAAATTATGTGCTTTGTGAGCGTGTTAACACTCTATTTTGGTGTTTGGAAGCACACTCTCAGTGTGCTTTCTGACACACTCTCAGGGTAGTCAAATATGCAGCTTGCAGGGAACACAAGATTTGTGTGTTAGCACGTGATCGTTGTTTTTTTTAATGCTACCACAAAATGCTTGCCTTCAATTACTTCCGACTAACTTTGGATTGTTCGCATGGCAAACTAAAATAAATACAAATATGAACGACTTGGGATGTTCACAAATGGACCACTTCGAAATCGCCCATTGCAAAATATCGTCAATCTCAAGTTGTTCATATTTGAACTGATTTGCAATCCGCCAACGAACACAATCGAAAACCAATAAACAAAAATCCAACAAACATGTAGTCACATTTCCAGAAACGCCAATCATTCTAACACATCTTATGCACTCTTTCATGCACGTGACCAGACCTTATATGTCCTGCAACCACGTAACCCGTGGATTCTGTCTGACTACTCCATTGATCAACTGCATCATGACAACCATAGCGTAGAAATACTACCAGCAATACAAGACATGTATTTTTCACAAAACTCTCACAAAAGACACGACGAGCACGCGTAAGCGTACTCTCGACAGCACACAGGCTCAGTGTGTGCATACATTTCCAAAACGCTGAGTTATCAAATCCCATACCGGCACCGACGGTGCGGGAGGAACAACACTATACTGTTGGATAAAAGCATCATACTTTACGAAACGAAACACGAAATTAATGGAAACATACCATACTTCATAGTCAAAAACTTTGTGGTCCGTGGCACAGATACGACTCAAACACCCATGATCGTATTTCCCTCACGCCGTCGGGCATCAGATCATGGCAGGAACTGAACACGCCTTCAAAACAGCCTTCAGGCGTGGCGCGTAGGACAGTCTGTTGCCCCTAAACTTGTCGGCATTGCACACGTGGACGCATATGAGTATAGTCGTATTCTTGCACTTCAAGAACGTAAACTTTTCAGCAAACATGGTGAAAGATATGGCCCACAGCAGGAGCTGTTCTTCCATATTGAGATCCGTGCAATCTAACACATCTACCCCTCTGATGCGGAGTACTTAGTGTGTGGACGGCATGGTGTGGACTTATCAAATTGGTGTTTGGTCCGTCCACGAATATGTTTTCGTACTCCCACAGTGCACGTAGCATCGACGGCAGCGTGTCACCTGCAGGAAAAAAAGATAAATTTAAAGATACTGTTAGTTGAGTCCCCACCCAGAAATAAATTGGGAGTGGATGACAAATCATAAAAGTGTGTAGAAATCACCGATACGATTAACTATTAACTTGTGTTCAGCTGTATCACATTCTTTGGTAACCATGTCATAAGACACCACCTTTATGTTGTCATTGGCCGTTGTCTCGCCGGCATATCAAAAGCCGGAAATGTATGCAATAGAGTTTGAATATCTATAGAGAAGTTTAGTAAGATTTAAATGAGGACTTTTAACGCTTAACCTTCACACTCTGGTGAGGGATTTAATTTGGCCCACTTATTATTGTTAACGACAGCAGAAAAGCTACGCGCAAATGCGCCAAACACTTGCATATCTTCGCAGAGTTGAACAGGGCGTCGCTTGACATTAAATACGAGACTATATCAGACCAGAATACAAAGATGAGCAAAGTCAAGTCACGGCTCTCGGAATGAACTTGTAGGTTCCAACAAAGTCAGATCACAAGGCAAGACTCATAACTTAGCGCTTCAGATATATTGTGCATAATTTCCGCAAAGAAGAAAATGTTAACCTACATATGTGCATGAACAAAAAACACGGTGCCGTCTGTACGGGCACCAAAATTCACCTCGATATCTTTTTTGGTTGTGGATTGATCACCGACAACAAAGCAATTACGGGCCCCATGCGCCCATTACGGGCGCATGGGGTCCATGGGGTGTGGAAATCTGCTGAAGTGTGCGGATCAAGCATTCCTAGAACCTCTAGGCCATACCCCACGATGTTGTCGGACTGAGCCGCTGATGTAGGTATTTGGAATATGCAATCGCTATGCAATTATATTCGTGGTTTGACAAAAAATAACTGTATATCGTTCGCATCAGCTTCCGTGTCCACGCATTTTAACGAAGCTATCTTCACGACGCCGTCACACTCCATATCTATGTGAGTTGATGCGAACATTGTCATACACACAATGACCAACCGATATGACGCAGGCCAGAAAATTACATACCTGCACCGCAGCCAACCCCCGCTTGGAATGCTACTTTTAACTTCCGCAGAGCGTCTGTCGCCACGTTCCTCTCCAGTGCACTGCTTCCACCTTGGCCCCTCATCCGAGCCAGCTCGTTCCATATCTGGGAAAGATCAAGTAATATTATGCACCCTTCCATTGCATCTGAGCACTGCAACATGGCCATATTCCACTTCCCACAACGAATTATTAAATAGCCTTCCTCAGTTGAGTGCACGCAAACGGTAGCATCCTTTGAGTGCATCAGTAGACAAGGCTTGATCCAAGGGAGGGACGAATGGAGCGATCGCCCTTTTGGAACAAAAAATAAATATTATAATTTTACTTTAATATTTCCAATTTTAGAGGCCTTTTCATACAAGAAATGTATGAGAAAAAGAAATGTCTCTTTTCAATCTCGCACACACATTTGGCCGCCAGAAATGGGACCTTCGTGTCATGTGAGCCAAACTTGGTGCCACACAAGTCTCCGCACCACGATGCATTTTGGGTTCGAAACATCTAGTGTAACTACATCTTCAAGCTAGACTTCCCCAGCACGGATCCGTCTAACCACCTTGGAGGATCCTCCCATGCTTCAATGAAAATATACCTAGAGCTAAGAGATTGAACGTTCTCTGATAACCGTTGATAGAGACGCCTGGCGCCAACTCCAAGTGCCAAACCCATACTAACGCTAATCCTCTATGATAAGAACCGTGGTGGAGCTGCGTTTAAGTGATAATAATGCAGTTTATTTAGCCATGCATTCGTCATAAGTGTGCATAGATTCTATCGAATTCCATGGCGATTAATGTTACATACCAGGCCAAAGGTGAAATGTGTGCAGAACAAATTTAGAAACTATCAAATTCATCGCCGATCTACAAACTACTGCAAATATTTGCATGAAATGGCCAACAAAGTATGCCTGAATACATTTTCAATATTGTGACATGTCGCACAATTCGATTAGACTCCTAGACAAGGTGTCCGCCTAGGTCAATCATGTAAACTCGCATTTTAAGTGTTAGAGATGTCCAAAATTTTGGAAGCTTGACATTCCTAGTATGAAACTGCACATTGAAATCATATCTAGAGACTAAAATGATCCTAGAATGCTCACAAATACAAGACAAGGCCATCCAAGATCACCCTATATTAACCTTGGTCGTGAACGTGGGACGTCACTGACCTGCCAATGGGCCTGCCTGTCTAATCGCAAATTAGTCCAAAATACCCAACATTGCCCATTGTGCATCATGATTGCGCAGCAACTGGCAAGCAACGCCAATTTGTTGAAATCAGACTAAATGTGTTCATTCTTATGACGTTGCATCTCCATGTCTCACAATCACTTAGTTTTTTGTTCACTCTAAGTGGTGCAAAATTCCCCACTCCATCAACTCTTACTGCTTCATTATCGACAAGTCATAGGGTTGGTATCAAGGCCTCTGCGCTGAAGAAAGCTAACTCGAGAATTACCTACCTCTAGTACTGACGAGCGGATGCAAATTTCCCTTCCACGTATTGTTCTAGTCGGTTACTTATTCAGATTTAGGGTGGGTCGATCCCGACGGGACCATATTACATTCAAAAAGTTGTGCATAACATGTCTTATGAAATAATCCAACGTAGCCAGGGTATCATAATTATTTCTCATGAATAGTTCAATTTCCTGTTGGAGGGCACAAAGGTCGCTCCTGCTGACAGTAAACGCTATCAGATATTGCAAAATGTTCAACTTCGGGATCAGAATGAGGGCTCGACTTCCTGCCATGCCATGCTCCGATACCCCTATTGCTAGGAAAATGAGCGGAAGCAGACGAATTAGGCACCACGCTTCTCTGGCAGTCTCTTTGACGATTACCTCTGACCCTGCCATTCGAAGAGGATCTGGTTTGTTGGTATCTACGCCACTGTAGCTGAACTCCTCAATTGTACAATTGAGATATTCTAAGCAGATCAGTCCATACCTCATACAATGTGTAAGTACCTTCGAAAGGGTGCTCGGAACAACGCCTTCGAGAACGTCGTGCATGATTTCTGGTGGAAAGGAATGTGATGGATGGAAAGCTCTTAGCACATGAACTCCTGATACCAAATGTGGCACACAGACTCTCGGCATACTGTTCTTCTTTCAATATTCCAATCTGAGTGTCATACTCCGGTGGTGTTCTCAAGGTCAGTCCCTCAGAAGTAGTTGTGCACGCAATAATGTCTCTAGAAGCTGTGCAATACCTGCATATGCGTACAACGCCTGCAAAAAAACCACTTCATATAGCCTGCAATTGCATGCACAGCCAGGTTGTCTCCAACTCAATTTTTACATTCACCGATGTCCTACTGTTCTTCAGCTCGAGATCAATTCCTTTCATCTCCATTTCTTTGAGGTCGTCATTGAGAGGTGCCAAAATATCCTCCCAGGAGTATTTACCCAGTAATTCTTCTTTGAAAAGCAGCACAAGCATAATAGTTTTCAGATCAGAAGATTGGGGCCTCTTCCCTACTGAGCAATGTACTGCTCCCAGCTGATGTTTCCTTGCTTTATTCCCCCAACGGATTGTCTATTGTAAACCCATCATAATATATGAGAAGCTTCAAACAATCACTGCAGCTAAAGTGGGCACTTCCATCTTCTAAGGATGACCAGGTGTCAGCCACATCTGATTCCTGCATAAATAGCTCTTCCCTGTGCAAAGTTCCTTCAGTTGTTCTTGAGGTGGTATGTACTGCAACGTTTCTGGCTTGCCTGCGTCATCTATTCCTAGGAGCTTTTCAACTGGCTGGATAATATTGAACTCACTTAGGGCATTCTCTTCGACATGATGGCTTTGGCAAAAACTTGCTTGCATTGAGTCTCGTCTTCCTTCATCAGTCGTTTGCATAGCTTCTGTACACATTTAATGTAGAAAGTTCAAAACATCCTTCCATGTGTGCTGGGACACATTGGTAGCTCTCAAGCATATCACCAAACTTGCTATAGACGCTTTTTGGCGCAACCTTTGCTGATATGCATGCTCATCTCCCTGACATGTCATGTCTGTGTCCATGTGAGCTACAACATTATGTCCATGTACAAAAACAGCATTGTCGCTTGTAGATGAGGGAACGTTATTGAGAACACATGAGACGTTCTTGCGCTTTTTCTTGTAATGATCGCACCAACATCTGATGTTTGAATAACTATTTCCACAGTCTCTGCCAGGACAATGAAACATGAATTCTGTTGAAAAGGCATGTGCTCTTAAATGCTTAGAAAAAAATGCAATCCTTTCGCAAACAAAGCTGCATAGTGGACAAACAAAGTATTCAGGGCGTGGATCGACCTGTAAAAAAGCCAAGTCACCAATACAACAGTCAGATTATTTAAACTTTGCACTTGGTTACACGATGCAAACTTTGTCCAACATGACATTTTCCTTTTTCAAAATATATCCTAAGCCTATATGGAAATATGCTGCAATGCAAGGTGTTGGAAATAAATGGAAATGCCATGACAAACTTTCACGAATTAATGTGATACAAACTAGATGAAGTTGTTTACTCATGCAAAATGTCTTCCAATTTGCAGGAAATGTTTCCACGGACAGATAATATCGCCTGTGCCGAGGTATCAATATTTTGCAGATTGACCAGTCTGCACATTATGGCAATGTCCATGAGATTTGATTATTGCAAGATCATGAGAAAGTGCTGCTATTGGTGTTCTTGGGTGGGGAAGTGTCTCATGGACAGTTATTTGTGAGCTTGCAAATAGTGGGATTTTACCGATGAACAGACACTCTTGAGTCACTTGAGTCACAGACACTCTTGAGAACAGAGTTGAAATGTAAAATGTCAATCTGAATGATGCTCTTCTGTTTAGAGTATCGCATATGGATCATCAATTCAGGTTAGACAAGTCAAGGTATAAGACAGTTAGGCACCAACAGGCTTTCAGTCAAAGGGTGGTTGATCAATGTCTGCATGCTGATGTGGGGAGTCCTTCATTGAATCAATTCAAAAATTGGGTGCACAATTTTGTTTGTGTTGGAAAATGCTTTTTGCTTCATGCTTTTTTAGTTATAATTAGTGGTAGAGGGACATAATTTATGCTAGTATGTGTAAACTATGAAGACCCCTTTAAGCAGGCATGGGTGGAGTTCAAAGATGATTGATGGGGCGTGGGTGTGGAGGATTGTGTATTCAAAATCAAGTGAATGTTGCTAGATAGGTTGGGGTAGATAGATACCTTGAAACTGGGATATGGTATTCATTGT